>JANFCV010000232.1:552500-640101 GCA_024500475.1 Phthorimaea operculella
GGCAATTTTTAATAAATCTGTATATGTAAATAACAATGTGGAGTAGTCTTTTCCAAGAAGAAACACGAAGAGCTAGCTCGTATAAGAGCGGCGTAGCTGATCTGGTTTCTTTAGTCATTAATATTTTGACAGTCTTCTGTTTGGGCGGGTTGGTAACAATTTGTGGGTTAAAATCTTCTAACTGCCATTCGCTCATAGGTGTATGAACGAAGGCAGGCCCAGTGAACCATAGCGGATGGTCTACTAGCTGAGCGGGTGTCAATCCGCGCGACAAACAATCGGCAGGGTTCTCACTACCTTTAATATGATAGAAGTTACGCGGGTTGACATTCGTTTGAATTTGTGCGACGTGGTTCGCTACGTATGTTTGCCATCGTGTGGGTGACGAGTGAATCCAGCCAAGGTTATAGTACTGTCAGAAAAGGCAAGTATGTTATGAATTTGACAACGAGACGCATACGTGTCTTTGACAGTGTGTACTAATTTTGACACAACAAGTGCGGCGCAGAGTTCCAAGCGAGCGAGCGTAACCTTGGTCTTAGCGGGAGCCACTTTTGATTTGGCGCACACAAGGCTTACCATAGTCTTATTGGTATCAGGGCAGAACACGTGTAGGTAAACAACACCTCCGAACGCCCTTTCACTAGCGTCGCCAAAAGCTAATATTGATAGCACGAATTGTGGCTGAAACCCTACGAAACGCGGGATTTTAATTTTCTCCAATAAAGGAAATTCAGTCACAAACCGCCGCCATAAATCAATAACATGCGAAGGGGGTTCATCATCCCAGGCAATGTCAGATTCCCAAAGTGATTTGATGAGAAGTTTCGCCAGTAACGTGACGGGTGCGACAAATCCCATCAAATCCCAAAGGCGCGCGACTGTTGATAAAATGTTGCGTTTAGTGCAATCACGATCATCACGTGACACGGCAAAAACAAAATGGTCTGTAGCGGGTGACCACTGTAAGCCGAGAATCTTCAAATTCGCGTCAGAACCAATATCAATCAACTCAGTAACGCGGCTTTCTTCGGGAACCGTATTCAAGAACTCAGGTGAGTTGCTAGCGAATTTTACGAGTTCGAACCCACCAGCGGCGAACAGTTGAATCAATTCGGTGGACAAGTTCTGCGCCTCTTCGTATGTCAAACAGCTGTAAGCGAAATCGTCCATATATAATGAATCTTTATCCAGCGCAGAAGCGGCGAGCGGGAAACGCTGCCGTTCGTCGTTTATCAACTGACGCAACGTGCGCATCGCGAGGAACGGGCTGCTTGACATACCAAAAGTAACACGATTAAACTCGTAAATTTGTAGCGGTTCATTCGGATCAAATCTATAGAAAAAGCGCTGGTATCTGCGGAAGGCTTCCTGTACTATAATCTGTAGGTACATTTGTCTAATGTCCGCACTCATTGCGACAGGAAACAAGCGAAAGTTCAAAATTATTCGAAACAAATCAGACTGTAGGTTTTACCAGTATATAACAAATCATTAAGGACACCCGAATCCGTTTTCATACTGAAATCTAGCACTTGACGAACTTTAGTCGTCAGTCTATCTCCGCGAACAACAGCGTGATGAGTGACTAGGTACTGCGAAGTGTCGAGTGCGTCGAGGTCATCGACCTTAGCAATATAATTTTTGTTTAGGTAGTCGCGCAATATTTTGTCATATTCAAGTTTCAAAGCGGGGTTAGCGAGTAGTTTTCGTTCTAAATACGAGTACCTACGTTCCGCGATGTGCTCGGACTTTCCAAGCAAGTCGGATCTTTCTTGAAGGAAGTGTGACTGCATAGCGGCCCGTAGAATCGCGTGTAGTTGTTTGTTCGAAAATATCTTCGCATTGTTGTTCATCCGCGTTCAGTAAAACGTTTTTTGAAGGAACTTCTTCGACTTCAAAAAAGCGCGAGACACAATTTTCAAAGGTGCACAAAAATGAGCGAGTGACCTCGGGTTCAGTGGCCTCGGTCGCAGTGGGCGCGTTACCTACAACTAAGTATCCGAATGAAGTTTCGATACCTACTGGCTCGGATCGACTGCCACTGAATTTTCGCGACTTTAGGATGCGTGCAAAGAAATCACTACCTACTATCATGTCAATCGAACCAGGAGCGTGATAAGAATCGTCCGCGAGAGGCAGGTCGTGTAGATATGAAAGCTCAGAAATGTCTATAGGCGCACAGGGCAATTCCTCAGTTATGCAGTCAACTACAAACGGGTGTACATCATAGCGTTCATTTTCATCAAAACGCGAAACTAAGATGACCGAAGTGACTCCTTTGGTTTCAGTTTCGTTACCTCCTAATCCTGAAACTTTTGCGCCGTGCGAGGGGTAAAGCGGTAAATTCAAACGCGAGCGGCATTCTTCGGTCATTATGTTCCTCATGGAAGCGGAGTCCACTACGATACGTACTGGAATACTAATCTGCGAGTCAGGTCCCAAAGCCTGGCATACGGCCGTACCTAGTAGAACCGTGCGAGATAAGGAAAACACTTCCAGCGGTTTGTTAGTTACACAAAGTGAAACTTGATTATCTTTAGGAATTGGAACTCCATGCGAATTCCCTCCTCCAGCATTGGGAGATGAGCGAGCGGGCGTGGTGCGAGCGGGCGCGGCAGCGGCGGCGTGCGAAGTGCGTTGATTAGCGTTATCATTAACATGCGGTACGGTTGCGGCTGCGCGAGCATTTGCGGCAGCGGCGCGAGAGGCTGCCGAGCCATCAGTAGCGTTATTATTATTAGCGGGCGCGTTAGCGTTCGTCATTTCGTTAAAATGCAGGAGGCTGTGGTGAAAATTCGCACAGAACCTACACCGGCGTGTGCTCCCACACTGGCGGGAGGTATGCAAAGCGGACATACAGTTAATGCAGAGGTGCTTCTCTTTAACATAATTGTACCTATCGCGAGGCGACAGGGGCGTAAAAAGCGGACACGCGTAAAGATTGTGAGCGGAACTTTGACAATATGGGCACAAATTCTTATTAGCGTCATTATCAGTAGCGTTTTGAACACTCAAAAACGTTTTAAAGGCTTTTGGTTGTTGCGAGTTAGAAGCGGGGCGAGCGAACGATTGCGAACCTTGAGTAATTACGAGGTGCGCGAGCGGGTGGCGCGGAGTGGCTAGTATTACCTAAACTCGCGCGACTTAAAATGCGAGATTGTTCTCGTATAAATTGAGTCAAATCATCCGAGTTGGGAAAATCCTCATCTCTTTTGTACATTTCGAACGCCCGTGCGGTCTCAGTGTCTAAACATTTTAGACCCAAGTGTAAAAACATGAACTCCTCCAAATCGTTTATTTTGAGTTGCTTTAAAGCGGCTATAGTGGTTGCATATTTATCTGCGAACTCATCAAGGGTAGCGGGCGTGGCGTTTACGACTTTTTTTAATTTAAGCAACTGGTCAATATATGCGGTTGCGAGCGCGCGAGTGTCCTGATATTTGTTTATCAGAGCATTCCAAAGCGTTAAATAGTTATCACCAGTAGGCATAATGCCTCTGCACATATTCAGAGCGTTACCCGATAGTTTACCTACCAAATATTGCATCTTTTCCGTGTTAGTCAAGCGCTTGTTTTCATGAATGACAGATCGAAAAGATTCATAGAATTTTGCATAGAATAGTGGCCACTTTTGAATGTCACCGTCAAAACTGACAAGCTCTAGTCGAGGCAAATTGACATAAGACTGACTAGTCTCTGGGCTCACAATTGGCTTTGACTCAGCTTGTTCTTGTGGCTTTATGGATTGCAAGCGATTGCATTCAAATTTGACCCTATTATACAGGTCATCAAAAGCGAATATTGTCTGAAAATTGAACACATAGTTGGGTCTAACACGGGATTCAAGATCATTTTTCTTTTGGATGCATGAAATATATTCCGAGCGTAAGTAGGTAATCAATGGTAACGCACATAGCGAGGAAACTATCAATAGTAACTTGGTCGGCTGAGGATGCGGGAATTGAATCAAAAACAGTTTGCATGCGGGCAAAAAATGCAGAAGATTGCATCTCATAAAATGATAATTTGCGATCAATTTCAGCCGCCATCTTTTCTGCGTCTGCATGAGCAGCGGCGGATTTCGCCGCCTCTTCAGCGGTTTTGGACATGTTTTACAGAGAAATATAGCGAAAAATAGGCAAAATAGCTCGGATTTCTAAGAATCCGGTTCGACTGGACCAAAAAATATGGTGTATTTGGCAATGGACTGTATAAAAAAAATTAAGAATCTAAAAAATATACCGGTAGAAAGCGAAAGATATTCAGTTTGCCAAAAAAGTTGGTTAGGAAATTTGCCTTGCTCTAAGGAATTAGGACAAGGGAAAGCAAAGCAAAATAAAAAGGACTCACTCTGGTAATCCTCGAAATCCTGCACTGAAATCCTTGTAGGTACACAGTTTTTCTTCACATTTCACCAAGTTTTTAAATAGCTTTTATGACACAATTACATGTTTTTATGCGTCGCGGATGGATGTTATTTTACCTTTTTTATATTTTTATAAGCGAAATTAGGAAAAAATGCGAGCTCGCGGAGAGATCAAAAAACGAAACAGAAAAAGTCGGCGTTTGTTTCGAGCGTTGCCAACATAAGTTTTAAAATTGTCCATGTTTTCTCTTGATGGTGGCCAACTTGCTTGATATCTTCCTTTTTTCTTCAGTGCTTGCAGTGAGTGAGGAAAAGGAAAGGATAGGAAAGGACGTGACAAACTGAATAATACTCGAAAAATAATAATTATGAATTTAAAAAGTAAGGTACTTGACCAATAACCGGTGTAGGCGGGAAGTTTGAATCAATAAATAGAAAACGGCGCAAACAGGAGTTGAATACAAATACTAGGTTTCATTTTTCTTTTTAATTAAAATAGGTTCCCTTTTTTCTTCAGGATAATACCCGCCCACAGCCTTTACAAAATATCTTACTTCTTTTATTATAGGTATAGAGGGATTCAAAAATGCCTTTGATTTGCTTTGATATTACATTACATTATTTTCAACTTTCAGTCCTTTCAGTCCGTGTGATAGCGGCTAAGAACACTGCCACACCAAGTCCTCTCAGGGTGTTTCGTAAAAGGCGACGTAAAGTTTTTGGCCTTGGAGGTCAACCGCATGGTGGTGTTGATACCATAAATAATAGAATTCCTAAAGAGGGTTGATGTCAGGTAGGCGGCCGGCCATACAACATTGGCAAATCCTTTTACTACATGATTTTGTGTTCTAACAAAACATATTGCGCCGTCCCCAACCGATTTGGGATAAGGGCAAGCAGATGATGATATTATCAACTTTCAACCACTACTAAATAACTAAAACTATAGGAATCCGATAAACGATGCTGGTGTTTGATGTGGCTTGGCAAATATTTGCGGTCGCAGGTAGAGCTAGCTTTGATGTTGCACTGCGGTCGCGGTTGATGCCTGTATCTACATTCTATACCAACATAACATAAACACAGCTTCGTAGATTTGCAGACCACTAACAGATTAGTTATTTCTAGAAAATAACTAGTTCAATTTCCCATGAAGAAGAAAATTTAATCTTGCTTCGGGCAGCGGGCGTGCGCCCCTTTAAAACAATATTTTTCAGGAAACGAAAATTTTATGGTAAGGTACATAAAGAACCATTTCGTTGAATCGACGGGATAAAAATTGTCTAGCATCAATCAGCTTGCCGATTTTTCCAACAGCTATCAATCTGAGTGCCGGGATTTCAGATGAGTCCAATAAAATTCATTGATATGCGCGCAATCCATCTATCTATCACCATCCGTTGACTGTTTACATGGGAGTTGTTTAATAAATGGTTTTTGATTTATTTTCAAAATTAAAAATTTTGTGGAAAGGTTCATGTTAAGCAGTGTTCCTAATTACTTGTAATTGCCATTTTTAAAGAGCTGAAGTGGTCTACTTATCTATACCTAGCCATAATATAAGTAACTACAATGTTTATAACAATAAAAAACTGGCCAAGAGCGTGTCAGACACGCCCACTAATAGGGTTTCGTAGTCAACGTTTAAATATCAGGTTTTTCAGCATTACAAACTTAATTTTGTTGCTGGTTTGTTAGCAGCAGTATGATGACCAACTGCAAATAGAAAGACTCATTTTTTTCTGAAACCTTTAAGGGTACACTATCCGTTATAGTTTTCATTGTAACTTCAAATTGTAAGTGTTCGTGTTATTCCATATTTATTTAAAAATTTATTTCAGCTGGAACAAATTATGGGTCAAAAACGCCCTTTTTAAAAGCAAATATCTCGTGACAGAAACATTTTAGTGACTTTGTTTCAAAGAAACCTCACCTTAGTTTTAAAAGACCTATTCAACGATACGTTACTCTATTGAGTAGGTAATAGGAGGCAAACATTTTTTTTTCTTCTGTTAAAATTTTTGCCCCCCTTTCACTTGTACGTGGGAGGTGGTCCAAAAACATTTAAAATATTTTTTTCTTAACATTTCTATATTTGAGTCAACACGATCTATCTTCACACCAAATTTAATGTCGATAGCTCTAAAACTGACGAAGATATGAGGGCGCGGCATACAGACAGACAGACAGACTTGACGACACTACGAAACCCTAAAAATAGCTGCCTACTATCCGCATCGTTCGCAAGTGCGATGGGAATTTGTATAGTTCCACGAGGCAGACAAACTCCCACCAGTCACCAGTACGTCGTTAGGGCAACGAGGTGAGTGGTATTTATGCAAGGACGCTTCTTCACTTGCTCCCCCCCCCCCCTCTCACACACACTGGCAAATGGTTACAGTGGTTACAATGGTGCATTGAATTTTTGCTAATATTACTAGAAAGCGTCTCTTAGTATGAACCAAGCTGTACCATTTTGCATTGTGATTCAAAATACCAAATGTAGGTAAGTAGTAAGTACTATAATGCAGCTGCTTCTCGCCTGTATACTCTCTACGAGTTTTTGAAAATGTAACTCAAAACTGTAGTGAGTAAGGCGAGGAGTGCAGCGCGCTCACGTCAAAAGAAGTTATAATTTGATTCCAGCAACGTGAAATAGGCTGAGGAGGGATGGCAGAGGAGTGTCGGAGGAGGGTGCGGACAATGCGCGTCGAGGAATATTCAGCAGCAGAGAATATTCATCGCGGAATGTGCACTAAATATTTGGCGTCAGGAAATGTCATACGCGTGACAATCTATCTGTCCTTGTCACACTTGGACGAATTTCATATATTCATCCTTTTTTAACATGACGTCTGATCTTCATTTGTCATTTGACGCCAAATACTTACTGCACATTCCGCGATGAACATTCTCTGTTGAATATTCCTCGACGCGCATTGTCCGCACCCTCGGAGGAAGGGTAGATGGCGTTTTGTAGCAAACCTATTTTCACTCGTTGTTCACTAAAAGGGAACTTTTATGAAGTTATTATAATTTCTTCTCGTAGAGCTTATTTCTGCAAGAGAATATTCCCGTCAATGCAAGTTTTCAAGAATATTGTAGAAACGTGAATCAAAATAGCTCGAATCACTAATAATGAGACTTAAACATAATCATCAATTCGTGTGGGACACCAAATCGTCCAACGAGACTTAGTAAGATGGTAGTAAAATTAGAATTCTACTCTCAGTGAAGAAAAGCGTAACATCAATGGAGCATGGAACCAAACCGTAAGTTTCAACCCCTTCACCGCCTTCACCCCTCAACCCTCCACTCCGCGCTTCCTACTCGAACTTCCAAAATTAATGACTTCAATTTCTTCGACAGTTTTGCTTCGAGGATCGTAATTATTACACTAAGAGAACATTTCTCCGTTTGTTAATGACAACAGAAAAAAAATTGAATGAATAGGTGGCATATTATCTTGAATTATAAGATTCTGGTCCACCGTAACCGGGGACCCTCGTCACGCGCCGCCACTCCATTTGTCACTGTGAGGTGTTGTCTACTGCCTCACAAATACCTACATTTACACAATCATTGCGACCGATAAAAAGTCTCAAAGAGACTCAGATATTTTGAAAGAATTTCTTGCATGATCCAATTACTTGTCCCTCATCGCGGCAGAGAAGGTCTCCATCACTGTTTGAACACTCTCAGTTCTCGTTTCACAGGCTAACGCCATTCGCACGAGCCGTAATCACATCATCGACATAGGCACCGACGCAAGTGTGTGTTCACGATGCGAGCAGAGAATGGATAAAATATTTTTTTAACTATATTCGCGACTGAATTCTACGCAGATGGAAACATGAATGCCTTTTCTTTGCACCAATTATTAGAATTGTCGCGCACACCTGACCTCCAGCACCAAAATGTTGCAGAAACACTAACTTTCATCCTTTTCTCTTGGGAATAGTCTGGTACTAACTTAGGTGTACTTCCGAAAAGTTTCATCGGTTCCCACGGAACACAAGAAGAAAGAAATATAACAATGTATGAAGGAAAATTGACGGGTAATTAGAAATCCTATGCGTATTTTCATGGTGTTATTCGTGTTATTCAAGGAAAACTTGTTTTCATTATCTGCAATTCTTGTCAGTTTTCGCCATCACCATCGTTCGAATTGTTTAATTTTACAAAATACATGAATCTTATGTCTACTTATTAATATGCATGGATATTGTGTATCGATGCAAAGAAAATATTCATCGAAAATTACATCAGTGGATCAACAAAGCCGATGTAAATGAACTTTGGCCCGAGTATGGATCAGATATTCTAATGTACCGGCCCTCGGGGTGCGGGGTGCGGGGTTCGGGGCGGGTCAGCGCTCGAGCGAGCGGGCGCTGGAATGCGACTGGTTGATATTCATAATTATTTGGGAATTCCACTTGTAAATTAATTATTATTGAATGTAATTAATATTTATAAAGATAAGCTTTCGGATAGATAGCGTATTCCACAAGGGTTTCGTACTTTATGTAGGCCCGTTGTGATTTGATTTTATAAAGCTTTCAATCTACGGTAAAAGATATGGACAGAAAAAAAACATGACAAAGTCCGTCATGCATGTCAGAGGCAGCGGACATGATGACGTCACTGCTCTGTAAGCTTTGCAAACTCGTGGGTATATAAATAAAAAAAAAATGAATAGCGGTTAATTTTGATGTACTTATAAACAAAAGACCCACTTCTGTAAATTAAACTTATCTAGGTAATGTAAACTACCAAATGCACTTTTGGTTGCAATGCACTTTCTCACGCCCAAATGCATCTGACGGCAGTTGGCTTGCTTTGCAGCCGCCCGTTTTCTATTTACCGCCGCCGGTTGCGAGCGAGCGCCGCGGAGTTAGGAAAAGTTTTCGCGCTACAATACTAGGTACAACAACAAAGTTTCTATCCAATATTTGAGCAAAATAAAGACTTTTTATACGTATACTTGGGACTACTTTGCAAATAAGAAAATGTAATGTAACAATTTAATATTACTCGTAGGTAACTTCATAAAATAAAGTAACAATCAATCTGCAGCTCTAAGTATGACTTGGCATAGGCAAGCATATTTTTCACTTATTGACTAATGATGATTCGTAGTTCAAACAAAAAACTTTGGTATTACATGGTGCCTTGCCTATGTATTACCAAAGTTCGTTAAATGATCTCACATGCGCGTACAATTCTTGAAATATATCAAGTCTTATTTGAATAGGTTGATGGTGCGTTTTGCCAACCAAGCTATGCTACAAAATTTAATGCTACGAAGATTTTTTGTGGAATACATTCTTCGTAGCATAATGCTACGAGACAGTATACTACGAATTTTATTCATTGTGTGTGAGTTTAATTTTATCAACTAACTATAATCATTTAAAATCCTTTACACAGTATGCTCGTATTATAAAGTTTAAGCCATTTCAAATGCAAGAGCAACTTTGGAACAAGTAGTCCTGTCGCAGCTTTACCGCAGATATTGCTCGCAAGCGCTCAGATACACAACACTGCAGCCTCGGGAGGGCACACGAGTCCAACGACCAAACTGATGCTGATGTGATGATGTCATAAATTGAAATAACAGAGCAAAATGGGGGACTAAACTAAAGTCATGTATCTTCCATCTACTGTAATATTTACATTTTAAGTTTAATTTATAGCAACAAATTAGTTTCAGAGCAAGATGTTTTTATTATATTTCTAAATATTACAAATAACCCTTTCGTAAAACAAACTAAAACCAAATAACTTTACTATCAATAGGTCAATAGGTACAAATTCCCCGTCGACAGGTATCGGATTTGTAGTACCTAGTAGCGATCGCCTCGAGCGAACCCGAACCATCGGCATGTTGATCAGATCAACCTGATCTGACCTCTCCCCTTCCTAATCTTTCCCTCCCCCTTTTCCCCGGCCCGAGAGCGTGGCTGCCCAGTAACCAACTTTGGCATAATATTGGTTTTATAACTTCCAATTCTTAGTTACATATTTTCCTGTTACACAGAAATTAAAAATCTTTAATAAAATCTTTAAAGCTCTATCTAGGAAATACATTTCAGAAAAAGTTTTTCCAAGATAAACATCCGTTCGAAGGAATTAGCGTGGTGAGTCGCGCCTCACTCGAGACGGCATTGCGTCTGCGGCGGCTTTAGCACTTGAGACGAACAGACGAGTGCACACTTGTTCTAGGATCCACCATTTTGGTGTTCATTGGCTTAGCTTTTACTTCCAGAAACAATATAAATTTAGTATTCTTAGGTATAAGCTTCCATTATTAATTTAATTGCTGTTCATTTCAGTGACTTTGAGAAAACACAAATAGAACAAAAATAAATGACTGAAATGAAGTACTTATCTGTTAAAATATCAGATAACAAAATAATAGCTGGCGCTACGCCAGAAAATACGTTCATCTCAATGATACCTGAAATGTAGCGTATTTCTCGAATCACCGTACTTATTCAGTCCAATTGAACATGAAACAGGAAAGAGACTCATCCACGTGCATGTAGGTAGGTAAGTACTTACGTATACGTGTATGATGTATCTATATTCTACTTACACTATGTGTAAGTATAGGTATGATGTTTGTCCCACTAACGACTCTTGTGTGTGTTTGTGCGCTCTCCACGCTCCAATAGTTTCCGGTGAATTACAGCTATCCTGTTTTTGTTTGGTCGCCACCCTACAACCCTAAATCCTTACAGCCCTACAGCCCTACAGGGCGACAGGGCAAAGGCGGGTTCACGTACGTTATCTTAATCCTGTTTCGTATGAATATTCTAACCAGATATTTGCGTGATTCAGACTAGATTACAAATTACTTACTGCGATAACAACAGGTTTCGCTGTCTATTTATTTGATGGGTTCAAATATTACGAGACAAGTTTCTGATGAATCCTAGTGATTGCATAGGTAATATACTTACCAACATAACACAAAAAAATATTTTTTCGTTGTCAAAAAATATAACAAAAAATGTTGAACACAACAAAAATACTGGAAACGATTCGCAGTTGTAGATATTTTCGTCTACAGGATGTTTCAGGATCTTTTCTTCGGCAAACAAGTCGTTGTTCAATCCATTTAATCCACTTAATCTCTACAACACGAAAAAAATCCGGATAATCCCCGAGCGTGCCGCTGCTTTTTTTGTGTTTAGTATAAAAGAAAAATAAATAAATCAACAACGGGTATGAAAAGCCGGTAAAATAACAAGATGAAAACGCTCAGCTGTTATGTGTTGGTAACGGAACCGCAAATTAAAACCGCAGCAAAGCTGTGGCGCTCGCCGTCCCGCGCCACGCGTCCGACCCGCGTCTGCGTACACAAGCTGCTGGTAGCAATAAAACACAAACAGAGACTTGCGAGTCTGTCAGATCAAACTCAGTCGTTGTTTGATTGAACAACGGCTTTTATAATACAGGAATGAATCATATATTTTCACACTTAAGTGTTTACCATCATCTCAAAAAATCAAAATCAAAAGCATTTATTTCTCAGTAGGAATTACAAGATTCACTTTAAGAAAGTCACATTCTAATTCAAAATTAAAAAGGAAAATTTGTAGTGCAAAATTTTCTCTTTTATAACAATTGTGTTCCTACTCTAAACGCGGCTCAGGCAGGATAAAAAATAAAAACAGAGGCACTGCCTCGGGGCTGGCCAGGCTAACCACACAGCATGTATCTTTATCTCATTTTCTCATCTCATTTTCGCGTGTATTTTAGTGCAAAAAAATACAGTTTGGAGACAGTTTCTATCCGGTTTCCAGGGCAGATATAACACAGCAATATGTTCCAGGTACAAAACCAAAAATGAATTATCTTTTTACCCGTTCGCTCTTTATATTTAACTTGTAGTGATATATAGTTCGCTATTTCAGGGATTCTAGCTTTGATCAATTACAAAATGACCTATTGCCTGACTGCTATCTATCCTTGAAACTTATCCTCGGAAACTCGGTCACCGGTCCTACAGACGGCCCCTTTGGGACATCCGCCCTCTTCACTCAGTGTCACATTGACCTCAGTAATCGCCGCCGGGAGATCATGCGTACGATATGCTCGTACTCAAACTCATACATTACACATCAAAACAACGTCCGATGTTTCCGGCGTCGGGAAGGAATCCCTTGTGGCTATATTGGTCCGACCTAAAGGCTGATACTGTTGTAGTAATTAAATTTTAATCAGAGGGTATTATGATGAATTCCGGAAGAAAGATAATTGTAAAGTATTTATAAAAAAAATATACCCTGTAGTGTATGAGGCTACACTGTCTCGTGTATTTATATCATGCATGGATCGGAACGTAAGTGTCGTGAAAAGGAACGTAACTCGCATACGTCACTGGTGACAGGGACAGACAGTCAGTCGAGTCAGAGTGATAAACAAGTGCGGACGTGACCCATGCAGGATGTACTTACAGGCGAGCCAGGTTGACGGGAACCGGATTCTACATCTGGCAACGAGGGATCTGAACCCTGGATTGATAAGAAAATCCGGTAAACCGCTAAATCGTGAGTAAAGTGCATTTTCCTTGGAAAGGGAAGGCTAGGTTATGTATGGGTGTTTACGTCCGTATTGACAGCGAAAGCCGCAGGTTCGAACCCTGTTTTCCGTGCAAATGTGCCACGCTTGGGAAAAAGTCATCATGAAGTAACCCATACTATCGTGCTTTTGTTATGCCATGCCGCCCTTGGAAAGTCAATCAATTTCATGCCACCCCTGGAAATCGTAAACAAAATTCTTCATACTGAAGTTTTCGTACATTCCATAACATGTTTTATATTTAAACAGTAAACAGACACTTTGTCTAAGCGATGCAAAGCTAGAATAGTAATATACACTTATCGAAAAAAAGTGTTATGTGTACCTATACAAGTATAAAACCTACAGAATCCAGCACCATTTATCATAAATATATGTTCTCCAAATAGATAAGTATGCGTAGTATACCTACTTACCTATTTAGTAAATATTTGGCATAGTTTAGATACTTGAAGCTGAGGAGGTAGTGCTATAATTTAAAAGTAAATTTATCGCAAACAGGCGAAGATTTAACGTAAACAAAGATAATCTGTACAGCTAAGCAACAAATGTTGATCATTAAAATGAAAGCAGCTTACAAATTATGTAGTTGAACATTTGATTGTTGTGCCTAGCAGCATAAAGCAGCAGTCTTAGTTTGTTAGACAGACAGACTAGACTGGGAGTAGTCAAAGAACTTAGCTGATAACATTAAATTGTTGTGAATATTGTTTGAAAACAAACAATTTTGATACTTAAATGTTTATTGGAATCAAGCACAAATTGTGTCACTAGAAGCAGAAGTAATCTGGACATTAAATTGGTGATTCCAAGGAAAATAAATAAATGTTTGTTGGGTGGAACAGGCACATCATTGTGTTGCTAGCAGCAGCTGAATTTAGCTGAACATTAAATTGTGTGTTCCGACAAAACCTAAGGAGACAAATGTCTGCCAGGTAAATAAAAACCTAAGGAGATTAATTTCTGCCAGGTAAATAAAAACCTAAGGAGATTAAATTCTGCCAGGTAAATAAAAACCTAAGGAGATTAATTTCTGCCAGGTAAATAAAAATCTAAGGAGACGAAGGTCTGCCAGATATATAATACATTAAATTGTTTTTCTGGCAAAATATCGCTACTGCGTTATGTGCACAAAACCTAAGGAGGCAAATGTCTGTCAGGTGTTTAATACATTAAATATTCTGGGAAGAATACCGCTATTACGCTATGTATTTACACAAAAACCTAGGGAGACAAATGTCTGTCAGGTATATAACACAAAATTGCGTGGTATATAAAAGTTTTATAGTACAACAAACAAGCGAATAATAATTTGAGTATTTGATTCATGATTCAAAATGAAATCCTACCTAATGACTTTCCGCCATAAGGAAGTTCAAGACAGTTAAAGAAATAAATAGGTTGGTAAAGCCTGACATGTATATAACTAAAACTGGGACTTACAGCAAAAGCAAGTACTTTGGGGGTTTTATGCAGCAAAATTACCTACCTACTCTGTGCCCCGTGTTGTGATACTTATGCTATCTACCTACAAAATAGGGAAGTACCCATGTGACTTTTAGAACCTACTTTAAATGAATGATAAATAGATGTATCAACGGTTCAACTGAAATAAAAACGGGAAGTTTACCTTACCTACAAAGTAACTTACAGGTAGGTAACTTACATTACGCGTTTTCTAGTATTTTGAAATACAATTATTTAAATCTAAACCGAAGACATTTATTTGTTAAAATATTCTTGTGATCGAGCCATCACGCCATAAAAAGGTACATTACAAAGTACCTACAGCAAAAAAAAAAAGATAATGCAAATAAGGTCAATAGTAGCTAAAGATAGTACTTAAATAAGACCTTGAGAACCCTTACGTATTACATACATAGTATAAAAATAATCAGCGACCAGCGACAAAACGAGTAAGAATTTTGAGGGAAGATTTCGGTCAGTGTAAGTCTTCTATTTAATTGGGTAGCTCGTAACATCTGGTTAGATTGTTAGAAATGAAATGTATCCTACCTACCAGTGGTAAACTAAAAATTGAATGGGGATGTAGGAAGCGCGTCCTGGAACACACGAAGCAGTGAAAAACTGATCACGTAATTGGTGAGTAATAGCTAGGTATGTATATATCTTCCTACACTTCGGTAGTTATAGCAGCGAAACTTACTTATTGATTTAAAAAGACGCATAATATTATTGTTATCGTCCCACTCTGAGGCAGTTTGTAGTAGTAGGTACCTACTTTGTATCTACATTACATAGTAATATGACTGTACCACTGTACCTAACTGTCCTTAATACTATTTAAGAATAGAAAGTATATAAAAGCAATTTTTATGGATCTAACGGATACTGATTACTTACGTACCAGAGTAATATGGAAAAAGAAAAGGGTTATTTTGTTGTTTTTGACTTATTCATTGGAAAATAGATTTAAAACATAGAAATGAAGTTATAGATTTTATCTTAATTGAATGAAAATATCAGTTCAAAGACTAATGTACACTACTGGAGCTTTTCAAAGTAAAAAGAATAGGTATTTGCTTTTAATCATAGTGGGAAAAGTATTTATTTATACCCGTGGTAAAAAAAAAAGGCAATGAAACCTTATTAGGTATCTTGTTTTGTTTTCAAATGGAGACAATCTAGAACGGAATTTATCTACTAGTGTTAGCTATTTTAAATAATGACTAAGTACTAACAGGCTGAACTATCGGTATCAGACACCCTCTCATGAAAATATTTAGAATTATTTACCGACAGCAATTTCAAAGCTACTCTTAATACTTAACAAGTCAACAATCAAGAAAAAGAAATATAATTTAAAGCCTAGCTGTATTTGCTATTCCATTGGAAAAAATAAGTAATGGTTTAAAAGTACCTGCCTACAAATTACCAAAACAAACTGACGGTGTGCCGCAGAAGGAACAGGCTTGTTTCTTATTTTTGGACGGAAAAAGCAAAAAGAGAAAGAAGGATGAGGTACAGCGACATAGACCAGTCATACATGGTATTTCTCTTTTTAACCTCGTTTTATTGTGGGAAGGAGATGGTCTAGATACCTACGTAAAAAGTCAAATATTTTAACTTTTGTACGCTACGGGTAAACTCGACTTTTTTTTAAACGATTTGTTCGTTCCCACCTTTATAGGTAAATACTAAATATATATGATATCAGATATTTATTGATTCACAAACCAAATCTCAGCAATGTTTACAAGCCTGATACGTTACTAACAAATACTCATTCTTATTCCCTACCATCCTTGAGTCTAATAAAAATATCATTTAGTTTAGATCAATAGAATGCGATATCAACCACGTGAAACATCGCTTTCTTTAGATCCTGGAACATTTACTATATCTATGCACAATTATAGCAATGCTGTTAGAACAACGCAAGGGATCTCCAATTTGTTCGTACAGGGCGGTAGAAGGTAAAAGTTTGTGTCATTGCTGAAAGAAGTACATTTCTCTGTTTAGAGGTAAGATAACTTTTACATTTTACGGTGTGATTACAAGATTTTATAACACCAGAAGTTTTGTTGTAACACTAGAGGTTGTGGTGTTGCCTTGCGTACTGGGATGCTTCTCAGTAAATTAATGGTAGGTTCAGCTGAACACAGTTTCGAACTAAACTTCACAGGTAAGTAGGAGTCCATTGCGCAGGCGCACCCTAAATAGCACAGCAAATTGACGACGCAGATAAGCTGTCTGTAAGTAAAATCCTACTACTAAAGTGAAGATATCAGACGGTTTGATTCCAACTTACAGGGGAATAGCTTTAATGTTGCTCCTGGCTAATAAATGTAAATTGGAACGTGGTTCAGGGGTCTCATGAACAACTTAGAAATACTTGTAACTGTATTGTTTTGGTAAGTGGTAAATTAAATGAACCATAACAAGCTAAAAATTACCAGTTCACATCATTGCTGAACTATGCAGTTATCCATTATCAACATCAGCATTTTAACAAGAAAGTAAGTAAGGAAGGTATGTTGTAGTTGTGAACGGTCATGCACGACAAAGACTTAATTCAAAACTAGTCTATCTGAATTGGAAACATTCTCAAATAAATTTACATCCTTTAACAAAACTCATTGTTTGTCATTTTAAGTGAATAAAATAAATTAATTGAAATAAAATTAAATAAATTGAAACCTGTCTCTGGTTAAAAGGAAAACAAATACTATGTGAGTGGGCAGACAATTAAAATTTTGTTAGTTTTCTTTACAGAATATACTGCCCTATTTATTTAAAATCATCATTACGTATTTATTGTCAATTAGTCACTGTAAGTATTTGGCAAATTTTATCATTCGCCAGCATATTACTTTCTGAGTTATATTTATTAATTTGACCAGCTCTTTTTACGAAATTCAATTAAACACCATCGAATGCCATCGAATTACCTTAATGGTTAGTTTCTACATAAATTCACTAATAGTTTTAGTGACACATTTAGATAAACGATATTTTAACTATTCTTCGTGCGGTTTCTCACCTATTCATCATTGATGAACATCAATAATATTATATCCTGCAGAATATGTCCGTGAGACATACCCAAAGTGACAAGACAAAGAGAATCTTGCCTTCATTAACTAAATATGTAGGTATAATTATAATTAACGAATAACTCTATTTATTTTAAATGGCTACAAATGTATTTATTGTACCAACATATTGTCAAAACGACTTATAATTGCGTGCAATTTTACTCAGAATTATATTTCTATAATCAGTCGGCCACCAGCAAAAAAAAAATTAAATAAACTAAAAAAAAAAATATACAAATGAAAAGGAGAGAAGGAGTACAAAATAAATCAAAGAGGGAAAAATGAATGTTTATTGCAAATTAAGATATAGTTTTATAATTATTATTCGCATACATTTTAATTGCGCTAATAAGATCCGGTAAACGATAGAACATTAAGATAACATACATATAAAGTGGATCTGAAGTTATAAAAAGTAAATATACAGTTGGAATTGTTGCTTAAATTATATTTAACTTAAAAAGGCTAACCTCTTAGCCAGGAAAGGAAACCGAACTAAAATTAAAACAAGAAAGGGATGTAGTGTATGAGGCTACACTGTCTCGTGTATTTATATCATGCATGGATCGGAACGTAAGTGTCGTGAAAAGGAACGTAACTCGCATACGTCACTGAGTGACAGGGACAGACAGTCAGTCGAGTCAGAGTGATAAACAAGTGCGGACGTGACCCATGCAGGATGTACTTACAGGCGAGCCAGGTTGACGGGAACCGGATTCCACATACCCCAAGTTCTACCTTGACAATAATAACGGAAAATGAAATAAGTTCACCGATCAAACATCTCTATGAGGACTTTGAGAGGGTACCTACTTGACGGATATCACTGAAACTAGTAAGTAGTACTCAATAACTTTATTGGTCCTTATTGTACCAACATAAATCAAAGTCTTACAAACAAGATATTTCGTAATTCTCAGCTGTGAGTGCAAATCTTCGATACAAATGCGAGTAAACAAATATAAGCTGTTTGAAGTAACTGTACTGGCGGTATTCAGTGTTATAATATGTATAGAATACCAACTTACACACAAATCTTTGAAAAAAACTACTACAAGCCTCGCAGCTTGTCTGAAAACACACTTATGAAAGGCGCTCTCTGCAGTAAAAGATGGTATAAAAAAGATAACTTTTTTATGTTATTTCCGTCGCGAGCACTTTCAGTTTATTATAACTTTGTTCATCCTCCGTTTGCGACAAAACTTTTAAATTAAGTTACAGATTTTTCTTTCTTGTTATTCTTTCTGCTCATGAAAGTAATGAAATTGGCTCTAAATATCAAATCTATACATATAATAAAGTTGTAGAAGGTCAAAAGTCTGTACATAGAAGATTTTCCAAAAAAAAGTGTTTGGTGATACTTGAAATTGATAACAGAACACGTTTCAGTAATTTTTAGATTTTTTTTTCTGTTTATCTGTTTCTGTTTATCTGTTTCTCTGTTTATCTGTTTCTCTGTTTATCTGTTTGTATGAGGTAGCATCACGCAAAACTACTGAACCGATTTTGATGCAAATTATACCAAAATGTCAGGAAGATCACCGACCAGCTTATAGGCTAAAAAATCAACCCCTAAAGGGGTTGCCACTTTACTTGAAATAAGTTTGCACGGAAATCGAAATTGCGTTGCGGTAAATAAATCAGTTAAGTACCTATAAGATGTAAAAATCAACTGTTTTTATAAATAATGGGTAAGCATTTATCCGCAATCTCACCTGATGTTAAGTAACGATGCAGACGATGATGGAACATGCTCGCCCAGATAATGCCTATTCACTCTCGCCTTGAAAGGCCCAGGTTCCGAAACAGATCCGCAGGCAGGAGTTCCACCCTTAGCAGTTCGTATTAAAAATGTAGAAGCGAAGCGCTTTGTGCGAATTGCGGGGTGTCTACGATATAAGGGTGGAATCCCAACCGGCGTCTCGTGCACCGGAGATGGAATGGTGACGGAGGTATCAGGTCATGGAGAGACTGTGCACACTCCCGAAATGTATCCTGTAGAATACCGACAAGCAAGCTACTTTGCGACGGTGTTCGAGGCTCTGTAACTTTGCGTCAATTAGTGCCCTATCAGCGATGAGTTTTTTGGCGCGCTTCTCAATCGAGTCCAGGGCTGCCAGCTGGTATTTGGCAAACCCGTCCCACAGGTGACAGCAATACTCCATGCAGGAACGGACTTGAGCTTGGTATAGTTGTAAAAGCTGTACTGGTGTGAAGTATCGCCTGACCTTCTAGAGAATTCCGAGTCTTTTGCTGCAGTCGTGGCCAAAGACTCAATTATAATGTCCAAAGTTCAGGTCAGATGAAAGGTTCATGCCAAGAAGCTCAAGATGGTCGGAAATCGGTACGGATACACCTCGGAAAGTCGGAGTCAGGTCGAAGGGACTCCGTTTAGTGGAGAATAGACATGCCTGTGTTTTAGATGCATTAAACTTGACAAGATTTGCATCACCCCATTCGGATATTGCTTCAAGATTCAAGTTTAGGCGGCTCACTAGGGCCTCTCGACAAGACTGAGTAGATTCATTGCTGGCCTTTGCATTTCAAAAGGTGAACCAGTCCCTGAAAATGAACAACTTTCCCCAAGGAACATAGGTCGAGAAATGAAAAAAAAAAAAATTACTTCCCTACAAACTACTCGGTCAGCAATGGCAAGAACATTTTTACATAAGAGGAGGTCCAATTTTTTTTTCAATAGAATGTAAAAAAGATGACTTTAAATATTTTAAGGGGTAAACGAATCCATGAAACTGAACAACTTTTCCTTAGAAACATAGGCCGAAATTCGAAAAAAAATTTTGTTCCTCTCATACAAACTGACATGGCCGGCCAATCTGGGGGCACGGCAGTGCCCCCACCAAGTCGAGCTGAAAGCGGCACGGCCGTACCATCCTTTTCTCGAACCAGTTCAGACCATTTTTGACCCCCCCATAACTCCCTTGTCGATAAGTTTAGAACTCTCATTTTAAAATATCTTATCAAGCACTGCATAGATACGATACATTTCAAATTTCATTTAATTTAGACCAGTAGTTTAGAAGTTATAGTTAGTCAAAGTTTCTTAATTTTCTGCCTGACTGACTGACTGACTGACTGACTGACCGATCATCAAAATTCTAAGGTACTTCTAGCAGACTGAGGAGCTTGAAACTTAGAATACACCTTGTATTTAGTGTATGAATAAAGGGAAAACTATAACATTCTGCAAATTCGGTTGCAACCGCATAACTAACTTTGTATTTCCATACAAATGTATAGGATTACAAAGTTAACTTTGCGGATGGGCTTTGAGGAAATCTGTAGCTGAGGCTCAAGAAGTAGTTCCAGATAAGAGACCAAAAACATTTACTTGTAAAAAGAACCAAGTCTCGCCTCTCAGTTCATCTACTGTAAAAAGTTGTTAGATCCATCTGATGCCAAGTCGGTTATTGATTTATTCAAGGACTACTTCAGGGAACTTTCATCTTAAGCTATTGCGTAATTAGGTAACAGACATCATCTTACAGTAACTATATCGATATTTAAAAACTTTTATATTTACAATAACTAGAATGACTTGGCAATCGCACTATTGCTTGTGAGATACGATGGTCTAGTGCGATGGCCGGGTCATTCTAGTTATTGTAAATATAAAAGATTTAAATATCGATATAGTTACTGTAAGATGATGTCTGTTACCTTATTACGCAATAGCTAAGATGAAAGTTCCTTGAATAAATCAATAACCGACTTGGCATCAGATGGATCTCACAACTTTTACAGTAGATGAACTGAGCAGACAGTTCTTTACAAGTAAATGTTTTTGGTGGGATACTTTTTATACGGGAGGAGGATATACTTATTATATATATTTTTTTCATATTCCGACCTATATTCCTCAGGTAAAGTTGTTCAGTTTTATGGACTGGTTCACCTCTTAAAAATTTTAATGGCACGTCCAAAATTTTTTTTGTATTTCCCCTGGGGAAAGATGTTCAGTTTCATAAGCTGGTTCACGCCTTAAAATATTTGCAGTTTTTTTTACATCTTTTATTTTAGACTATGTTTCTTGGGGAGAGTTGTTTAGTTTCTTGAGCTGGGTAACCTCTAACAATATTTGTAGTTGTTTTTAAGATTCGAACACCTACCAACATAATAATACAACGAAAACTTTGCAGATGTGCTCAGACCATGAAACTGAACAACTTTTAGTTTAAAGCCAATGGTGGGCATCGAAAAAAATTATCAGACCTCCCATACAAAATCAGTCAGCTGATCGTAAATTTTGTATGTGCGGTCGGTTTTTTTTTTTTTCGTTTTCAGCCATTGCCTCCATAGTAAAAAAAAACAGCTTGACGGTCTGATCATACCTGAAAAGTTTTCGGTACATCATCTCTAACACCCCGTACAGCGAAATAAAAATCCAGACATGAACGTGTCAGACACGCCCGCAAATAGAGTTTCGTAATCAGTGTAAAAAAACCGGCCAATTGCAAGTTGCACTCGCTCACCGAGGGTTCCGTACTAAGATTTGTAGGTTATTATGGTTGGCAAACCTATATTTCATATGATACTCCACTTGGACAACTAGCCAAATTTCTTAAATTTTGTTATTTTTTTCGGCCTCCATAAAAACTATAAATTTATGAAAATATCTAGAGTTTTTCCTTAATTCGTACTTCAAAACGTAGCTACTTGCCAAATTTCATTGTCTTCTCTTTTCATGTTTCATTTCATCTCTCTCTCTTCATGTGGGACACCGAACCGTTTAACGACCCTGTTGCGGACGGCGAGCGCGAACCCGCCCTGAAGACTGTACATAGGCTAGAATACATAGGCTTAGGTTAGGCATTTAGGCATTAGGCATTTAGGCATTAGGGTTAGGCATTTAGGCATTAGGTTTAGGCATTAGATACAGGCATTGTTTATGTATATAGTTGGTTTCTAATTGTCTAATTTCTTTCGTCAGATAAGTCATTACTTTTTAATAGTTCTGAATTAGTTAGCGTTTAGACGAGTAATTTGTTTGTTTGTGATGGTTTTAGGCGTGGCTATTTCATTGTGTGAGTTCGTTCGTATTAGTTGTTAATTTGACCTTTATCCTGATTGGCTGATAAATTGGGAAAGATCTAGAACTTTTAGGTCCGTCATCACTTTTTGATGGTTCTGTATTTGATGGCTTTTGGGCGAGAAGTTTTTTTTGTCAGTATTGCCAGTTTTGCCCAATGTTTCTTAATTCTGATTGGCTAGTCATAAGAAAGAGACCTACCGAGAGAGATACATAGATTTTTGCCCGAAAAATCACGGATTCTGATTGGATGCTTATAAGAAAGTTCTAGATTTTTATAGTTATGATATATAATATATAATAACTTCCGCCCTCTCCGGATGTGCGTAGGTAGTGCAGAATATTCTAGACTTGGCTGATTTTGTATATATTGACGCACATCCCGGGTGGGACCATAGTTCAGTTCAGTTCAGTTCGGTATCCAGTACAGTGAAGAAAAAGTGAAAAGTAGAAGTGAAAAGTAGTCCAGTCTAGTGAAGTATCCCTAGTATTAAATAGTTTGTAAAGTAGTGCAACCAGTGTAAATACAGTCCATATCGAAGAAACCCGAGGTGTTTTATTTGAGGTCCTCAACAAGTTTGGTCCTTCGAGCCGGATCTACTGCCTGTGCTGCGCACCGTCAACAAGTTTGGACCTTCGAGCGCCGGATTGCTGCCCGTGCTGCGCACCCCGTCAACGCTGCTGCTGCTCACCGGGCCCGCTCAGACGTCGCTGAACCGGGTCACCGCCGCAGCCGCCGCCACCGCCGACGCCGCCCCCGCAGCATCGCAGCCGCCGACGCCGCCACCGCCGCCGCGTCGCCGCCGCCGCTGCCGCCGCTCCGCAGCCGCAGCCCCCGCCGCATCGCAGCCGCCGACGCCGCCACCGCCGCCGCGTCGCCGCCGCCGCTGCCACCGCTCCGCAGCCGCAGCCCCGCCGCACCGCCGCCGCCGCTGCCGCCGCTGCCGCCGCTCGCAGGGCCGCCGCCACCGCCGCCGCCGCTGCCAGGGCTGCTCGCAGGGCCGCCGCCACCGCTGCAGGGCCACCGACGCCGCCGCCGCTGCCGCCGCTCGCAGGGCCGCCGCCACCGCCGCCGCCGCTGCCAGGGCCGCTTGCAGGGCCGCCGCCACCGCTGCTGCTGCCGCCGCATCGCAGGGCTGTCGCCACCGCCGCCGCCGCTGCCGCCGCTCGCAGGGCCGCCGCCACCGCTGCCGCCGCTGCCAGGGCCGCTCGCAGGGCCGCCGCCACCGCACCGCTGCATCGCCGACGCCACCGCCGCCGCAGCACCGCAGCCGCCGCTACCGTCGCAGCACCGCAGCCGCCGCTACCACCGCGCCGCTGCACCGCCGACGCCGCCGCTGCCACAGCACTACAGCCCGCGCACCGCCGCCGTTCTACGCCGCACCGGGCAGTGATCCTCGGTCACTACTTTCGGGAGCGGTTGCTACAGAAAAAGCAGCCGCAAGGGATACTCAAGCTCTTCGCTGGGAAGCCGCCGATCAGGATGGTCTTGACAAGGCAGGGAAGATGCTCGCCGACACGCCGGCATCACCGTCAACCACCGCGGCTGAAGGGACACCCAGGACAGGACGAGCATACGAGACTGGCTACGACACGCAGAGTGAAGCTGGCGCCGGCATGTTACGGGCCACAGGCGAGCCCGTCACAGCGCCAGCTGCCGCGGCCGGCAGCCGCGCCCTCGCGCCACGCACCAGCCGTTCGCCCGAGGATCTGTGCGCTCCGCACGTTCTACGGAGAGCGCCAAACGCCGATGGATAGCAGAGAAGATGCGTCTCAACGAGTTGGAAGCGGAAAATATTCGCCTGCGTCAAGAAATCGAAGCGATCGATGAAGAAGAAAGAAATCAAGTTCTTCATGAAGATCCGAGGCTAGCGGAAGAAGAATTTACTGGTTGGCTGAGGGATGAGCGTTCAAGGATACTCGGCACGCCTACCCCGGGCCGTATGGGTGGTGTGCAACCAGCAGCCAGTTTGCACTTGGACTTCGCGCCTTTCTTCGGAGCGAAATCAGACCACGCCGCCGATGAAGACGATCGCAGACGGAGCTTCGATGAGACCATGCAACGCTACTTCGGCGAATTTTATCGTCGCACAGCGCGCGTCGAGGAAGACGGCCGCAGGTCCCTGCCGCCGCCTCCGCGCCTCGAGCGACACCCGCCAGCGCGCGTCGAGGAAGACGGCCGCAGATCCCTGCCGCCGCCTCCGCGCGCCGAGCACCGCCCGCCAGCGCGCGTCGAGGAAGACGGCCGCAGATCCCTGCCGCCGCCTCCGCGCGCCGAGCAACACTCGCCAGCGCGCGTCGAGGAAGATGGCCGCCGTGACCTGCTGCCACCTCCGCGCGTCGAGCAACACCCGCCAGCGCGCGTCGAGGAAGACGGCCGCAGGACCCTGCCGCCGCCTCCGCGCGCCGAGCTACGCACGCCAGCACGCGTCGAGGAAGATGGCCGCCGTGTCCTGCTGCCACCTCCGCGTGCCGAGCAACGCCCATCAACGCGCGTCGAGGAAGATGGCCGCCGCGTCCTGCCGCCACCTCCGCGCGATGAACACCGCCAGCCACCGCGCGTAGAGGAAGATGGTCGCCGTGTCCTGCCGCCACCTCCGCGCGATGAGCGACGCCAACCAACGCGCGTCGAGGAAGATGGCCGCCGTGACCCGCCGCCACCTCCGCGCCAGGAAGACAGAAGACATGAAGAGCGTCATGACGACCGCCAGCGCGACGCTGAAAACCCCCGTCGGGACGGCGACAGAGACGATGACGACCGCGACCACCGACGACGCTCGCGCTCGCCAACGCCGTACCGATCGAGAGAGCGAGCCATAGATAAATTGGCCGAAGTTATGGTGAAGCTGAGCACCGTGCGCCCGCCGCCGCGTCAAGCGCAGGAGCTACCAACATTCAACGGCAACCCAGAGGATTGGCTACCCTTCAAGGCCGCCTACCGCGACTCCACCATCCTGTATAAGTTCTCCCGGCCTGAGAACTTAGCACGACTGCGCTACAGCCTGCGTGGAGAAGCCCGAGAAGCTGTGTACTGCCTCATGTCAACGGCCAACGACCCAGAGATCATAATGCGGACGTTGGAGCAGCGATTCGGCCGGCCGGAGTACATCATCGACAAAGCCTTGGAGGACTTGTCCAACCTGCCGCGCCTGGGCAATTCGTCGCACGACCTAAACCTGTTCGCCGTCAAGCTGCAGAACATCGTGTGCGTACTGTCGACGCTTGACGACCAAGGCTACCTGCGCAACCCGAAGCTGGCCCGCGAAGTCACCGCCAAGCTGACCCCGCATCTACAGACCCGATGGTGCGACTACGCAGAGGAAAAGGCCGACCGCAACCGCCCGCAAATAGAAGTGCTGTCGGAGTTCTTAATGCGCGAGGCTGACCGCGCCGTTAGACACACGTACGATAGCACGAGGAACATCGGCACTGCATCGCGACGAACGGAGCAGGCACCGCGCACTCAGACATTGCGCGCTCCGCCGCCGCGCGTCCCGCCGCCACGTAACTCTGTCTTCACGGCTGAGGACAAGAAAGAAGAAGAGAGATGCCTGTGCTGCGGGGGACCACACGACGTGCCGTCATGCAAGAAGTACCGACGCATGGATGTCAACGATCGATGGCGGTGGGTCCGGGACGAGCGCATTTGCTTCAGCTGTGTCAACGAGAAGTATCGACAGTCCACGTGTAGGAAAAGGAAGTGCGGGAAGAATGGCTGCGACCGAGACCACCACCCGTCACTTCATTGGGACCGGCCGACTACGCCGCCGCCGCCGCCGCGAGACGACGCGGCACGACAGGACAATGCGGCACCGCAAGAGGAAGATGGCACCGTCCTGCATATACGAACCTGCAGCGACCTGAAGACCGCCGAGGACGTCGAGCTCCACGACAGGGTGAAGGCTTACTCCCACAAGGCTTTGGGAGTCACCGCCGCGGAGCTACCGAGGGACGACGCACGCACGTTCGAGACGACATCAGCGACCCCTGGAGACAGCACTAGACGACGCCTCAAGACACGGCGCAACACGGGGGGAGCTAGCCAACACCAGCAGCTCCGCGTGCCCAACAGCGCCGACCTACACCGCAAGACATGGCGTAACACGGGGGGAGCCCGCAGAGACCACGAGCTCCGCGTGCCCAACGACGCCAGCCGACGCCTCCAGACGCGGCGCAACGCGGGGGGAGCAAGACGAGACCGACCGCTCCGCGTGCCCGACAGCGCCGACCCACGCCTGAAGACGCAGCGCAAGACGGGGGGAGCCAGCCAAGGCCGACAGCTGCTCTGCTTGCCCGACCGCGCCAACCAACGCATGAAGACGTGGCACGACACGGGGGGAGCCCGCCGAGACCGACACCGCGAGCTCCGCGTGCCCGACAGCGCCACCCAACGCGTCATCGAGATCGTCGAGCACACTACGCGTAAGAAGAAGAGAAGGCGAAAAGTCCCGAACGGGAGAGACGACGCGACGCACAAGAGGCTCAGCTTGCCCGACACGGGGGGAGCCAGAAGAAGACGAGGCCGAAGAAGACGACAGCTCCGCTTGCCCGCACCGGGGGGAGACGACCGAAGACTCCGCTTGCCCGACACGGGGGGAGCGCACCGAAGACAACGACTCCGCTTGCCCGGCACGGGGGGAGATCGACAGAAGACTTCAAGAAAGAAGACGCCGAACTGCGAGACACCTACGCGCAATGACGGCCTGCGCTCAAGACCGAACGGCAGATCATCGCACCTGGAGCGACAAACCAGGGGGGAGCTTGGCAACGCCTCATCTGGACGGCACTCCACGAGGAAGCCCCGCGCGATGAAGTCCCCGACACCGAGAGGCGACAAACAACTCCAGCGACGTCGGAGAAGAGGACATCGTGGTCGACGCCAACCTGCTCTGCCACGAGGAGAAGACGCACCCGCGCGATGAAGTCCTCGACCCTGAAGCCCTAAACGCCAAACCGCATTGGAACACCCAACGGCCAGTTCGCAGGCAAGCTCGCCGCCCTACCGGTCCGAGATGGCTTCGGAGACTTCGCCGGGGGGAGGATGTTGCGGACGGCGAGCGCGAACCCGCCCTGAAGACTGTACATAGGCTAGAATACATAGGCTTAGGTTAGGCATTTAGGCATTAGGCATTTAGGCATTAGGGTTAGGCATTTAGGCATTAGGTTTAGGCATTAGATACAGGCATTGTTTATGTATATAGTTGGTTTCTAATTGTCTAATTTCTTTCGTCAGATAAGTCATTACTTTTTAATAGTTCTGAATTAGTTAGCGTTTAGACGAGTAATTTGTTTGTTTGTGATGGTTTTAGGCGTGGCTATTTCATTGTGTGAGTTCGTTCGTATTAGTTGTTAATTTGACCTTTATCCTGATTGGCTGATAAATTGGGAAAGATCTAGAACTTTAGGTCCGTCATCACTTTTTGATGGTTCTGTATTTGATGGCTTTTGGGCGAAGTTTTTTGTCAGTATTGCCAGTTTTGCCCAATGTTTCTTAATTCTGATTGGCTAGTCATAAGAAAGAGACCTACCGAGAGAGATACATAGATTTTTGCCCGAAAAATCACGGATTCTGATTGGATGCTTATAAGAAAGTTCTAGATTTTTATAGTTATGATATATAATATATAATAACTTCCGCCCTCTCCGGATGTGCGTAGGTAGTGCAGAATATTCTAGACTTGGCTGATTTTGTATATATTGACGCACATCCCGGGTGTGACCATAGTTCAGTTCAGTTCAGTTCGGTATCCAGTACAGTGAAGAAAAAGTGAAAAGTAGAAGTGAAAAGTAGTCCAGTCTAGTGAAGTATCCCTAGTATTAAATAGTTTGTAAAGTAGTGCAACCAGTGTAAATACAGTCCATATCGAAGAAACCCGAGGTGTTTTATTTGAGGTCCTCAACAGACCCGATGAAACCCTGGTATCAGAGTTTGTTCTAGGTCTACGGAAAGTATCCTCTGACTTTTGATTCCCTTGAGAGGGTAAAAATCACGCGTTTTTACTGCATTAACGGCTATATCCTTTTTCAACTTGAAGTTAGGTGCTTGATTTTTTCACAAGTACTAGCGTTCATTGACTTAAGTATATGGTTTTAATTTCAACTCGATATCTTTACGCGTTCCTGAGATAAAGGGTCTTGACAGAATGACAGACGGACGGACAACAAAGTGATCCTATAAGGGTTCTGCTTTTTACTTTTAGAGGTATGGAAACCAAAAAATTAGGTTTATCAGTGTTACGAAGTTAATTTTGTTGCTGGTTTGTTTGTTTGTACCAACCGCAAATTGCAAAAACTTTTATTTTTAACCCCCGACGAACCAACCGGAGGGGTGTTATATAAGTTTCACGCGTCTGTATGTCCGTGTGTCTACGATTCTTTGAGGCAACGTATCTCCGAAACGACTGAACCGATTTCAATGCGGTTTTATTTATATAAAAGCTTATATGGTCAGGATGGTTCTTAGCCATATTTCATGAAAATCTGATGATGGAGACGGAAGGTAGACTAGGAATCACACTACGCACTATATCCCCGTGTTTGAGCTAATTTGACTCGGAGTTGTCATATCTTTCAAGTCATGCATGACATTATGGAGGTCCTAACTATTTTTAGATATGTCTTCAATGAGCGTACTCATATTTATTTGACTTTAGGAAATAGGTAGATAAAAGATCTTTTACTTAAAACTGGTGCGTAGGTATAACATGTATTTACCTTCGAGCAACTCGATCTTCCGTCCCGTTCCGGCCCGGAAGGGAGTGGGTATATCTACTTTACTCTATACAAATATTTCTGCCATTTTTTGCGGGGGGAGAGGTAAAGCTGTCAAATCAAGCTAGTGTTGGAATCGACAATATCGATACTTAACCTTTCGATTAATTACATCAGTCTACTCAATATTGTGTCATATTATTGCATTTTCAAAAGCAACTTATTTCTCAAGAATAGGATTTTGTAGAAAATAGAAATATGAGCAATAACATCATTTTAAATATTGCATAAGTTACCCTAAATTAACCAAAATATTAATTTCTTTCCCAAAGACCAGATAATTCAATTATGTAGGTACAATCAATGCAATACCTACCTACTATTTACTGATAATTAAGTATCATAGGATATAATGTAAGAGAATTTACTAAAAAACCATCTGCACAACAAGTCATACATAATAACTTCGACTATCCCGATGACGTTGTGGTTAGTACCCCTGTCTTCTACGCCGAGGCTCGTGGGTTCGATTTCACCAGACACAAATATTTATAAAGTAAATTTTCAAATATTCTTGTTTTTTCTGAGCACTCCGGCTGACAAAGGCCACCGACTGGACCGAAACGGTCGCGAAACCGCGATGTAATAAGAAGTAGGTAAGTGCGAAATCCTTTTATATATAATTAAAGTTACAATGTCGCACTTAAGTTTAAACAATTTAAAGGACACCAAATCGTCCAACGACCTGATGAACCCTGGTGCTAGAGCTTTTCAACCACCTACTGCATGAAGCAGGCCTTTGAAATGGTTGTGTAACGACAGCCGTCTAAGTGACCATAGACAGCAACCGGGACCGACGGCTGAACGTGGCTCCAAAGCACGGAACCATCTTGCTTCTCAGACAATCAGGTGGTTCAGCCTGTGCCCTGTGTCCTGACCAGTCTAGGAACATATACCTACACAAAGTGATAAATATTAACTTTGTGAGCGAAAGGAATTGAACAACAGGCAGTCAGACTAGCCACTGCGCCACGTCGGCTGACATCCGATGTCACCCGATCGGCTGAGACTGACATTAATTTTCAATGAAACTCGAACAAAATCAGGGTTTCCCAAAATCCATAGTAAAAGTTGTTCAATTTCATAAACTGATCATGCCTGCAAAGTTTTCAGTACAGACCGTCTTTACATAGTATAGGTTTGTAACTATGGCGATAGAAAAAGTATCGACGTTTTGTATTAGTTGAGTCACTGCACTAGCTTGGGTTCAGTGTGGCTCAATACTTCAAGTTAAAATTATCGTTTTTTCATTGAATATCGACTGAAATGAACATCATTGAATAAGTAGAACAATCCCAAACTAACATTCTAATCTTACTTAGCAAGCTATTTACTGTTAATAAAGGCATCAATAAACTGAGATCGTTAATTGTTACCCATTATATGGTGGAATATTATAATCTTTATTTGCAAATTAACGATACTATGATTAACACCATTGTTCGACACAAAATAATAAAAATAGGAACCAAATACAATAATTTTATTGTAGATCCACCTAAAAAAAAATCCAAATCAGTCAGTTTGTACGACTTACTGGCAACACTTACGTACAATTTTCAATCGCTAATTTTATATATTATTTAGTGATATTGCACTAGAGGAATACTTTCAGATGAAAAGTGATATAGTTCTGTTGTAAATTTGTATTTTTACATATTTTTTTAGGCATTATTAGCTCTACAATTCGGCTTTTTATCGGAGCTCATTTGACATGCGCGACTGGACTCGTTCTAGTAAAAGATCTGACAGCAGCTGGTTTTTGTAATAAGCTATGCCCCCTTGGGCAAAGGCCGTGACAGAGGGGAAGTTCTTCGTATAGCGTCTCCATACCCCAGCTTTCCTCCAAGGTATTTACTAAGTTAGTAATATTACAAAAGTTATATGTAATAGGTACTTCTGTATGTACCTATGAGTACCTGTACCTGTGCTTTATCCTGGGTGAATGAGTTCCTTGCTTAAATAGGTATGTAGAAAATTTATTTAAAACCCGAACTCAATTTTGCTCGCTTTGCTCAAGGACTGCTTAACCTAGCTTAATTCACAGTTTACCTATTATTGCCAATGTAGGAAAAGAGACTTTACAAACAAAATATGTCCTTAATAATCCAGATCTATTTTGGGTAATATTGTAAAAATTTGCGCTCGCTTCGCTCGCGATCATCTAGAGTAATGACTTAGCTTACCCCCTCAGACGATGGCGTCGAATGTCTGTTGCAGGATTCTTACAAGCACCAAGTGTCGTTACCGGGGTTGAGGGGGCTTGCCCTCACAGACGAAGACGTGAAACGTCTGTTGCAGGATTCTTACAAGCACCAAGTGTCAGTAACGGGGTTGAGGGGGGCTTGCCCCCTCACAGACGAAGACGTCAAACGTCTGTTGCAGGATTCTTACAAGCACCAAGTGTCATTACCGGGGGGTTGAGGGGGGTTTGCCCCCTCACAGACGAAGACGTGAAACGTCTGTTGCAGGATTCTTACAAGCACCAAGTGTCATTACCGGGGGGTTGAGGGGGGCTTGCCCACTCACAGACGAAGACGTGAAACGTCTGTTGCAGGATTCTTACAAGCACCAAGTGTCATTACCGGGGGGTTGAGGGGGGCTTGCCCCCTCACAGACAAAGACGTGAAACGTCTGTTGCAGGATTCTTACAAGCACCAAGTGTCATTACCGGGGGGTTGAGGGGGGCTTGCCCACTCACAGACGAAGACGTGAAACGTCTGTTGCAGGATTCTTACAAGCACCAAGTGTCACTACCGTGGGGTTGAGGGGGCTTGCCCCCTCACAGACGAAGACGTGAAACTTCTGTTGCAGGATTCTTACAAGCACCAAGTGTCATTACCGGGGGGTTGAGGGGGGCTTGCCCCCTCACAGACGAAGACGTGAAACGTCTGTTGCAGGATTCTTACAAGCACCACGTGTCATTACCGGTGGGTTGAGGGGGGCTTGCCCCCTCACAGAAGAAGACGTGTCGTTGCATTCATCACAGAAAAAAGCAAACGTCTGTTTTGGAAATGTTACAAGCCCCAAATGTCATCACTAAAAAGAAAATTAACATCTGTTTTGAAGTAGTTCAAAACTTACCAAAAAATTTGCTCGCTTTGCTCGAAGACTTTTTTCTCCTGCTTCTGCTCAACGTTGAGGGGTTTTCTTTATCCTGCTTGCTTTTTTTTGGCAATGTAGGAAAAGACACTTTATAAAGTAATCTACTGAATAATCCAGATAATTTTTAGTAAATATCGTAATAATTTGCTTTATTTGTGTTTCGCTTTCCGTGCTTGTCCTATTTAAAACTAAGTTGACGTACTTATACATCAGGTTATTCTTAATTCAAAACTCAATTAAAACACAAAAAATTTTGTAGAATTTTGCGCTCGATTTGCTCGCGGTCACTCAGGTTACCCTGCTATTCCCCGTCTTGCCTATTTTTCTGTCCTATAGGATATACAAAAGATCACTGTGTTAATTTATACAAAAATAAGATTGTTAAGCTAAATTTTATTGTCATATAAAATTACTAAGCAGCAGCGGGTAGAACCTCCGTGAGAAATAGTAAGCGCTTAAAAAATCATGCTGTATGTTGTATAAAGTCAGAAACAAAATATTAATTTAAAAAACTTCAAATAAAACTTAAATTAAAAATTTAGGAACCCCGACTTTCAATCCTTTAAAAGATAAAATAATTTATTTATCCAATAAAATATTGTAAACCATAATACTCCAACGCGTCGGGGGGCCGCTAAGTAAACAATATAAGTAAGAAGTTTACAAAGCATAATAAACATATATGTTGCAAATGTCATTTCATTTCATACAAGTACGTCTTACGATTTTATTGAAACTTCTTACCTAAATTGTTTACTTAGCGGCCCCCCGACGCGTTGGAGTATTATGGTTTAGAATATTTTATTGGATAAATAAATTATTTTTAACTTTTTAAAGGATTGAAAGTCGGGGGTTCCTTTAAATTTTAAATTTAAGTTTTTTCTTAAACGATATAGTTTTTATAGTAACTTCAGATTGACTTGCTCCTTCGCGTAAAAATAATAAAACAACGACGGTTTTGGTAGTGTACCTAACTAACTACCTATATCATGGAGATGTGACTCAGGTGCTCAAACTTCGAAACAGGAGGGATAGGGGTGAGCTTCCCCTTTATAGACAAGTAACAAACACAAATCGGCGGTGATTCGGGGTCCTCCAGGTTACTCCATCATCATTGTCTTCGTCATCACCATCATCATCTGTCTATCCTAATTGTACTAATCACGCATAAAATACTAACCATGAGACAAAGTACGAAAATGAGAACAGAAAATTACACTTGACCGGTACCATTATGTGTAAAAATGGCATATAAATCAAATTGGTTTTAAAGGAGCCGCAGCGGCAACAGAAATACAGCATCTATAATTCAAATTTAAAAATTTTGCTGTTTTACTATCACGGTTTATGAGATAGAAGCCTGGTCACAGACAGACAGCGAAGCGAAGTCTCAGAGAATACGGTACACTTTGGCTATGGAGCCCTAAAAATAGTGGGCGGGTAAATAAGTAAACCATCAATATTTTTGAAAACTACCTACCTATTTTTGAAAATATAATCTCTTCGTGTGTATGACCAGGCTCACGACAAAAAACCTACCTGACCCGCCAACCCCAGAAAGCACTTTATGGTGCCGAAAATCTAGAGATAACACTACCCAAAGTTAGAAGATGCAAGGAAGAAGAAGAAATCAATCTGTCTGTGCGGTATAATGACTGTATTGAAAAGTTGTTTAGCATGATGTGCCGCTTCTGTTGGCTCATAATCTTCCCTTGGCGAAACGAAGTTCGCGGGCACCAGCTAGTCAAATTCAAATTCATTCAAATTCATTTATTAGCAAACAGAATGTTACAAATAACAGTAAAAAGAACCAAAACTTCTAACATTCTTCAAAAAATTACAATAAATAAAAATTTCATTAAACATTTCAGTCATTCATAATAAAATAATTTAAAAATAATAATAAATTAAATGTCATTTTATTCTAAAAATTAATAATTAATTGAGCTCTCTCACAGACACACACGTTCACAATAACTCAGGCATTCCCTTTCAACTTTCGGCCATTCATCCGCGAACACATCACATTCGGGTTGCAAGAGGAGGAGATCATTGAGCGCATGCAGCGCGCGACGCAACGGCGACTGCTGGCACGCAGTGGTGCGGGATAGCGGCACAGCGAAAAGGCGCACGGTACCCGCCCGGAACCTCGATCGGCTGGTCGGCACCGAGAGTCTACACGTCTCTGTTACCAGAGACGGGCAATCGATGCGACCGCGCAACAGTTTACAGACCAACATCATTTGGTCGCGTAGGCGACGAACTTCTAGTGAGTTGTAACCTAGGCACCCCAGAATAAATTGCGTTGAGTATAAAAAAGGAAAGTATCCGTAATATTTTTTATACATGTACCGCAAGAATCGCTTCTGTACCTTCTCAATCATCAAGGAATAAGTAGATTGATGTGGACTCCAAACACATGAACTTGATTCTAACTTGGAGCGCACTAGCGCCGAGAACAATAACTTTATAACATGCAACTCTGTGAAGTCCTTGCAATTTCTTGTGATGAAACCCAACCTTTGGAAACCATTTGTAGTGACACTGGCAATGTGGTCTCGAAAATTCAGTGTCGGAACAAATAGTACCCCCAAATCCTTCATTTTGTAAGCCCTATTGACATCTTTGTTGTTCTTGCAGTAGTTATAAGTCACAGGATTGGGTGAACGTGTGAAACTCATTATGTAACATTTTTCAACGTTAAAATGAAGGTTATTATTCTCCTTTTAGCTAGTAATTAAATAAGGGTTGAAGAGTCCTAAGAATTCGATCTTCTACTTAATACAATGAGCAGGTAAGCATAAAACAAGACGTGCCCACTGAAATCTGTTGGATAATCTTGTGAATCACTTTGTGGTAAGATTTTATACCTTTACGCACGCAGCGTTAGAAAAATGCGAATTTCTACCTTAATGCCATATAAATACGACGACGCACGCCCCACGGTGTGTTGACGAATGCATCTGTCAAACTGGTTATTCTGGCCAAACAGGATTGACAGATGCATCCGTCAATGCACAGTGGGGCGTGCGTCGGCCGTCGTAGACAGCGCAAAATTAACGAAATGGACGTTATGTGTAAAGCGCCAAAGAAGACGAATACTAACATCGTCATTGTCAAAAATCCTAATGAATTCCTTTATGAAATGAAAATAGCGACCATTTTATTTATTAATTTCATTTTAAATAGCAGTAAATTTCCCGCATATCCTTACCCTGAGCGTAACCCTCCCGCCTTTACTTCGCCGAACCCGGAGCCCGAACAAACATTAATTTACTTACCTATTCATTTTGTTAGGTTAATTTCTGATTTCGTAGCATAAAATATTAAAACTCATTAAGGCGATTCATGCGAATTCTTTAACGAGGTCCGTCTTTCACAATTTACTTTCAAATGTATTTTACGCCTCCTTTGTGTTCGTTCAAAAATATTCAGTTTGAACATTTTCCACAAAACTACAACAAAAGATTGAAATTCCTTTGTTCGTGAAGCTCAACGATTAAATAGCGACAAATTTAGGTGAAAAATATTTGTAAGCCGACACTTTTATGTGACCTGTTATTACAAGGTAAGGCTTTTAGGAAATTTCGGTAATTTTTTAAATTCTGTGTTGTTCAGATCCTCTGTAGATCATTACTTCTAGCTATTTCCGAAAGCACAGATTTATAAACCTGGGTTAGTGAAAGACACACTTTATAGTAGTAAGATTTTGATCACACTCACACCGACTTGGTGAATTGCAAGTTGAATTGGTTTGCTCTGCCTACTCCCGATGTTCTTTATGAACAAAAGTGCGTACGTCAAATATTATACAAGGTCAGCGCGTTACTCGAGTTACAACGTTTGATACATCACCAGCGCTCAGCGACCCTCATCACTCACTGACCACTCCGAGTTGTCACCGTGATTTATCAGAGCAGTGTACAATGAACCACTTCCTGCTAGGTGTTGCAATTGTAACTAATTTGGAATCGGACTACAATAAAAATGTATATTTGTGTCTTCGGATAACCTACCACAAAATAGAGGCGGCCGCGCGCCATTTCCCTAATTTGTGTTGCTACGCTGACAATATCTACAAAAACTGGTAATGTATGCAGCGGTTGTGCGACTGAAGCTCCTACCGCTCATATCAATGTGCTCATATGAATATCGATCTGGCGATATTTTCCAGGCAAACAGCAAATTAGTTCATCTTTAATTTAAAAAATTGTACTGAATAATATGATTTTGGAAGCGTTCCCACGGAGAATGTTCCGTCCAAAATTTATTGATACGTGCGGGTGTGTGCCTCTGACTCGCCAGCAGAGGTTGCTATTGGCTGAAGCAGAGCTGCAGATAGATGGCGGACATTGTGGGACTAGCGACGAGAAAGTGAATACCAAGATTCGAACAAACTAGCGATAGATTTTTAAGTAAAAAGAAATAAAATGATCGTATGTTTGCATTCGTTTTATGATCATAGCATAACTCGTTTAGCGTTAAAACGGTTTTACAAAGACTATTGAAGATTTAGAAAAATAATGTAATGCACAGAAAACTCCATTTTGCAGATTGTGTTCATTTAAATTTTATCAAAGCTTGTAATCTTTCTTGTTAAAACAGAGAGCTCTTTAAGTGGTTTACTGACTCGTATTTGCTCAGTTGAGTGTGAGTTATAAGTATAACTTACAGAGGTTAGCAAACGCTTGACATTGGTGTGGTATTGGATCAACTGGTGAATGACCTGTCATCCTCTCAACCGATCCACACACAAGCTTTCTGCGGGATCCAATTAATTTATAAGGATTAAGAAAAAACGATTGGATAACATTTATGTGTACAGACTCGTATGACATTATTATCCGCTTAAATACTCATTATTATAGGTCGAATAGAATGCAAGTTCAATTTGTATCGACTTATTTTATGCCGTGTCATGCCAGCGTGGAATAGCATCACCCCAATTCTACACGTGGATGTCGAAAAAAGTGACTTAGGGTTAATTTTACCGAGAATGTGCAGCAGCTATTTTAACTATTTTGTGCGAACCGACTCACTTAAATACCGTCTCTCACAACAACCAAATTCACTTCTTTATATTTAATTACTTGTAACACTATTTCACACCAGAAAAAGGACATAAATAAAAGTCACATATAGGATATTTGAAAAAAAAATACGGTTATCTAATTACGGCAAAAAACAACAGTCAAAAGCGTCGCCAGCCGCCGTCAGCCGCATTTTATTATTGAAATTTAAAAATAAATAAGCTGCTATATATGTACATGGTTAAAACATTTCTTTTAGGAAACTGAAAACAGCAGAACCAATAAATCAATAAATGGGTATTTGACGAGCTTCACTGTACTGGCAAAAGCTTTCCTGCTACGAAAGCCTACATTTTAACAATATCAAACGTAAAAGCCTCCAAACAACAGTATCATATTTAGCGTAGTAACAAGAAAAATCATTATAGGTGCTATGCCGCTTGTCCCTGAAAATTATTTAACGTTGGTATTTCCAGTCCAAGAGAATAAAGTTACGATACCTAGAAGTTTAATAATGTCGTCATCAATAAGTTTGTTAAACTATTCGCCTGTTATTAAAAGAATTGAAACTAAACAAATCATTACTTCATACATATTCATAGAAACGTGCTCATAAGCATATTATCATAAATACTTAAATCAATATAGAGTAACACAAATAATGACTTGTTAATGAAATACGTAAATGGTATAGTAATATAGATACATTTTAATCACGTTTTCGAATATAGAAATTCTATGAATTAGCCCCGTAAAACAAACAGATACTTATAATTTTCCTTCTAGAAACCTACCTGTTGATTAATATTCCCGAAACGTACGTCCGCACAAAGAGTATGTAGTTAGTGACGCGCATGTGTGGGTATCGGCGAGTGTGTGTGTGTGTAAACTTCCAAATCCGTATGTATGTGTGTGTGGTCGAGGGACAAACAATAAATTAGATAAGAGAAGTTGCGTCCGAACTCCGAAGCCGGAGTCGGAGTGCGGGTCAGAAACTAATGATGTATCGAACTATGCGGCTAGCTCCTAACCCGGTGGGTTCACACGCTGCAAAATAATTTTCCTCTTTTTGACAGCAGAATACAAAACAGTATATTTTCATTACAATAAAATTATATTATGTGACTTTCTCGGAGAGTCATTGATTGTTTCCACATAATAGTTTAATAAACATTATTTTTACCTACCGCACAAGGAATATGATTTATTTTTAATTTACTATAAAACGGTAGCGCGTAAACGAAACATTAAATAAAACGTTTTTTGGAGTATTTTTCTGTTGTAAAGAGTATCTTGTATAATTTTCCAACTTCAATACAGACACACACATTTCACCTTATTATTATTAAGAGGAACAAGAAAGGTTACTTTAGTACTTTAAAAATGATACCCATTACTGAAAACCGCATTACAATCGGACTAGTGGTTTTGGAGATAATGGGGAACATTGATTGGCACAAACAAATGTTTATTGCAGCGCCCCCTGGTGAGTTTTTCGCGTAATACTTATCTAAGAACATGTACCAAAAAAATCCAGATCTATTACTGAAAACTTCTATTCATCAAAATTGAACCAGTGGTTTGGGAGATATTTGGTAACATAGGTTTGCACACTCAAACAAACAAACACACATTCTCTCACCCCAAACGCATATACCGTCGGGTAAAAACTTTGTCCACTACGCTACTAGTAACATGAAACATATTCCTTACCTAACATGCTAAACTAAGATCAAGTCGGGGCCAAAATTTGTCGCATAATAATTTGCCAAGTTGCATGAACTAGTGCAAGTTCAACTGTTGCACTTGCAATAACACTCATAGCGTAATGTTATTGTTGCTGATAATTTAGAAATAAACAGACGGACGATCTGAACCAAATGAAAATTTTTCAATTACATAAAAAAATTAAAAAGTATTCATTAACAAATTAATCATAGTGACATTGACAGCCTGTGGCCTAAATTGCAATAATTGAATGATGAATATTTTAAATAATCGTAGCATTAATTGTAAATGTGGTACAAAAACCTATCGACTGTGAAACCAATTCTCATTGGATTGAATTGAAAAGCGCAGACCATTAGGCTGAAAGCGCGATGACTTTTGATGAATGCATTGTTTTGATTGGGTGGTGGATTCTAGGAATTGAAAAAACACATTGTGTCACATGGACGTACTGATAATATACTGGGTGAATTTTTACTAGTGACCGATAGCAAAAACTCACAGGCTGGTAATGACAATTTTCGGGTACATAACTAAGTTTAACATTATTTTACAGAAGTGTAACTTCACATTACAGTTACCGTTACTAGCACACTCTAGAACACCTTAAACAGAAAAACTACCTACTTAGTTAGAAAACGCATTTCCTCGTGGCTACTAAAAGTGCTTCTCTGACGTAAATGAATATTGGTTTTACACTTTTTCTATCGTTTTTGCTCGGTGAGAGCTAAGAGCGGAGTAATCTCTAGCATACCTATTGCACCGACGTCGCGGTGAGCATCATTATGTAAGGTGCTACAGAAAATTGGCTTCTTGTATCTTGTTGCACTAACTTTAGTTAAAAGCTTGCCAATGTTTTCGATTTCAAACTCTACACTGCTGCAGTAGCAATTTGCTACGCCATGTTCATGTGCAGGCTAGCTCCAAACGAAAAACTTGATGAGTGGTGTTCAGGTGTGGTAGCACTAACCCCACGACCTACGAGTCATGAGTGCAAGGTTCAGTTTGCTAAATGAAAATGAGAAAATTAACTGATCTACCGCCGACAAAAACTGATCTGCCGCCGACGGTAGCTCTGTTGGCAGAGCAGTGGGACGGTAACTCCCGGTCTCGGGTTGAAGCCCAGGCCAACGCAATTGAATATTTTAATTTCGTTTATGAGAATAATATTATATAGCACTCTGAGTGCCTTAAAATCCCAATACATTCAGTTCGCGAGTTCAAAGAAGCTGCCAGGATAATTTCTATTCTGTACCCGCATTTGTGGTGTGGTTATGTTTATTAGAATTATTAGTAGCGCGGTGGTGCGAGGATTGCAAAATATTCTAATATTCTACTCTGTGGCCGCAGCTACACTGTTGTGGTTATGTTTAGAAGCGTGGCGAAGAAAGGCTTACATTCTACCGGTAAGAACTATTACATAGTTAGTTTAAAAAAGAGGATCATCGAGATAATCTATTAGATGAAAAAGTTTATTTCAGTGTATAATAATTAATGACAAAACTAGCCTAGTATCCAAAGCTAAAACGTTTTGTGCGTTTAAAGACGAAAAGTCTTATTTAGATCATTTTAATTTTTTCTGCTAATATCATTCGTATTTATACTAACCCGGTAACTAGTAATTTTATAGTCACACTATTTTATCGTGTGTAGAGAGAAGAGAGCCATAATGAAAGTTCGTTTCAGTGTCGGACCTGATGTTGTTTTGTTTGTGTCTTCAGGAAGATCCGGTTCTGGTGTCGTCATCTTATTAATGAGCAACATTAATTGGAATGTCAAGGACATGCTCGCGTACGACAACATTAAAGAAGAACATACTTGGATACCACTAGTGAGCAACGTAAATATTAGGTATAATTTGCTTTAATATAATCGGCAGCTTAACCGCCACCAAAAAATAATTCACGTTTACCGGAGTAATACAACATTATTTTTATATATTTTATCACGCTTCGAAATAAATTACATTTGCTCAGTTCAGCTTTTAACAAAACTGCTCAATATTGTGCTTGTCACTGAGTTTCGCTCAGAACTTTTCCAAACATCGGATGCACTCGCTCGAAACTGCCGATAAATAGGAAAGGGACGGCTGCAAATGGAAGCCAACTACTGCCAACCACCGGTCGCGGGCAGTTCCAGCCGAGCGGGAGAGTGCATTCACTTGTTTATGCAACTATTATGCAAGGAGCCGGCTCCTCGCGTGGTTATTAGTGCATGAAACGCGAAGCCGCAGATATCCGCTTCCTTCATTGTGTCTGAGCTTCTTCATTACAATGGGCTTAAGTTCTTTCCCTATTGTTTTGCATACGCCTCGATGTGGGCTAGAAATGAGAACAACTGCATTACACTAGTGTGTATTGCACCGGAAGCTTGCGTTGCTGGCTCCACAGAGATATAAAAACGAACGGCACAAGTTTGTATCGCTTCCGGTCGCGCACCCCGAGATAAGCCAATAGCGTGTTCCAACACTAATGGTGGCTTTATTTGAATTCGTAGTAAGAGGCCACAAAAGTTTTCCATTGAGAAAGCGCATTATGTAAACTTTACACAAACGCAACGCAAATTAAATGTCAGAAACTTGTTCTACATTACATAAACTTTCTCTAGCCTAACAAGCAAAGTAATTTCGAGCGCGGAGCAAACTAGTGCTTGTGTTTGAGTGTTGGTACTACATTATTTTATATAATAATCTTCTTTATTTATACGATAATTTTGACCCGAGAGGCAGCTAAATTTGCACCCTCGTGATATCTGATCCTATTCAGGCCAAAGTTCATACCGACGGGCTTTGTTTAACATCTCGCCTAATTTCGCCACTGAAATATTTCGGACCAGGTTCTTGTTTCGATACAAATACAACGCAGAGCTACATTTCAGGCCATCGTAATTAATGAGCATGGATAAAGTAAGTTACTAAAAGTTTTTACGCTGAACTAGTGAAAGAGAACGAAAGACGAAAAGTATATTTGCGAAATAAGTAGACAACAGCTTAAATGCTGACTAAGTGAAAAAGGATTACACTGTAATGTGTACAAGTGGCTTATCGTAGAGGACGAAACTCACAAGAGTTGTCGCAAGACACTCGTGAGACCGATGCCTCGCAGATTCGCATTCATAGTCCATCTGGACTACACATATCCTAAAAGGTTGTCGTATGGACACTTCCATACCTGATGATCCGAAATGAAGGTGAAACAACCTGGACCTTTCGCCATCGGTGTTTCGGCACTCATCGCTTCAGCTTAAATGCTGACTAAGTGAAGTAGGCAACTGTTTCGATTTCAGTTCATCTCTTCAGGTAAGGAAGTGACCTTACGACAGTTGAATTTGAAACTGCGTCCATACGGACTACTGGTGCGAATCTGCGAGTGCTTATTTACGAGTACTTATTTCGCAAATATACTTTTCGTCTTTCGTTCTCTTTCACTAGTTCATAAGCTACATAAAGTTTAGCGATTGCCCCGCTTGGGTACAAGAAGATTATCGTAGAGGACGAAACTCATACCGAGTTGTCGTTAGACACTCATGAGACCGATGCCTCGCAGATTCGCACCAGTAGTCCGTATGGACGCAGTTTGAAATGCGTTTTCTTACTAAGTAAGTAGTTTTTCTGTTTAAGGTGTTCTAGAGTGTGCTAGTAACGGTAACTGTAATGTGAAGTTACACTTCTGTAAAATAATGTGTAATTTAGTTATGTACCGGAATTTTGTCGTTACCAGCCTTTGAATTTTTGCTATCGGTCACTAATAAAAATTCACCCAGTATATTATCAGTACGTCCATGTGACTCGATGTGTTTTTTCAATTCCTAGAATCCACCATCCAATCAAAACAATGCATTCATCAAACAGTCATCGCGCTTTCAGCCTAATGGTCTGCGTTTTTCAATTCAATCAACTGAGAATTGGTTTCACAGTTGATAGGTTGCTGTACCCCATTTACAATTAATGCTATTTGCTAATTTGAAATATTCATTCAAATAAATTTTGGGGTGGGTGGGGTCTACCTCCTAGCGGTCCACCCCGGGCAACGTCCTCACAATACGTGTTGGCGGCTGAAGATCCCAAAAGCGGTGGTAGGCCATGAAAGGGGCCGCCTGGCTCGCGACCACCATCCCGCCGGAGTCCGGCGCCAAACAGCCTTGCTGTGTTCCGTCGGTGTGCGGGACTGCCAGTGCCATTGGGGGGTAGCAATGTAGTCAGTTGCGCTGCCGGAACCGGTCTTTGTCTTTAGGTGATGCTGTATCCGGTAACTCGTTTTGGAGGGTAGCATCCGAGGCACGGTCTCAGCCGTTGGCCGACCGCAGTCAGTAGGGGCCGACTTGCGCGCTAGCCACGCGCAAAGGCTGCCCCGCCAACTGTGAAAAATCCCGGTATACTCCACCGTGCCAGTTGGCGGCTGGATGGGAGGACCCGGTGGAGTGTTATCGGGGGCTCGGGCGTCCCCGCAGTCTCCAAGCGAGTTCCTCTCTGATCAGTTGAACCGAAAGGTACGAGTAGGGTTTCTAAGCAGCGCCTCGACTATCTTTTCTTTCCCCACAAAACTCTTTTAAAAACATGAAAAAGCTAAAAAGAAGAAAAGTTTGACCAACGGCAACACTTCCTCCCACTCAAAGTGCACCTCACGAACATCCGAGGTCTACACACAAACCTAGACCCGGTCCATCACCACCTGGAGACCGAGAAGCCGCACTTATTCTTCTTAACGGAGACGCAGATAGCAACACCGTTGGACGTGGCATACCTCAACTACCCTGGTTACACTCTTGAGCACAAGTTTAAGAAGCGTGCAGGGGTCTGTGTGTATGTTCGCGATGACGTTTGCTGTAAGCGTCTCCGTGGCGAAATTCAGGGTTTCCCGTGCTGTGGCTTTTGGTTGACACTGGAGTAGAAAACTCTACGCCAGTGTTTATCGTTCGCACAGCGGAGATCAGGAGACGACTAGACTCATGGAGTACCTCTCTGAGACGGCAGATACAGCAATTCAGCGATATCCAACAGCAGAACTTGTTTTTCTGGGGGACTTCAATGCTCACCATAAAGAGTGGCTGTTCCCATACCAGAAAACTGACCATGCTGGGCGAGAGGCGCGTAAACTAGCATTGGCGCTAGATCTCACCCAGCTGGTGGAACAAGCGACGCGAATACCAGATATCACAGACCACACACCCAATTGCCTGGACCTTCTGCTGACAACTGATCCGCACAGACATTCGGTTTCGGTCTCGGCTCCGCTGGGATCATCCGACCACTGTGTGAAATCCGTGTCCATCTGCTCTCCTCCGGATTACACCTAGGGCACGAGGAGAGTATGGCGATACGAGTCAGCAGACTGGGACGAGATGCGTGCTTTCTTTGCTTCATACCCGTGGCGGCAAATGTGTTTCTCTTCGAAGACCTCATACGTCGCTGATGCGATCACAGCTGTAATCCGGCAGGGAATGGAATATTTCATTCCTTTCTCCGATATCCCGCTCGGTTATAAAGCCCAACCTTGTTCAATGCGGACTGTGCTCGAGCTGAGGCTCGTAAACAGTCCGCTTACAGCTTGGGTAAAAGCTCGTGATCGAAAAGTGCGAGCGAGAAGAGTGCGAGCAAAGAAGATATAATGCCGCCGCCAGGTATTGCAAACGGGTGCTACGAAAAGCTAGGTTCGACCATATTAGCCGTATTGGGGCAAAGCTTGCATCATACCCACCGGGTAAGCAGTTCTGGTCCCTTTCGAAATCAGTCGAATCCAACTTCTGCCGTCCTCACTACCTCCAATGCAGAAACCTGATGGGTCGCTTGCACACCGCGGCAGAGAAAGCAATTTATTTGCCGATCTGTTTGCGAGCAACTCTCGTATAGACGCTGGCTCGAAATATCCACCCACCTTACCTCACTGTGATTCTTTGATGTCTGAGATCACAGTGCACAATAAAGAGGTCCGTAGAGCCCTTCGCAGTCTGGACGTGAACAAGGCCAGTGGTCCTGATGGCATACCAGCAAGATTGTTGAGGTATTGTGCGCCTGAGTTGTCTCCTGTACTGACACGCTTGTACCGCCTCTCTCGTGTCAAAATTGTACCAAAATCTTGGAAGCTTGCCAATGTGCAACCTGTGCCCAAGAAGGGTAGCCGTGCTGACCCTAGCAACTATCGACCGATCGCCATCACTTCCGTACTCTGTAAGGTTATGGAAAGAGTTCTGAACTGCAAACTGCTTTCGTACCTCGAAGACAATGATCTTCTCAGTGATTGTCAATATGGCTTCCGCCGAGGGCGTTCCACGGGAGATCTACTAGTGTACGTAACGCATTGCTGGGGCGAGGCCATTGAGAACCACGGCGAAGCAATAGCAGTGTCGCTGGACATTTCAAAGGCCTTCGATAGGGTGTGGCATGCGAGTCTGTTGAGCAAGCTTCCAGCGTACGGCATACCCACTGGCTTCTGTAGTGGGTGGCTGACTTTCTGAGTGAACGGTCGATCCGAGTGGTCAGACGGCTGCTCCTCTGACCTCAAGGCTATTGACGCCGGAGTCCCTCAGGGTCTGTACTCTCCGCGACGCTTTCCTGCTGCACATCAATGACCTTCTATCCTCAGGAATTGTTGGGTACGCAGATGAAAGTACTGTAACAGAGAAATATATTTCCGGCGCATGATCCAGTGGTGATGAAATCAAAGTTGAGAAAGGCTATGATTGAGCGTACGAGCCTGACGTTAAGTAACGTCTCCCAGTGGGGCGAAGACAATCTCGTCAGCTTCAATGCTTCAAAAACGCAGCGTGTCTTTTCTCGCAAAATAGTCCTTTCACCTTTTCTCCTACTTTCGGGTACATCTGTTCAGTGACCAATACTCTTCAACTCCTTGGCATGGAGTTGTCCTCTGACCTCAACTTCGGCACCACCATCGAGTCCAAGGCTCAAATTGCAGCTAGAAAGTTGGCGTCCTGAATAAAGTCAAGCGGTACTTCACGCCTGAACAGCTTCTAACTCTTATAAAGCTCAAGTCCGATCTTGCATGGAGTACTGCTGTCACCTTTGGGATGGCTTGGCTAAATACCAACTTGCTGCAATGCATTCGGTGGAACGCAGAGCCAAGAGATTAATAGGTGATAAAAATCGGTTTTCTACAGATTGTACTTCGGAGATGTGCGTAGCTGCATGAGCTCATACCACCGTCTCCTTTCTTCTATCGGACATCCTGACTCTCTGCCGTCTTCCAGCCGTTCTTAGTTTATATTCCCTCATTCCTGACTAAGCGATTCTTATCATCTTTACTTATGCGCACGGCTTTATAATTGACTTCCCTGCCTGCGTCTGTATTTCAGTGCATATAACCTGAATCTCTTTAAGTCTAGAGTGAATAGGCATCTTCTGGGCAAGCTCCACCGTAGATCCATCTTGCTCTAGGTAAATTGCAATTAAGCCCATCATAAATAAAAAAAAAAAAAAAATAAAAAAAATAAACTCTACGTAATTCCAATCGCGACTAAGGATTTTCAGGGTTGTTGAGTATTGAAATTTTAAGCCACAGGCTGACAAACTGTTACTATGGTAATACACAGTCTTTTGAAAGAATTTAAATAAACTTTTGAATACAACCTTATACATAGTAAGATAATTCTTTATTAATAAACTGTTATATATGTTTCTCATAATTTTATGATCGTAATATAATATAAATAGTATAAAATGAAGTCGCTTTTTGCGATTCTCTATCTGTCTGTTTGTCGTGGAATTCGCTAACTCGATGTTGATGCATTTTTGTAACAGATGTAAGTATAACTCATGCCGGGAATATGCCTTAAGCCGGCGGGAAAATGAGTTGCAGCGGTGAAACCGTCAACTGGCCGCTAGCTATTATCGCCTGGTTTGTTTCTAAGCTATCAGCAAAGTTAACATAACGCTATGAGTGTTATTGCAAGTGCAACAGCTGAGCACTGAACTTGCACTGGTTCATGCGACTTGGCAAATTATTATGCGACAACTTTGGCCCCGACTTGATCTTAGTTTAGCATATAGGTAAGTAATATGTTTCATGTTACTAGTAGCGTAGTGGACAAAGTTTTTACCCACGACGGAACGGAGACGATATAATGCGTTTGGGGTGAGAGAATGTGTGTTTGTTTGTTTGTGTGCAAACCTAACTCAAACTCAAACTCAAAGCATTTATTTCTCAGTAGGAATTACAAAATTCACTTTAAGAAAGTCACATTCTAAATCAAACTTAAAAAAGGGAAAATTTGTAGTGCAAAATTTTCTCTTTTTTATAACAATTTGTGTTCCTACTCTAAACGCGGTTCGGGCGGGATAAAAAAATAAAAATAAAGGCACTGCCTCGGGGCTGGCCAGGCTAACCACACAGCATGTGTCTTTATGCTTCAATGAATGACAAGTAAATGGAAATAATCACTAAGTCAATATTTAAAACAAGAAAGGTGTTACATGTGTATAGTTAGCTGGACCCCCTGGACAGGAAAACCCCAAAACCTGCCCAGAAGTGCACCTATTCTAAAATTCACAATATTTTTAGGCCCTATGCTACCCTAGCTAAGTTAGAAAATAAATTAATATTAATAGCCAAAAACGGCTCAACAAAATAAAAATAAAAATTACAGTAGATAATTCTAACTGTTTCGTCTTTAAAATAACAATATACCTACTTTAAACAATTGAGCACCAAAATGTCATAGAAAAAAAAGTCGATTTACAGTAAATGTAAAATAAATTATAAGTAAAAAACATTTTTAAAACAAGCTTTTATTTGGATGCGCTAAAAAGCATAAAATAATCTATTTACTAAAACTTTAACTTGTTACTTATAATGGCATTAAATCTACGTCTTCATAATTTATACGATATAAAAGCTTGTCGCGAGATTTAAGTAGGTACTCGTGTGGTGTTAGGTTAAAAGTTTGTTCAAGATCATTTACACTGGTTACCTAATTTATTTATTATTATATAGGTACACAGGTTAAATCTCGCGACAAGCTTTTATATCGTATAAATTATGAAGACGTACTTAGATTTAATGCCATTATAAGTAACAAGTTAAAGTTTTAGTAAATAGATTATTTTATGCTTTTAGCGCATCCAAATAAAAGCTTGTTTTAAAAATGTTTTTTACTTATAATTTATTTTTTACTTTTTAGCAATCTCTGGAAAACAAATATTTTATGCCATAGTTGATTATGTACGTTGTGCGATAGAACCTACCTACTTATTGCATTCATGAACATAATAGGTATAAATTGACAACATTCTTCATTGACAGTGCCATGAACAGAAGACTAAAAACCCCAACACAATATAACCACTCAAATATAAATTTAAAATCTTGCAAAGCGACGTCATTTATAGTCCGTCCAGTTCGTGCGCGACCTTCCTAGGGGTGACAGACGTTGGGGAGGGAGATGTCAGCGGGTAGCGGGAGGTGTAGCGGGAAGGGAGAAGCGCGCATCCGCGCCGCCCGTCATATTAAAATGACGTGCTTCCTCGCCCCTCCACCGTCTGTACCCCACAGGAAGGTCGCGCACGAACTTGACGGACTATAGCTCACACTAGTATTTACCTGTAACCTAGTATATTCTGTGCCTGTAATTTTTCTGTGTTTGTCACCCACTTAGTAAGAAAACATAATAAACTTAATACGCCATCTTACTTTAAGTCCGCCATATCAGGTTTTGTTATGATTATGAGTGACGTAAACGTCACTTTATTATTCGAGTTATTCTGAAAATTCCTTTCATTTGACATCCATATTGTAAAAAGCATAAAAATGATATTCTGCCATCTTAAGAAGTCCACCATAGTTAATTTAGAGTGACGTCAACTTATAATTCGAATAGGTAACTCTCAGCAATACCTTTCATCTGACACTCATATTGTAAATTATCTTAAAAGGCCATCTTTAGATGTCCGCCATATTATTTTCTGAATTGTACTCAGGAAGACCTTTCATTTGACACCCATATTGTAGGAGTGCGTCAAAATTACTTGTCGGCCATCTTGGATATTCCGCCATGATAGATTTAGAATGACGTCATATAACTAATCATGCATTGTCATCCGAACTAAACGTGTATACAAAATTTCAGCTCAATCGGTTGAAGATATCTGCTTCTAAATTGAGTTGCAAGATTTGCCCCGAACAAACATATTTACTTCCTTACTTACATACACTGCAAGTTAAATAAAAGCTTTTAAATAACGACAGTATTTTTACGGCCTCTAACTATGCCCAATCAAACGAATCCAACTCGCAATAGTTAAAGTCGCGACATGTGTATGTATTTGTCTGATAAAACCGTAAAGAATACTACGCTCGCCGCAGTCGGTTAAATTAGAGTAAGCTTGACTGAGCATGTGTGAAAAGCTCCGTAGTTCATTTCCGAGCTGCAGAGCGCGACACTGAGACACAATCACACAGAGTAATATTCTGTCCGCGCGTCTCCTCACTCTATTGCACACACGGAGAGTTTACCAGCGCATTGTAGAAAATAATAAAACAGCCTTCCATTAATAGTGAAAAGACAAAAATCCAAGCAAACAAGTGTAATTCTTATCTTGATATCTAGGTGTCCGTCCGCAGGCGGCTACTCCTTTTGTTTTGCGGCCAAAGTCTCAGACGTTTCTTATTTTCTGCCCGCTGAACAGTACCATGAAACTGCTAGATCTCAAATTTAATTCTCGTGACGTCGCTGTCTATACCCCTCCTCCATGCCCTCCTCCTATGCTCGGGCGCTGCTACCGACGGCGCCGTTATTCAAATAGCTGGTTAATATTCAATTGGCTATGAATACATCTACCCTCATTGCAGCTCGCGCCAAACGCTCTAATGAGGGGACGAGTGGACGTGGACATAGATTGATTATTATAATCTATGTCCACGTGGTAACAGGAAGGCATCGAAACGTAATTGCACGTTAAATTATGAACGCATTTTGTTTCAAAATGGATAAACTACTTTCATATTGCGAAACGATACTTATCGTAAAGATTTTTATCCTTTCTTTCTTATTACCACACCTCAATGTTAGGGCTTAGAATTCCGCGGTAAAATGTTTTCTAGGTCAGGTTTGACTCATCTGCCGTAAGATTCTTGCATAGATTCTTGTGTGAGAATCAGTGTGTGTTGTTGTCTTCGTAGAGTGTGCTTGTGCGTGTGTGTGTGTGTGCAGCTTCACATTCACCTGTGACGTCATCGTCGGCTTACTGACACGGCTAACACCACTCGCGTGACGCGTAACACAAAATATTGTCATTTCTCAAAACACGACTAAACCATGTTACCTGTACCGGCAGCCTGGAAAACAAACTAAGGAAACTTGAAATATCACAATATCACATTATGTTTGTACGATCCTCAGGGATCGTATTGATGATTGACTTGACAGGAGTTGGCTCGGCAGCGCACGAGCGCTCATGGACACGGTCGGGTATAGACTGACGGGGCAGACATAGTCCCCACCCCACCGTAGCGACGTATACGCACGAGACACTGACAGTCAATACACTTACTCATTATACTACAATAGTCAATAGACTTACTCAATACACTACATCCCTTTCTTATTTTAGTTTTGCTATGGTCTCTTGGATTAGTTTTGATCTTATAAATAATATTTTCTAAAAACCCTTTGTAATAAATAACCATTACTTTTCTAACATTATATTTAACTGAGTTGCATATTTTATTTTCATAATATTCAATCGTTTACTTTACTAGTGGTATAGAGCATATTAAAATAGAGTAGAGTAAACATAGTTAGGTAGGTTTCCTTAATTTCATTTATGTTACGCTTATATAAATAAAACTATAAATTCATTGCATCTAAACAAACTAAACATTTTGTCTATTACCGTTTCCCCCTCCTTCGTTTTAATTTCTTTTTCAAGTTTTAACTATATTGGTATTTTAACTAGTGATCGCCTTAGAAGAATAGAATTCAATATATAATTATACCCGATAAAATGTTGCTAGGGTAAAGAAAACAAGTCATTATTCTCCTTGAATTAGGGACATTTTATTTTGCTTGACTCAATCTGCAGTCATTGAAATCTGTAGTGAATAATTCTTAGCTACTTTTTATCATTGATAAAAAAGATACGTATCGTCAAATATTTTGTACTCGCATAAGGTAATTATTGACTAATTATATTGTTATGATTTTGCAGCTTAGTTCAACTTAGTGATAATATTATGATAATTCGGTATTGTATTGTACATGAACTAAGTTAGATACGTACTTAAATAAATAGGCACTATTCTCTTAAGAGGAAATTGACTTTCTGCTAGTTTGATTAGTGGATTTATTTTACCCCAAAATTATCAATTTCGTATTCCAAAATATAATTTAAAAATAAATGAACTTTGCGTTCCATTCGAATAGTTGCAATTAAACACCTATTATTATTAGCAAAACAAAATTTATAAAAAGAAGTAAGTAGGTAAGTACACTCATGTGTGATATTGAGATCACTTACAACCAAAAATGAAATTATTTGCCAGTGCTGATTGATGATATAATTATCTCCATAAGTCAGCAAAGGTAGTGTAGGTTTATGACACTTATTATATCACTCACCAAACATTAGACAGGTCTTTACAAGTTGCTAATGCAGCCGCTGGACTTGCCTTAAATTACTAATGTTTTATTTATTTTTACACCAAAAATCAGCTCACATTTTTATCAGACAGTCTAAATCTATAGTTTAGAAATTACTTACCTATGTACTTAAGCACTATGAGTTGTCAGTTCATAGTTCTCGATCGTAGATTGTAACCCACAAAAGGTATGCTGCGCCTACACTGGATAGGTAATTAGGTATATCGGGGTACAAAACTGCTTATTGAGAAATTATTTTGAATTGTGCAAGCTTACCCTCAATTTACTGAAGATTTCCAACGCAGTCACCGTTGCATAGTCTCTATACCTTTTTCTTTTTCTTTTATAGCCTTGTCTTTGGGTATATATTTGTAGAGTATTGTTTTCTTTTCTATTTAGTCTTCTTCTTTCCCAACTTGTCCTTTGACATAGGCCTCCTCCAGACCTTTCCACATTTGTCTATCTTGGCCTGATCTCCGCCACATGGAGCCAGCCGTTTCTTTTATGTCATCTTCCCATCTTCTGCATTGTCTCCCTCTTGTTTGTTTTCCAGTTCGTGGTTGCCAGTTGGTCAATATCTTGGTCCACTTTTCTCTCTTTCGCGTATAATATGGCCTGTCCATCTCCATTTCTGAGTTTTATTCTATATGAAACATCCTTTACTTTGGTTTTTCTCAATTTGCGTTAAAGGTATTTTATCTAATCTGCGAATATTTAGCATTGATCTTTCCATGTTGTGTTGGCAGGTTTCTATTGATTGCATGTTTTTCTTTGTAGTAGACCAAGTTTGGCATGCATATGTTACGCAAGGCAGTACACAGGTGTTGTATACTTTAGCTTTTTCAGTTGTAGGAATATTCTTGTTTTTCATTATCTCCTTCAAAGACCAGTATGTTTTCCAAGAGTTGTTTATTCTTCTTTCGATTTCTTTTGTCATTTTGTTCTTGGTTGAAATGAGCTGACCCAGATATATGTATTCGTCTACATATTCCATTTTGTTGCTGTCTACCTGTATGTCTTTCTTGTCTCTGTTTGTCATTAATTTTGTCTTATCTATATTCATTACTAGCCCAAATTTCCTGCTTTCATTTGCAAGTTCCTGAAGCATGTCTTGAAGGTCGTCTGGTTTTTCTGTTGTTATTACTATGTCGTCGGCAAACCGCAGGTGACTTAGGTGTCGACCATCTATTTTGATGCCTTTATTTTCCCAGTTTAGGTTTCTGAATATGTTTTCAAGGACTGCGATGAATATTTTTGGTGATAATGGGTCTCCCTGTTTTACACCTTGGCTGATCTTAAATTCCTCTCCTGTAGTTTCAAGTTTCACCTTGGCTATACTGTTTCTATAAATTTGTTTTATTATGTTGATGTATTTTTCATTTACGCCTTGGGATGCCAGAGAATTCCATATCTCATTGTGTTTAAGAGAATCAAAGGCCTTATTGTAGTCTACGAAGGCAATATAGTATGGTTTGTTGTATTCATTTAACTTTTCCATCAGTTGGTTTAGGGCGTGAATGTTGTCTATTGTTGAGTAGTTGTGCCTGAACCCGGCTTGCTCCATTCCCTGACCTTCTTCTATAGTTTTATCAATCCGGTTGAGAATTACTTTTGAGAACACCTTGTAGACATTGGACATCATACTAATTGGTCTGTAGTTGCTAATTTGTGCTTTGTCCCCTTTCTTGTGAAGTAATATTATTGTTGATGTAGTCCATTGTCTTGGTATTTGTTCAGTTGTTAGTATGTTGTTGAACATTTGTGTTAGACAGTCGAGTATACTGAGACAGCCTTTCAAGAGTTCATTGCTTATATTATCCTCACCCGACGATTTGTTATTTTTCTGGGTTCTAATGGCATATCTTATTTCTGAGGGCAGTATAGATGGAACTGGGTCCTTGTTTATTGCTTCTATCTCTTTATTATTTACCTCATTGCTATTGTATAGTGATTTGTAGAAATCAGTAGCAAGTTTTAAGATTTGAGGTCTTTCTTTCTGATTCTGTTTCTTTTATTTGCCAAATGTGGTATCCATGTGCTGTGTTCTCTGAGAGTTTTCATTGCCTGCTTTGTTCCCCCGGTCTTCTGTATATGATCTCTTAAGATTTGTAACCTCTTATTCTTCCTGTAATTTCTTATTTCTACATTTATTTCCTTGCTAATTTTTGTTATCTCTTTTCTATGCAGTTTCTTATCATTGAGTAGTTCTTTTCTTTGTTCAATTAGTATTTTTGCTTTTGGCCCGGTTTTGTCAGATTTTCTTTGAAGAGGTGCTAGTGTCTTATTAAGTTCTTTCATGTTACTTTCAAACATATTGTAGTTTTCTTGCACATTTCTGTCTTGTTGATTTCTGCATTGATGTTTTCAGTTGTTTAAGTATATTTTCCGGTATAGGCAAGCGTATGGTTCTTTGTTCTGCTTTATGTGTTTTCTTGAATTTTGGCTTGTTTGTAAAGATAGATGCTCTTACATTCGGTGGTTAGTATTGAAGTTTAGCTTGTTGATAACGCTAGTGTCTTTAAAAGTTTTTGTTTATTTGTAAGAATAAAATCTATTTCATTTTTGTATTCTCCGTTTGGTGAGATCCAAGTCCATTTGCGCTTTGGCTGCTTTTTAAAAATGGTATTTGTAATTGTAAGATTGTGTTGGAGAGCAAAGTTCACTAAACGTTCGCCATTGTTATTTCTTTTTCCTGTAGTGTATGGGCCAATAATCTTATTATCAATATTTTCGCAGTTTCCCAATTGGCCATTAAAATCGCCCATAACGATGATGTTCTTTCCAATGTTTTGCATTACAGTGTCAAGGTTATTGTAGAACTGATCCTTCTCTGTGTTATTTGCTTGGTTTGTTGGGGCATAGATCTGGATTATTGTCCATGGTTCATTGTATCCTTCAATCTTTATATTTAACATGGCAATCCTTTCCGATATGCCTTGAAAGCTGATAATGTTGTTTTTAAGTTCTTTTTTCACTATGAATCCAACTCCATACAATCCTTTTGTTTCACCTTTGTAATACAGAATAAAATCATCATGTTCTTCAATTTCTTCGCCTTGTTTTCGCACTTCGCTCAATCCAATTATGTCCCAGTTGAGTGAGTTTAATGCTTGATGTAATTCAATAAGTCTTTCCTCTGTTCTCAGAGTAAGCGTATTGAGAGTAGCCACAAATAGGCATTCTTTGCGTTTTTTGTCTTGAGGGTTGTGGTTGTTTTCTTTAATTTTATATGTTTGAAGATTTGTTTGAAGTTTTGCAGTGTCTGGAGGGTGTCGGTCTAATTCCCCACGGGGACCAGCCGGATTGGGGAGTCTCTATACCTATAGCAGACTAATTATATAGCAATGTATAATATTATAAATAATGTACATAAGTGTACGCCATCTGACTGTTATCGTCGCATGTGGTCCATCTTTTTCCCCTTTTCTTTTTCGACAACAATATAATGAATCCAAACTGCACGACTCGAAATAAAACATACATGGTTTCTTATTTGTTCTGAACGAAAAATCTATGAATATTGTAGGAGGGTAACTTGAAGACTTCTACCTCCGAAAACTTACTTGAAATTTGTACAATATCTATTGGTTAGGTACCAAGCGCAGAAGGACACCTTAAAACAGAGTCAATAAACAGTAATAGATACCTATAAACTACGTCAATATCCACGGGAATTGAACGCGCGACGAAAATCCAAAGCGTGGTAACTTCGCGGTCACACACTATGCGATATATTAATATTGGTAGGTATCATGATTCACACACCTACCTGTATTACGTCATATCCTGAGTGAATAACATAGGTACCTACTATACTAGAGAAACCTTTGATCCAAAATGTCGTTTGATTTGATATTTTATATACTGCAACATTTCGTAATAGGTACATCTTCCCATTCAGACCCACTTGTTTCATCCTCCACAAATACACTATTGAAGGAAAGGTAACTCATCCCTCATATTTCAATAACTAGGTGGAAACCCCTGTTTTCATCCATGGCTGTATTTATTTACTACTTACATGACTTCCAAAAAGTAGCCTTTGTCACCCTCCTGCTTCGCAAGTCACTAGCTTTACATAAAAAAATGTTATTTACACCTACTTTGATGTGACGTAAAAGAAGGACAAACAAACACCATTCTCCATTGTGAATAATTACATAAGTAAAATATTGGGTGTTCATCGACTCGGTCCCACTCAATAGAAGAAGAAGAAGTATGAATTATCATTGTTGTCCTCGTCTACCTAACACTGTTCCAGGCCCTGCTGTGTTCTTACAGAAACACAAACACACACATACAATACACACAAACATATACATATGTGTATATTATGATCAGTTTTTCGCTTTTGTAACCATTTATCAATTAAATGATCAGTCTTACCTGTTTGCCCAACCTTATAGGTACCAATTTAACTGCTATGAGAATACTTCAAATTTCCATTGATTTCAATCAAGTCTTACCTGTTCTTATCGATTAAACGATCAGGTTATACCTGCTGGCATCGATTGAACGATCAGGTTATAACTATACCTGCTTTTATCGATTTAACGATCAGGTCTTTACCTGCTGCCATCGATTGAACGATCAGGTTATAACTATACCTGCTTTTATCGATTTAACGATCAGGTATTTACCTGCTGCCATCGATTGAACGATCAGGTTATATTATAACTATACCTGCTTTTATCGATTTAACGATCAGGTCTTTACCTGCTATCATCAATTAAATGATCAGGTAATACTTATACCTGCTACCATAGATTAAACGATCAGGTTAAATTTGCTTTTATTGCTTTACGGACCAGGTTACACCTGCTACCAATGAACGACAGAAACAGAGACCTTCCTTCAAATACCTACTTTTAAGTATTTGTATTGTTTTAGTCTTCATTAGAATATTAACAAATTCATTGTACGTTGCACTATGTGATTTGCAATTTTGTTAATGATATACTGGAATGTAGGCAGCTACTACTCTTTAAATATTAGTAATAAATTTTACCATACAAATTAAAATAAGTAAAATCTGTTTTAGGTAAATACTGTACACTGAAATTATTTTGCCTATGACACAACTAACACATTAGTTTATTCACTCATTACTAAAAATAGGTGTTTGAGTAAAATTCAGAACTTTGGAGACATACATACATAGATCAAAATCTGCTATTTGTTGACTCTTGTAGGGATCTTGGTATTATTCACGACAGCAAATTAATTTTCGATAAACATATTCATAACATTACTGACAAAGCTTATAAAGCCCTAGGCTTTGTTATGCGCGCTTCAGGTAGCTTTCGCCACATGAAAACTATCAAAATATTATATTGTGCCTATGTGCGTAGCCACCTTGAATACGCGTCTCAAATTTGGAGTCCATGCTATGACACTTACATCACCTGTATTGAGAAAATTCAAAGGAAATTTACACGCTTCTTGTCATACAAATTCAATATCCCAAAGCTTGAATATCCCGAACGTTGTTGCAACTACGACGTGACATCTCCGATCTTAGTTTCTTGACGAAGATTGCGCGGGGTATTGTAGATAGCCCGGAACTACTCAACCTGGTAAAGCTTAATGTTCCCACTCGGAGAGTCAGGCAACCAACTTTATTATATATTCCACCTTCTCACACGAGGTACAGAAAGAATAGTTTCCTACCTAGATCAATGAAGCAGTTTAATAAGCTCAATAGTGATTCCCGTTACGATCTATTTGGCGGCAGTGCTCAAAGTGCTAAGCGCTTATTAAAGATTTCGTTTCCGTGTAGCTAATAGGTTAGGAACAGATATTTATTTTCTTTTCTATTTCATTTAAGATTGTACTTACTTTTAGATTCGTACATTTTGTTTCTATATGTGGAAGCTTGTAATTGGCATTTGTTTATGTACTTAATTAAATATGTTTTTTAGGCTGTAAGCTCCCCAAATAAAATAAAATAAAAATAAATAATAAATAAATACACATCAAAATTTTAAACTTTTTATACTTAATTGAGACATGAATGCTGGAAGTTAATCCTCATAGCAAATAGTTTATGTCAAAATATAGTTTGGTATAGTTTTCTGTGTATTTTACTTTTAATCTAAATAAATCTTATGCTATGTTTGGTCAATGAAATCTTTCAATTACTTGTGTGTTAATCTAACAACAGGATATATATTTTTTAATATTATATTAATTATGTATGACCGTACTAGCCTTTAAAATTATCAGCTAGGTTTATTTTTATAAATTACAAAGGAAAAGCCTATTTCTTGTCCAAGAAATTGTCTCGCATCAAAATGAAAATTATAGCAATATGTAATATCCATCATTCTTATGTAGAATAGCTACGGCAATTGTTGTGCAAAACAGGAAATACTGTGAAGAAGTAAGTCTGGAAGATTTACTGTGGTGTGAACCTTTTTTGCATTGTTTACATTGCTATAGCTAACGATAACGGTTTAAGAACAAAATACTGATATACAGCCAAACTTCAGTACTTTGGTTCCTACCGATTCCCAACTTTAACATTTAATTACTTCAGAACTACTGACATAATTAAATTATTTTCAGTTACAAAATGTTAAACAATAATTAGACTTTATAATTATTTAACTTTGGCTTTGATGCGAGGCCTGCAAGTTGTGAGGCAAGCAATGGACGAACATCCATACTAGAGTGGGCATGATCCTTTCATTTTCTTTTTAATATTTTTCGATAGAATAACATTTCATTATTAGTAGTATTTTTATGTAACAAGGCGCTGTTTAAAAGTATTAAGTGCAGTAGAAATAAGGTTGCCAATATTTCTTTGAGTAGGTAAACAGGTTGCCAATATTCCTTTGAGTAGGTAAACATGATACTAAGAACAGGTGGGCATGAACTGGAAGATTATTCTGTATGCCACTTAAACAACAACGTAGAATCTTATCATGTCGCTGTACAGTACAGTAGACACTCGGCCAGTAGGTAGATCTATAACGTGAGGTAGCAACTCCGTTTAAAACACGTCATACAACATCGGTTGTAAAATTGTAGGTACATAATAAATAGTGACGTTCCGAAACACAGACTAATGATTATATCTACCTCTGTGCTCACTATGTAACTTATAAAATCTCAATCGTAAGTAATATGATAACATAATCTGTCACATACCTGGATATTTCTCCACTTCTAGCACTTAAACATGACCCAATTAACATTCTGGTGTAACTGAATGCTCTGAATAGTTATTCGTTTAATCTATCTGAACTGTGCCTGCGTCGGCGCCTCACTTTCACCTTTTTTTTTCACTTTTCACCTTCCTTATCAGGATTCTTATGATTTGACTGCAAAACCGCTACAAATATCACAATTGTAATTAAATTCGACAGAAAATGTGTAAGGATGCGCGATACAAAACTTGTATGGAATACCTACATTTAAAAGTGATCATAACAAATATTGATAACTGTATTTTTTGTGTAGCTTTGGGCTACTGGGGCTTTAAACGCTGCATGATAGGTGCTGTGGTGTGCTAAATGATTATTTTGCTGGATGTTTTCAGACAGGCGTGTTAGACTAAGCATTATTTTGCTGGATGTTTTCAGACAGGCGTTTTAGACTAAGAATTATTTTTCTGTATGTTTTCAGACAGGCGTTTTAGACTAAACAGTCTTATTACGGATTTTTCTAAATTTTGATTATCAGATACCGTGAAAACTTACAAGAGTTTGTTAACTTTATTGAGCGTAGTTTAGGGAGCTTTCGATATTTAACGTAGTATTTAGAACACAGTTAAAATTTGGCTTTTCGCCAATCGTTCCAAGGTCAATGACCTCCACCTAAGGTCTCTTAATAGGACATAAAAGAAATACTTTAGCTTATAGCGAAAGATAGATGGTTCATCGCCCCTGGGGCAACAAACAACAGTTACAGCTATAGCAGCAAAACCGTTACTGCTATTTGTATTTTGTAGGAAGTTTTCCATCGAAGGATTACTTTTTGCACGTTCAAGATTTTTTCAATTTCAATTATTATTTATACTCCCTAGCCTTTCCTCCCTTTTCAAAAGGGAAAAATTTTGCACTTACTCACGGTTTTCCAGATTTATCCGTCGTTAAAATGTACGATCCTCAGGATCGTATTGATGATTGACTTGACAGGAGTTGGCTCGGCAGCGCACGAGCGCTCATGGACACGGTCGGGTATAGACTGACGGGGCAGACATAGTCCCCACCCCACCGTAGCGACGTATGCGTACGAGACACTGACAGTCAATACACTTACTCATTATACTACAATAGTCAATAGACTTACTCAATACACTACAATGTTGTTATTGTTTTGATCACAAAATAAAACTACATTTCATTATAACTTAGAGACACCAATTGTTTCAATTTGCATTTAATGGGCATTTCTATTCTATGCATACCTGCACACTGAAGCAGGGTCAAATTTATGAGGGTAATAAAGTACCTATAGAATATTGAGAAGATAACTTCCCCCTACAAAACAATTCAAATATTGGAAAGCTTTAACTTTCAAGCGTATAAATTAGCCCAAAATGTAAACTGGATTTGAAGGTAGGTAGGTAGGTACTCTGAAAAACTAAACATAATAATGCTAAAAATAAGTAGGTACTCAAAGGTTTTACCAAATATAAAATGGTTTTTCTTTTCTTGGCATAATAATATCATTGCCACCAACAAAAATAGAGCGTTGTATTTTTAACAAAGAGAGTCTTTTGAAGGCTGTTGAAAAGTTATTTATCGCGTCGGCCTACGTTTAGGGTAAACAGCGCGTGTTATTGCAGTGTCTTTTGTCTTCTGCAATGACTAACCGTTCTACTAGACGGCACGCAAATACTTTCTGTTTCTGATAAGAAATCAGATGATGTCCATAACTCCATATCTATAAAGTTGATGAAAGATCGCGCGTATTGTACAGTCTCTAAAGATTTATGAGGTAACGCTAATAATAAAGGGGCGAAATAACAACATTATTGTTTGCGTCTTTTTCATATTACATGACATTTGAGCAATATGTAAACATTAATGTTGCCATTTTGGGTCCCCTTCTTTAATGAAACAGGTAGTACACTGAACAATCAGCATACACGCGTTACCCTGCCGCGACGCGCAACTCAGCTTGCTGACAGAATTGTTTTCTTGAAGCGTTGACTTGGCACACCAGGCGCCTAGTAGTTTGTGTGGTCGGTGGCCGTCCTGTACAGCAACATTATACAGACGACATTATCTACGAGAGGATGAGAGCGGCGGCTGATAGCGATTAGATGAACTGACGTCACAATGAAGAGGTATCGATGAATGAATGTGAAGTGGAAACAGAATACATTACAAGCGTTGATTATAAGTAACATTTTCTTGGTAAACACAAAAAAGTAGGTACTTAATGACCTTTATTAAGAAGAATCTCATTCACGTTCTTAGCAATTATATGTAATAAGTTCGAAAGCTTAATTAAAATACATACATATATCAGCCATAATATCCCTTGCGGGGTACATATTTTAATTCAAAGTAGTACTTAGAGTTCCATTCAATTTTTCCTTTGTCTGATGTATAAGGTCAAATATTTATGTAGTATATATTGTCTATTATTTTCTTTCTTCGCCGCTACGTGATTTTCAGCTAAGCAACGAAATAGAGAGCGCGACCGGTTGCGTCCCGCAGGATGTGTATAAGCTGATTATACCGCGCTCTGTATGCAAGTGGAAGTGAATTTGAAACTAGTATTCACATCGGGTGTTTGCATCTTCGTCTAAACCGAGATATTTCCATACATATGAATGTGGTTTTCATAGAATATACTAGTTAGAATTAGTTCACGATACCAGCTCATCCTATTATTTTCTTATTTTAAGAATAAACACATCTATTTTGTATTCTTTCTTAATGGTTGGAGTTAAAACTAAGTAACATGATGCAATACCTTCTCGCTTACATTCACAACAAGCTTTTATAGACTAATTTGATAACGGAGATGGGAGCGCGTTCCAGCGCGCAGTGAGCGGCCGCCGAATAAAAACTAGTCCGGAGCAAATGGAGCGGCCCTGCATACACATCGCCCAACGAGTTACCGTAACGATCCTCTAGTGGCAGTTTAGCTGCCTCCACATAAAGATTTAGCATACATGAGGCCAGTATTTGATTATTGTAATAAAAACACATAGGTTTGGGTATATTTGGTAATCATTCAATTGCTTTGTACTTTTTCTTCTTCAAATCTTGCCAAGAATTTTCAAGTTTCATTCACTTACGTAATACAAAATTAAATAATTCCGTAGCATGCGTAGCATTTGACTTCTACGAGCTTCTTGTTACGATGGCTACGGCAGCTTATTTACCGCGTGCGAACGGCTGGCGGTCACTGGTTCCAATTATCTTCACAGGTACCTACCGTACCGGTAAATCTGCCCCCGTTACCTACTGGAACACAAGTTCCACTAACATCAACTCACTTCATTTTGACTATTTTTCTGAACATGAATTGATTCTAATTACCATAAACAATTAGCTAATTATAAAACTCAAATAGCCGCATCATCATAGGATAATCTTTCTACTAGTGTCATTAATCCTAAGCACATTGTGTAGAGGTATAGTAGTCGCCGCTGCGTGTAATAAACAGCTCATATTGTGCTACGTTGCAGCTCGACAAGGCGCGACGCACATTACTCACGACGCACATTAATCAACACATTGTGCATGCAAACTTTGGATAAACTCCGGCATTACGTATTGTTCAGTAAATGGAAATGGCATTAAACCGGTAACTGGGTATTATCGTATCAGTATCTCCCATACTGCGTATTGATGACAAGATGACTGTTGATACAACATGATGTATAGGAGCAATTTGACATAAGACAGTCCGTCGTCCGTATAAAAGTTAAATGCAAAACTTTTTTTTATAAATGTCATCTGCGCAGCTGTTTTATACTTTTCAATAGCTTAATAACCCTTTTCAAAATCTTAAAACAAGAGTGACGCGAGTTATATATAGGTTTCAAAGAGGATATAAATAGGATAGGTTTTATAACAAGTTTCAAAGTGAAATGGTACCCTTATATTCCAAGCGTCGCGACAACGACGCCGTCAAATTTTGACGGCGTCGTGTCGCTGCGGTCTTGTAGAAAAACACGACCGCATCCCATACAAACTCTAAGCTTCTCAGCGCACTGTTAACGTGACGGCGTCGTGGCGCGCCGCAACGACGCCGACGCTTGTCGTGTCGGTGCGGTCTTGTAGAAAAACCCGACCGCATCCCATACAAACTCTAAGCTTCTCAGCGCACTGTTAACGTGACGTAACGTGACGCTTGGTCTTTCTGGTTTTAGGCTAGGTTAGGTTAGGTTAGGTTAGGTTAGGTTAGGTTAGGTTAGGTTAGGTTAGGTTAGGTTAGGTTAGGTTAGGTTAGGTTAGGTTAGGTTAGGTTAGGTTAGGTTAGGTTAGGTTAGGTTAGGTTAGGTTTTTTTTGTGCGTTTTGCCACTTTTCCTCTGACATGGTGGTCAGAGACTTTTATGAGCTCAACTCGGACTTCGGCGACTCTTTTTTATTTTTTTTATTAAATAGTCCTTAATTGGATGTTGCTGGATCAGGGCTCCGGGTTTTAAGTTCGGGAGCCCTGGATTCGACTTAACATGCTGTATTAGATGGGTTAGTGGGTTAGATTACAAGTTTTTATTTTATGTTAAATTATTCTCTAATATATAACAAAGCTTTATTACCATCTTTTATAACATATAAAGATTACTTTACCTTATTACTATATTTGTTTTTATTACATATTTTATGAGACGGTTCACATTTGTTTATAAATAATGCATATTAAGCAAAATATGCAAATTTATATTTTTCTTAATCTAATGTTAATTTTAATCTATGTAAGTTTCGTATACTGATAATACATAATCACTATATACACTCGTATACTAATGCTATCTAGTTTTATTTCTATTATTGACCTCTTTAACTATTACAAGGCAGTATTCTATGAATTTGTTACTAATTTTCTTATTTTCAAAAATTTCGAATAATATTGATTTGTCCAGCTTGTAATTTAATTCCGATTCTACGTCGAAACGTATTGCGCTGTATTTTGGGCATTCTAGTATAAGGTGCTCTACACTTTCTTCCCTGAGGGGGTCGCATACGCAAGCTGGGTCTTCTTTTAATTTAAACCTGTGTAGGTACTGCGAAAATCCGCCATGTCCCGTCAGAACTTGTACCAATTTTGGCGTAATTTTCATTTTACCCGTAGTTTTATACGCTCGCGTTGCGTCGGGGAAAAACATCTTTGTGACTGCGGCCGTATTGCCATTTTTGTATCTTTCGCTCCATTCTTCTGTGGTGTACATCCTTCTTGGTGTAATCCTGGCTGGATGTACACCCACGACGTCATTGCCGTGACGTCACGGTTTTGAATTTCAATTCTTATTCGATGTTCTGATTATGGATTGATATGACTATCGCTCTTGGAGTAACATGGTTTTGATGTTGTACCGATTGTATTATAATTTTGTGGCACTAAATATAACTGTTGAAAAAGCCTTCTGGAGTTTAACTGGCCGCTGCCATAGCGGCCTCATAGAAAGCGGATTCGGATCATCCAATCCGTTTTACTTCCATCGTGTCACTCCTTAATTGGCGCTTTATAAATGAGGTCGGGCACTTGTCGTAATCCGGTGCCGTCTTTTTGTATAGGGCTGCCTGCTTGGCTAACTCATCGGCTCGCTCATTCCCGGCTGCACCCACGTGTGCCCTTATCCAGAAAAAGACGGATTGTCTTGCCTTGTTCTTTTATTTTGGATAAATTTTTTCTTATGTCTATGACAATGGGGTGGAATGAGTCGCGGTTTTGTAATAATTCAAGCGCTGACCTCGAGTCACTCAATATGTTTGTGACATCGTTCTTTCTAGCTATAATTTCAGCTGTGGCTTCGTACAATGCGTACAGTTCAGCTTGGAAAACGGTACAGAATGGTTCCAGCTTAAATTTCTTCGCTTTGGTCTCGCTGCCATCTTCCCAATAAGAAAACGCAGCGCCTACCTTCCCTGAATTTTGCTGCCATCTGTATAAATCTGCGCCTGTTGCCTGGTGATAGTCTCAGGTTCGGTATCTTCCAGGCACTCATATGTCACTTCTGCTATCTCTGCAGGGTGTTGTGCTTTCAGGAAGCAGATTCTTCCCTCCAATTCCCTTCCTCCTATTGCAGCTTGCGGCTTGCCTCTCCTTGCTTCATAAAGGAGCGCTGCTTCCTGTACCCGTAGGTCCAGCGGAAGCAGCCTCGCTAGTATCAAAGCTGCGTTGAGGAAACCGTACGATACGCTTTGCTGATCTTTTGGGCGAAGCCTCTTTGTATGGTATTGAGCTGGTTTTGATAGATATCTTACGCGCCGCTGGTGCCCATGCGCTTGCTGCGTATAGCATGATGGGTTCTATACACGCGATGTAAATTGTTCGGATGATTTCAGGATTTAAGCCCCACGTTATTTTTGCTGCTCTCGATAATTGTTTGTACAAGTTGGCTGCTTTCCGACACACCAGTGCCACGTGCTTATGGAAGGTAAGTTTTTTGTCTATAGTCAAGCCTAGTATTTTAATATCGTCTACGATATTTATTGGCGTTCCTCCCATTGTTAAGCATGGTGTGTCGAATTTCAGCTTTCTTGTCACAATCATTGCAAAAGTTTTGTGTGGGGCAAATCGTAACTTGTTTTTGTGTCCCCATTTATGAATATAGTCCAGGGTGCTGTTGGCCTGTGTAACATTGTGATATTTTGTTCTTCCTTTCGTGTGGGACACCGAGTCGTTCAACGACCCGATGAACCCGATATTTTGTTGACTGGAAGAAAAGTAAGTTTTGAACATAAGGCAGTATGCGGAAGTTTCCTTTGCCATTTCCTAAAAGAAGATGTGTATTTTAGGGATGCCAGTCGGATCGGATTTTATCTCTTTGGTTAATTTTAGGGTCGTGAAAATCGACACAAATAGGGTTTTGTTTAAATAGCCACTTAGTGTTTGTCGCATAAAATCTGCTATGCAGATGTTGATAAATAACTTTTGACATGTAAAAGATTTTTTGTATTTTGTGTCATTCAAGCCTATTAAAACTAGGGCTTCCTTTAAGAATATAAATAGTGGATGTTAGAAGGAAAATGAGACTGGAATTTGTATTCGTTTGCGTTCTATAAAAGTTTGGAAACAGATTTGGTAAAAGTTAAGATTTTTGTTTCGATTCGCAATTTTTCGGAAGTGGAGCTGGCCACACCGACTAGATGAATTGTCATTTGGTGAACCGCAGACGCAGAAAAAATTGATCGAGTTTTGAGCCAGTTAAAATACAAATAAGCACGAAATTTATAATAAATATAACGTTTTCAGTATCTCGCATACTTCAGGAAAAGAACATTAGTGTCGCTTCTGGTGAAGACCTTGTGCCTTCGGGAAAGAGTTCCACGTTGGAATTTCGGTTCTGCTGTAGTTTGAGAACTTGTCAGGATGTCTGTCCACGTGCTGGAGACAACTAAACTCTAATTTTGGATCAGAAAGTTTCTGAATGCGAAGAAATCAAACACAGTTTGTGGCTGAATGCCTAGTTATGAAACCCATTAAATTTGAGAACAAAGACTGTTGCTGAATATTCCTGGTGCTATGCGTCTGCGAGGAGACTGCAAATTTTGGGAAGAGATGACTTTCCGGTGAGACGTTTAAATTCTGTACCCTATAACCTTGTCGGTAACCTTTTAGTTTTGCCCTTTAGAAATATTCGTTCAAGTCCTTACTTTTGAATATTATGTTTGGAAAAAAAAAACCTAAAGAATGATTACTGAATATTGCCTACAAAATATCTCGATTCGAGGAAACTTATAAACAACCTTTATAGAAAGTAAAACAAATAAGGTGGTCTAAACTGTATTTTTATGATAAGTGAACACACTCTGTATTGTGATAAAACTATAAAAATAGTGTTATATATACCGAATACCTACTTCAAATTTCATTTTGAATGTTTGTGCATAAGGAATATCTTATATCAAGGTAATTATCTAACTTATCAAAGAACCCATGATTCTTTCCGACTGAATTTTATGTAAAACGTTGTTTAAATTCAAAATTTCAAAATTAGTATATAATAAACTGTAATCTCATACCTATTACGGTGGTTTCATTCTGTTTCTAAAATTATTTCTGCAAATTAAATTTTGTTTTGTAATGGTTGCTGCTCCTACCCCGGGCTGGGGGTAAGCCCCATTACACCTGTTCCTCTATTGCTGATACTGATTCTCCGGAAAAGACCAGCACAACATCGTCAGCAAACGCCTGGCAGTACACTCCATCTTTTTCTAACCCATCCAACAGCGGATCCAATAGCAAATTCCAAAAGGTTGGTCCCGCTATCGAACCCTGCACGCATCCTTTTGTGGTGGCTGTTACGTATTCTTCGCCCGCATATCGCACGCGGACCTTCCTGTCCTCTAAGTAACTGCTCACTAATCTCCGCAGGTTATATGGACAGCGCTTTTCTGCCAGTCGACATCGTACTGCCGGCCACCAAGCGCTGTCGAATGCCCCTTCGATGTCCAGTGACACTACTACGGAGATAAGCTTGCGTTGGACATTCTCTTTGACGTGCTGTATGAGATCGTATAAAGAGTCTTCTGTGCTCCTCTGCGGACGAATCCATATTGCCGTGGGTTTGCTTTTGGGAGCAAGTGCCATCTCAACCTCTTCACCAACATCTTCTCAAGTATTTTGCCCATAACGGAGAGGAGTCCTATGGGTCGGTAGGATTTAGGCTGTGTGTAATCCTCTTTGCCTGGTTTCCTCAAGATGATCACAGTAGCTTCCTTCCATGTTTTTGGGAAGTACGAGAGCTCCAGGCACTTATTGCATATTTCAAGGAAGGCCTCCATGTCTAGTAAAATGGCCTCCACACAAATATCTGCCGTAAATCCATCTTGACCCGGGGCTTTCTTTGGGTTAAAACTTACCATAGCATGCCTCAGCTCCGATTTTGTGAAAGGTTTATCTTGTTGGTCATTTGACGATAATTCGTTTGACAGTTCGGCATTTATCCTTACGATTTGGTGGTCTGTATCGTCAGTAGCCGGGTTGTCTTCCGGGAAGAAGGTTTCTGCTAGAAGCTGAGCTGACTTCGTTGGATCCACCACTACTCCGTCTTTTACCAACGGTTGATCTTCGTAGGTGTGGATGTCTTCCGTATGGCCCTGTACGCTCCGTCCCATACACTTTCACGATCTTGTTTTGTGCAGAAGTCCTTCCAACTACTTGTCTGCGCTTCTACAGCTTTGTTTTCGTAGGTTGTTTTAGCGTCCAGGTATTCTTGGACTACCCATTCTCGTCTCCGCGGTGCTGCACATGCTATTCTTCTCTTTTTGGTGGTCATTTCTTGTTTCAACCTCTCCAGTTCATCATTCCACCAGGGCAATTTAATTTTTGGGTTGGATTTAACTTTAGGGATCGCTTCCTCGCATGTCTCGGTAATGCTAGATGTGTAGGAGCTTACTGTAGTTTCTAGTTCCTCTATAGTAGCTATTTTATTTATTTCTTCTGCACTTATATTTTTGTCCCTGAATTTGTTTTTGAGTTCTGTTCGAAATTTTGTCCAGTTAGCTTTCTTTGTGTTGTATATTCTTGTTGTCTTTTTCTGTCTATGGATTGAACTTTTTTGTAGTCTCAAGCTAAAGGTTATGGAATTATGGTCCGAGTTAGTGAGGCTCTTGTCAACCCTCCAGTCGTGTACTGTGCGAAGCAGTTCCTCTGAGCACACCGTAATATCCACATGGCTCTTAAAGCTCTTTCCTCCTCTGATGGTATCAAAAGTAGGTTCGGTTCCGGTGTTTAGAATGTGGAGATTCATTTCTTCAAGTGCTCCGGCCAGCGCTTCACCCTGTGGTTTTCTGACACGCTGCCCCACCAAGAGCTCCAAGCATTAGCGTCTCCTCCGATAATGATGTTCTTAACCTTTATTTTGTCCACTATGATTTTAATACTTTCTATGTATGGTTCGATTGGTAGCTGATCCTCAAGGTATATGGAGATGACACCTACTTCCCATTTGTCGGTCTTAATTATGGCGACTGCTAAGTTTTCAGTTGTTAGAGTGGGTTGTTCTAGAACTGTTACCCTATCATCAAAGACTATGATGGCAGATTTGATAGGTTTATTCCTATTATGAGTGCGCTGTATGACCCGGGTGCCTGTGAAACATTTAAGTTCCCCGATTGCACCCACATATGGTTCCTGTACCATTGCGAAACAGGCCTTCCTCTTTTCCGCCTCCAACATCAACTCTTGTGTCGCCAGTTTCTTCCTCTGTAAGTTCGCTTGTATAACTTTATGCGTGCAGGATTCGAGGAGTCTTCATTTGGATCGTCTATAGTTGAGTCCGAGACCACCTTAGCAATATGCCACTGTAGACCTCGCCAAGGCATCCCATTTCTTGCGTACTGGGCAGCTTGCGTCAAACGCATTGTGATTCAGCTGGTCTAAGTTTGCTTGCTTACAATTTTGCATGACGGAGGTGCAAAATCAAAAATCAAAATCAATGTATTTATTTCTCAGTAGGAATTACAAAATTCTCTTTAAGAAAGTCACATTCTAATTCAAACTAAAAAGAGAAAATTTGTAGTGTAAAATTGTAAAATTTTCTCTTTTTATAACAATTTGTGTTCCTACTCTAAACGCGGCTCAGGCGGGATAAAAATAAAAATAAAGGCACTGCCTCAGGCTGGCCAGGCTAACCACACAGCATGTACCTAACCTTATGCCCTAATGACAAGTAAATGGAAATACATTCTGTCAATCTTTTAAAATAAGGTGTTACATGTGTATAGTTAGCCAGACCCCTGGACAGGAAAACCCCAAAACCTGCCCAGAAGTGCAACTATTCTAAAATTTACAATACTTTTAGGCCCTATGCTACCCTACGTAAGTTAGAATATAAATTAATAGTAATAGCCAAAAACGGCTCAACAAAATAAAAATTACAGTAGATAAATCTAACTGTTTCGTCTATAAAATAAAAATATTTCAGCAACAAAATGTCATAGCATAAAAATAAAAACTAGATTCACAGTAAATGTAAAAAAATACATGTCAAGAATTAAAGAATAATATGAATAAAATCAATGTAGGTACATCAACAAAATAGACTGTCAAATAAATTTAAGATGCTTAAGTATAAAAATTAAAATTATACAATTATTATTATGTAAATTGTAAATTCCATGCACGTCCCGATTTGGTATTAACAATGCGTGCATGTTTCTTGTGCTGAGCTGGAATTTCAGAGGTCCATGCCTCTTTGTCATTAATGTAATCATCTAACTTGTAATAGGCTTTATAACATAATTTTTTCTTAATCACAGATTTAAATTTAGTTTCTGATAAACTTAATATATCTTCCGGTATTTTATTATAGTATCGTATACTGAGACCTTCAAATGAAGTCCTAACTTTAGCTAGTCTATACTTAGGTTGATCTATTTGGTTTTACTCCTAGTATTGCGGTTATGCCTGTCATAATTTCTAGTAAAATTACTTATATTCTTTCTGACGTACATAATGTTTTCATAAATATATTGACATGGTACTGTCATTATATTAATTTCTTTAAACAGTTCTCTTAGGAATCACGACTACAAAGTTTATAAATTGCTCTAATGGCCCTTTTTGAAGAACAAAAATTGTTTCAATATCTGCGGCTCGACCTCACAGCAAAATTCCATAGGACATAATGCTGTGAAAATAACTAAAATACACAAGTCGTGCTGTCGCAACATCCGTGATTTCTCTAATTTTACGTACCGCGTAGGCAGCCGAACTTAATCTCCCGATAATGATGTAATATGATGGCCCCATTGGAGCTTTGAGTCAAGAGTAATCCCCAAGAAAACTGTGCTGGTAGTGAACTCTAATTTTTCATTATTTAGTACAATATAATTATCCAAAGAATGTACTACATTTGGCAGAGTAAATAATAAACATTTAGTTTTCTTCGCATTAAGAACTAAATTGTTTGCACTAAACCAACTGTGAATTTGTGCAAGAGTGCGATTTACTTCATCATAATTATGTGCATGTCTATCGACCTTAAATATAAGGGATGTATCATCAGCAAATAATACAATCTTGGACAAATTCTCTATCATGTAAGGCAAGTCATTTATGTATATTAGAAATAAAAATGGTCCCAATATAGAACCTTGAGGCACACCAATTTTAACACGAGATCCCTGTGATTTGGTGCCGTTTATTTGGACCTTCTGAGTTCTATTATCTAAATATGAATTCAACCTGCTGCTTCTGCTAACCAGTCTGCGCAATCCGCCCGCATATGTGGGCCCCCACAATGACTGCAAAGATCAGTTGTCTCCTTGCAGAACTTGCGCCCATGACCGTAGCCAAGACAGCGTGTGCATTGGATGAGAGGAGTTTGATCTTCAACTCGCACTCTCGATAGGTCGACATGCACTCGTTCTGCGTCGACTAATCGTTGCCATACAATGGGGGAGACTTGCAGAATCACATGATTCTGATGGGGGTTCCTAGTCCTTCGGCGGTATTTGACAGTTATTCGACTCTCTTCAGTGGCTATATCTGTAAATAAGTGGCTGTTTTGTGTTTTCAATGATGTTACCACCTGCTCGTCTGTGAGGTATGACATCGTGTCCTTGAGTATAACGAGGGGGTCTTTGTTTTTGACCTCTACATTCAGATTTTCTCCAGCCTCTCTTATCCTTTAGATACCTTGGACAGTTCCTCTCGGGAGCTAGAGACCAATCACCACCTTCTGATCTCTAGCTTTGCGCACCCTATCCACCTTCAGACCTGCGGTTTTGGCGTCAACTGCTGTTCTAATTTTTTCTATGACCTCGCCGCTGGTGTCCTTTTCGTTGGATGAGGAAACCACTATCGAATGAAGTGGTGTCTGTCTAGGCTTGGGTTTTACGCTGCCTGATGTTACTTGGGCGTATGTCACCTTGGCGAGGTCCGTAGAGGTGGTCTTAAGCTGGTCTGTGAGAGTCCTGGTGTTTTGGTTGCACTCAACTAGGACCTCCTTGTGTTGTTTCAGATCTCCGATCAGTTTGTTCATAAGGTCTGTAACTACCGGCCCTAATCCTAAAAATAATATAAAAAGGAAATAAAAATGAATTTCCTAACATAGCCGATTTTACAGCCAAATCGGACGGGAGCAACGTATTGCGAGAACGTAATATGGGGACATAGCCGAAATTTTGAATATTTTTTAAAATCTCTATAAAATCGAAACCAATCGATAGAATGTCCTGAAACCTTCTAAACATATTTAGAATAGCATAATCTAGCACTTCCAATCACTAAAAGTGATAAAAGCGAATATAAAATTTTTCATACATTTTTCAGACGCGGACACCAGTTTCGTAACGTTTATATATGTAGGGACCGTGGGTGCCGAGCGGTCGAAAACCAAAGTTCCTCCGATTGACTAGGCAGTCGGTGGGAAGTATCGGGCGATGTCGAGAAACATAAATTAAATTGGTTTATATGGTTTGAAGACCATCAGACCTCGAATGAAAATAAAAATTTTCATATAAATAAAAATCAAGTTTTGAGAAATTTGATGATAAATTGCAAACTATGTTTGTAATAAAGAATGACATCGCTCGAGATCAGATTTGCCTTGAAAGCATTTCGTAAGTGTTTATGGCGATAAATACTTAAAATTAGGATAATCTCCTAATGGTGTAGATGGGCAGAAGTCTGAGCCCTGAGCCTGAAATCAGCAAGTTTTATATTCTTTAAATGACATTGAAGGCACACAGCCGCCTGCTGAGATCGGGTTGCACTGGACCCTGAGCAGTATTACAGTATGTAATGTACTGATACAGTGATTACCATTCTAACTAACATATAGATTTCCTTTGGTCTTAGTAGTTGTTGGCTGAGAGATGCCGATGGCTTGAACTCAATGGCTAAGAGATCTAGTAATTGGAGAGTCTGATGACTTATGCTCCACGAGTTCCAGAAACGTTAAGCGCTTAATGGTTTGTGTAGTTGCACGCTACGCATTAGATCGCGAGTTATAGTTATGAAATGGCTGTACTATTTTGCTCCTATAATCTGGGTAGTTCCTAGGTCACCAGGAGTACCTTCAATCGGGAAACGGGGCTGCGTACGGTTACATGACCAGATTATAACATGAGTGAAGAGACATTGTGGCTGGCAAGCTACGTCTACAGACAGGACAGGACAGTAACTCAAGGAACAATGTTGGATTGCGTATTTCGTCGTTATCCTAAAATATGAAAAGTCTCTAAGCTAGTATCGCGCCTAGACGGATACCCCAAAGTGCTTAGAGAGGTCGTTATCGACTCAGCCGACTACAAACAGATAGAAGGAATATCAAAATCTGAAATGGTTAAGTGAGGAGTGCTTTGCGGTCTTTAGGCCAGCGCCAGTCTTCTACTTGGTACATAGAAATATGTACACTCGAACGCAGAACGACCGGTTTTCGGTCACTCTAAGGAGTATAAACAATAAAGCAATTCGTTGATATCATTTTATGATATTAACATTTAAAGGACGACTCACCCCAAATCAAATACTGCCGATAAACTCGATCAAGGATAACTGATGGACGAGTGAAGGTGCGTTTCTAGACGTGAAGGTTCAGAAGAGGGCGAAAGCTTAATATATCCTCGCAGGTACCTAATAAATCACTGAAAGAAGTGGGATTCGTTACTCGAAAGTGGTAGAAATATCCTCCAGCATACAACATGATTGTTTGGAGTATGTCAGTAAGATCTAGTTGAATAGTCAGTTTATTGGTCTGTCTGTGTGACTGCTGTATTTGATATTTGAATTGACTTTATCGCGGTCTAAGAACTGCATCGCACAACTAGCTTGGCTGTTGACGATATCGAACGCAAGACGACCTAGATTGCAGGTCTGAACCCTATAGGTTATAAGTATAAAAGACATTAAACATTTGTAGCCGGTCCACGGCATGAACGAGTACATTTGTTAAGTTTAACTAAGGTTAAACTGCAATCATTTGAACGCATTACGACCGGGTTACTGGTCCTGTCCTAGAGACAGATAGTAACTGTTTGACTCTGAAGAATACTGCTGGGAAACCGGCCTGTCTGTGTGACAACCAAGGTATTTGGCTAACGGACACTGTGGAGTTATGGATAACATCCAATACACACGCAATTTTAATGAACAGGTTTACTTGTCAGGCTTTGAAGACTCTGAGGGACTTTACCGTCTAAAAAGGGATATCATTGCACTGATGTCGCTCAACCGACGTAAGTATTCTGTTTGGCTAGCATCCAACTGCTCATGAACGGATACGTTCGTAGCTTGCAGTGGTCTGTAAGCAACCGATGGCACTTCTGGTGGAATGGAGGGGTCCTGCAGGTATGGCGCCAGGAGGTGCTGTACTGGAAGAGGATTATCGTAGAGACGCGGGTCGGGAGCCTCCCTACCTTCTCCACCCCATTTTATTTTTATTTAAGATAGAAGATGGTTTATGGGTCTTCTCTAAAGAGGATCCGGTAACCTTAATATTCTTCTATCTGAATGGTAAGTCTTTTGAAGAAGAACAAAAGCTGTATTAATAAAATGGAGGAGATGCATTCCTATATCCATGTGTGGATATAACTAGAATAGAGTAGTTGTTCAAATCTCACCATGAACAACATTTTATTTTATTTAAGGTATATTATGTGTTTTAGGGATAGACCTTGGGGTGCATAATATATTGTAATATTTATTCTTCATTTAAAGAAATTAGTGGCTCGATAATTTCTTTCATGCGATAGATAGTTAAAGATGAAGTAGTTGAAGGAGGTGTAGATTCTTTCTGATGGCAAGGTAAGTGACTCGAAATTATCTGGGTTTACTTACACAACGTGGAGCACGGCCACGAGACGATTACTATTTATTTATGTATTATTATTATGCAACAACGTCGGTCTATTAACGGTGATTATTGAGGTTTGTTAATTTCAATAATTGCACTAACGTTAATTTATAGACCGTTTCAAGATAGAAAGTCGAGCGGGTGATTTTATCATTTGTCTTCTGATTAGTATATCAACAGCAGTTTGGGTTTTTCATTCAAACATTTATTATAAAGTGGAGTCTCTCCGAGTGAAATTGAGATTTTTATTGCTTTAGAGCAAATAAATAGTGAATAACAAATATTCGCTTGAAATGCGTTTAATGGGAGTGGGGCTCTCGGAGTGTCAGTTGTCGTCTTCTTGAAAGCGATCTGCGCCCTACAGACTTAACCAGCCCGGACTGGGTGAGATATATCGGACCGGGGTCTGGAGTCATATAAGAAATTAAAATAATATCTGGTTCTTGGGTTCATAGATCTTATGATGACAAAGGTCTAGTTACAATTTGGTGCCGTGACCAGGATATGGGATAAGTATATTTCATTCTGTAGGTCTGGCAAAACATTGAATCACCACAAATTCATCTTAACACAAAAATTCAACTTAAAAGTACTTGAGAAGACTTTGGTCTTAAAACCCTTATTTACACACTCTAGTACTAAAGTAGGCTACGGCCTACAATTTGTTGTCCGTGAAAATGGATGAGCGATCTTGCCTGCCATCGGATCGAATTAAAAGCAATGATAAAATTGTTTAGAAAGAAAGATTTTCGTAGAGCGAGCGAAAATAGAATAAAATTACGAGATAACGTAATTTTAATTGACGTAACACTAAGAGGAGTATAAAGAACAGAAAGATTCTAAAGGCGGGGGGCTGTAGTACAAACAGTCTCCAATAAGATTATTAAATTCCAATATTTAAAGAACTTTAAATTGTTGCATAAGTTCTTAATCAATCCTTGGTCAGTATGACCGTAAATCACAGGTAAAGCTTGGCAAATGCTAAGAGACATTAGTCACAAACCAACTTAGATGTGGAATAAATCTCGGGCTTTTTATTAGCGAGATAGGGAATTAAAAGTACAAGTAGTGAAAGTTTTGTACTTAAAGCAGGGTATTTGAATAGGCATCACAAAAGCATTTTTAGGGTTAGTTGTTTAGGAGTAGTTATCACAATGTAAAGCTTAGTCAGAATAAGGTTAGAGTGTTAGGTTAGGTAAGATTAGGTTTCAAATAGTTTCATGCTTTAGAGGACAAAATGTGGGGGGCTGTGCGTAGGACATTTCTTTTAGGTTAAATTCACAAGGAATAAAACGAAGCTGGAAGGTTGTTGATGGCGGCAATGATCATAAAATACCATGTTCAATGAGAGAAAGGAGAAGCTTTTGTGATGGTTAAAGAGAACATGGTATTAGTTGAAAAGAAAGACTTGAATGCAACACATTTGTAGCACATGCACGGCTCAGTACCTTAAGTAAGGGAAGTTTAGGCTGTTTGAAATTTGTAGCACATGAAAAGCTCAGTACCTTAAGTGAGGGAAATTTTGGCTTTATAATGAAATTCCTAATTGAGCAGCTTAGGAAAATTTCGCTTCATGAAATTCATCGTAATTTTGGGGCTGGATGTAACTACCGGCCCTAATCCTAAAAATAATATAAAAAGGAAATAAAAATGAATTTCCTAACATAGCCGATTTTACAGCCAAATCGGACGGGAGCAACGTATTGCGAGAACGTAATATGGGGACATAGCCGAAATTTTGAATATTTTTTAAAATCTCTATAAAATCGAAACCAATCGATAGAATGTCCTGAAACCTTCTAAACATATTTAGAATAGCATAATCTAGCACTTCCAATCACTAAAAGTGATAAAAGCGAATATAAAATTTTTCATACATTTTTCAGACGCGGACACCAGTTTCGTAACGTTTATATATGTAGGGACCGTGGGTGCCGAGCGGTCGAAAACCAAAGTTCCTCCGATTGACTAGGCAGTCGGTGGGAAGTATCGGGCGATGTCGAGAAACATAAATTAAATTGGTTTATATGGTTTGGAAGACCATCAGACCTCGGAATGAAAATAAAATTTTCATATAAATAAAAATCAAGTTTTGAGAAATTTGATGATAAATTGCAAACTATGTTTGTAATAAAGAATGACATCGCTCGAGATCAGATTTGCCTTTGGAAAGCATTTCGTAAGTGTTTATGGCGATAAATACTTAAAATTAGGATAATCTCCTAATGGTGTAGATGGGCAGAAGTCTGAGCCCTGAGCCTGAAATCAGCAAGTTTTATATTCTTTAAAATGACATTGAAGGCACACAGCCGCCTGCTGAGATCGGGTTGCACTGGACCCTGAGCAGTATTACAGTATGTAATGTACTGATACAGTGATTACCATTCTAACTAACATATAGATTTCCTTTGGTCTTAGTAGTTGTTGGCTGAGAGATGCCGATGGCTTGAACTCAATGGCTAAGAGATCTAGTAATTGGAGAGTCTGATGACTTATGCTCCACGAGTTCCAGAAACGTTAAGCGCTTAATGGTTTGTGTAGTTGCACGCCACGCATTAGATCGCGAGTTATAGTTATGAAATGGCTGTACTATTTTGCTCCTATAATCTGGGTAGTTCCTAGGTCACCAGGAGTACCTTCAATCGGGAAACGGGCTGCGTACGGTTACATGACCAGATTATAACATGAGTGAAGAGACATTGTGGCTGGCAAGCTACGTCTACAGACAGGACAGGACAGTAACTCAAGGAACAATGTTGGATTGCGTATTTCGTCGTTATCCTAAAATATGAAAAGTCTCTAAGCTAGTATCGCGCCTAGACGGATACCCAAAGTGCTTAGAGAGGTCGTTATCGACTCAGCCGACTACAAACAGATAGAAGGAATATCAAAATCTGAAATGGTTATGAGGAGTGCTTTGCGGTCTTTAGGCCAGCGCCAGTCTTCTCTACTTGGTACATAGAAATATGTACACTCGAACGCAGAACGACCGGTTTTCGGTCACTCTAAGGAGTATAAACAATAAAGCAATTCAAGTTGATATCATTTATGATATTAACATTTAAAGGGACGTGACTCACCCCAAATCAAATACTGCCGATAAACTCGATCTGGATAACTGATGGACGAGTGAAGGTGCGTTTCTAGACGTGAAGGTTCAGAAGAGAGGGGCGAAAGCTTATATCCCTCGCAGGTACCTAATAAATCACTGAAAGAAGTGGGATTCGTTACTCGAAAGTGGTAGAAATATCCCTCCAGCATACAACATGATTGTTTGGAGTATGTCAGTAAGATCTAGTTGAATAGTCAGTTTATTGGTCTGTCTGTGTGACTGCCGTATTTGATATTTGAATTGACTTTATCGCGGTCTAAAGAACTGCATCGCACAACTAGCTTGGCTGTTGACGATATCGAACGCAAGACGACCTAGATTGCAGGTCTGAACCCTATAGGGTTATAAGTATAAAAGACATTATACATTTGTAGCGGTCCACGGCATGAACGAGTACATTTGTTAAGTTTAACTAAGGTTAAACTGCAATCATTTGAACGCATTACGACCGGGTTACTGGTCCTGTCCTAGAGACAGATAGTAACTGTTTGACTCTGAAGAATACTGCTGGGAAACCGGCCTGTCTGTGTGACAACCAATATTTGGCTAACGGACACTGTGGAGTTATGGATAACATCCAATACACACGCAATTTTAATGAACAGGTTTACTTGTCAGGCTTTGAAGACTCTGAGGACTTTACCGTCTAAAAGGATATCATTGCACTGATGTCGCTCAACCGACGTAAGTATTCTGTTTGGCTAGCATCCAACTGCTCATGAACGGATACGTTCATGTAGCTTGCAGTGGTCTGTAAGCAACCGATGGCACTTCTGGTGGAATGGAGGGGTCCTGCAGGTATGGCGCCAGGAGGTGCTGTACTGGAAGAGGATTATCGTAGAGACGCGGTCGGGAGCCTCCCTACCTTCCCTTATTTTATTTTATTTAAGATAGAAGATGGTTTATGGGTCTTCTCTAAGGATCCGTAACCTTAATATTCTTCTATCTGAATGGTAAGTCTTTTGAAGAAGAACAAAAGCTGTATTAATAAAATGGAGGAGATGCATTCCTATATCCATGTGTGGATATAACCAGAATAGAGTAGTTGTTCAAATCTCACCATGAACAACATTTTATTTTATTTAAGGTATATTATGTGTTTTAGGGATAGACCTTGGGGTGCATAATATATTGTAATATTTATTCTTCATTTAAAGAAATTAGTGGCTCGATAATTTCTTTCATGCGATAGATAGTTAAAGATGAAGTAGTTGAAGGAGGTGTAGATTCTTTCTGATGGCAAGGTAAGTGACTCGAAATTATCTGGGTTTACTTACACAACGTGGAGCACGGCCACGAGACGATTACTATTTATTTATGTATTATTATTATGCAACAACGTCGGTCTATTAACGGTGATTATTGAGGTTTGTTAATTTCAATAATTGCACTAACGTTAATTTATAGACCGTTTCAAGATAGAAAGTCGAGCGGGTGATTTTATCATTTGTCTTCTGATTAGTATATCAACAGCAGTTTGGGTTTTTCATTCAAACATTTATTATAAAGTGGAGTCTCTCTATTTCCGAGTGAAATTGAGATTTTTATTGCTTTAGAGCAAATAAATAGTGAATAACAAATATTCGCTTGACTCTCGGAGTGTCAGTTGTCGTCTTCTTGAAAGCGATCTGCGCCCTACAGACTTAACCAGCCCGGACTGGGTGAGATATATCGGACCGGGGTCTGGAGTCATATAAGAAATTAAAATAATATCTGGTTCTTGGGTTCATAGATCTTATGATGACAAAGGTCTAGTTACAGGTCGGTTGGTTGGCTATTTGTACCTGTCCCTGGTGTTGTTGTAGGTCGTACTTTTTCTAAAGCCTAAGTCTAGAAACAGTCTAGAAACAGTTTTTTACAGGTAAAAATTTTTTGGACTCTATGTAGAGCAAAAACTATATAATATTTAGGTAGAGCTTATCGGGCCCTTTTAAATGACACCTCTCTCGGGTCTCTAGCTCCAGTAGTTCCGGAGCAAATCAGGTTGGTACAATAGTACAAAATTGGTACAATCCTGGTACCAATGGTATTGCTCCGGAAGTAGTGGTCCGATTTACTCGATTTTGGGCTCAAAGTTCTTGTCTCGTCAAGGCCTGTCCGCCTGCACAAGTTTCAGGAATTTTTAGGGCCTGAAATTTTCAGGGCTAAAAAGTTGTCAGATCGTGTTGACGTTTTCAGGTCGGAAAGTCCAAGCTGAGCCAAGAACAGAGGTGAAAAAACCAGCCTTCTACGACGTCCGGTTTGGGCGCAATCGCTGTTTGAAGGATTCCAAAATGGCCGCCTCAACTGTCAAATCGTATGTTTGACTGCTTATTGCGCCGGCCCTGGTGGTCGTAGAAACCTGGGGTTTTGAATTTTGTGTACAGTTTTTGCCGTTTTTGCACTTATTGCGGTTTTCAGGAGCCTGAAATTTTCAGCCTCCAAAGCGTCTGAAATTTGGAATGTGAGGGCAGCAGGTGTCCTGGGGTCTAAATCCAAAATTTGAGCTTTCTGCGGCAAAAGGCCACAGAATGGCACCTAAGTTAAGGAATTCAAAATGGCCGCCGAACTGTCAAACGTCCACTTTAAACGCCTGCCACGCAAAAACTACTGGTCGGAATTTGATGAGATAGGTATCGGGAGAATCGGCTCGACCTCCCTATTGTCCTGAATCAGGTTTCAGGGCTTAAAAATTTCAGGCGCTGAAACCGCCTGAAAGTCAATAGAATATAAAGTATTGCTAAACAGCATCCAGATTCTTAGGTCTCTCGGTTCGGGAGCAATTTATTGTTTCAAGTTTGGTACCAAATTTTTAAATTTGTACCAATAAATCAAAATCTTAGTTTCTTGTGCTATTGAGACGTGGTTTGGAGTTGACCAAGGTGATTTGGGTCAGTAAAGCTAAATATGTCTTTGAAATAATTTAAAAAGTATATTTTCTGAATTATTAACAAAATTCATAAAAAATTCTGTAGTTCCGAGACCGTGAGACCTAAAAAATTGCAAAAAATCCTTAAAAATAACATAATTAAGGTGTCATCAAACAACGTATAATACAAGTCAAAAAAATAATCGTTACAGCTGTGAATGCTGAAAAACCTGAAAATTTGGTTTTTTAATTATGAACTGAGAACTGCTTAACTGAAAATTCTGAAATTTTGTAATTAGATAGACTAAATAAGCGCGCAAAAAATAGCAATTTTAAAATTTTGAAATCACTGATACTTTTGACGGTAGAGGGCGATAAAGTTCATTTTTAAATTGTAAATATAAAATAAACCAAAAGAGATACAGAGTTCCTGAAAGTTTCAAAAATCTAAAGTTTATAGTCTGTATTAACCGGCAAATTTTCACAGCTCTGTGATGTCACACTCCAGTTTTTATTTAGGTTAAGAACACGTGGTTTTTTCAGTCTACCTGGAATATCTCCTGAAGGCGTTGCGTCCGGCTGGTTTTGATGGTGGGGGAAGGTGCACCGGCTGACAGCCCTCCTTCTTCAACGTGAAAATAGTAGTGTTGTCGCGCTTAAACAAGCAGCGCACGCAGTTTTATGTCGAAAAAGTGGCACTTTACCTCTAAAATGAGGTTTTCCTGAAATTTCACCATTTTTACCTGTAATCCGGGGAAAGAAGTGAAAGGTATTTGTAGCACACACTTGCCTATCTGGCAACACTTCACTTCATTAAGATCCGATCACTCTAACCGTTTTTTCTGAATTTTAATTGCGGAGCAATTTCGAAAATGCTGCTATCGAGCTCGGATGACGCAACTGAGGTTAGTTAGGTTAGGTTAGGTTAGGTTAGGTTAGGTTAGGTTAGGTTAGTTAGTTAGGTTATGGGTTAGGTTAGGTTAGGTTAGGTTAGTTAGGTTAGTTAGGTTAGGTTAGGTTAGGTTGAAGAAGTAGTTAGGTTAGGTTAGGTTAGGTTAGGTTAGGTTAGGTTAGGTTAGAAGTTGTGTTAGGTTAGGTTAGTTAGTTAGGGGTTAGGTTAGGTTAGGTTAGGTTAGGTTAGGTTAGGTTAGGTTAGGTTAGTTAGGTTAGGTTAGGTTAGGTTAGGTTAGGTTAGGTTAGGTTAGGTTAGGTTAGTTGTACGTTGGTTAGTTAAGAAGGTAAGAGTTAGGTTATTAGGTTAGGTTAGGTTAGGTTAGGTTAGGTTAGGTTTTTTTTTGTAAGTTTTGCTACTTTTCCTCTGACATGGTGGTCAGAGACTTTTAGGCTCAACTCGGACTTCGACGACTCTTTTTTATTCTTTATTTAGTCCTTTATCTTTGGAGGTGGTACAGAGCTCCGGTTTTAAGTTCGGGAGCCTGCAGCCGGTTTTAATATCGCATGCAATTTTACACATACTGGGTTTTATGTTTTCTACTACTACAATATTCTACTACTTAAGTCTTATCATAATTAGCTTTTTACATTTAATGCATTTGGGTTATATTCCTGAATATAATAAATACATTATTTTCTTATGTCTATCTTATTCTACACATTTTATGTTTTTTATCTTTTTGTTTTTTTTTGATGTCATTGTGCGTTTCACAGTACGCATCACGTAACATTTTACATTTATCATCTAGTTTTATTTCTTAGTATAGTCTTAGTTGCTATATTTTTACAGTAATCTATAAAGTCGCTTCTTGTTTTTGTTAGCTATTATGCTCGGAATGGATTCGACACCATTCATTTGTATCTGCTGCTCGAGTTCAAAACGAGACCGCCCAAAATTCGGACATTCGGTCAGTATATGAGGAACCGATTCCTCTTTAGCCGGTCACAGATACATTGAGGGCTTCCTGCATTTGAATCTGTGCAAATATTGCGCGAATCCTCCATGTCCCGTAAGTATTTGCACGGGTAGGTGTCAACTTTATTTTTCTGATTACGGCATGCTGCGTCTATAGTTGGGAAGAACATTTGTTGTGGCTCCTGTTTCGCTGTTTTTGTAGCGGTGTCCCATTTGATCACGCTTGCTTGGCGGATTTGTTGTCTTTGACAAATGATATTGGGCATTTATCGTAGCTTGCCTTGCCTTACTGAGCGTTGCCGCTTCCTTGCAAGCTGGTCCGCCCTTTCGTTTCCTTCTACGCCGACACGCGCTCGTATCCAAAAGAGACACATTTATTCCTCTGTTTTTGAGTGACGTTAAGTTTTGCTTCACAGCGAACGCTGGGGATGAAGCAGTTTGGATTTTTCAACAGCTCTAAAGACGATCTTGAATCGCTGAAGATATTCACAGGCGTTTTCGGTGGTTTTTGTGCAATTTGCCGCCTGTTGAGTGTACATTCGGCTTGGAAGACCGTGCAATACGATTCCAGTTTGAATTTTTTGTAGTTTATCTCTTTATTGTCCTTCCAACAGGTAAGGGCAGCACCCACCTTCCCTTCAATTTTGCTGCCATCTGTGAAAATCCTCATGCCCTCTATTTGATGTTTTTCTGCTGTTTCTGCGTCTACATTCCTGAGACATGTAATTCCACTTCCATCTCCTTGGCTGGGTGCATGGCTTTGAGAAACAGACTCGGGACTCAACTTCGGTCACTGAGCATTTCTTGTGGTTTTCCGCGTTTTGCTTGTACAATTGGGCTGCTTCTTCAATTCTCATGTCAAGGGGAGTAGTCCTGCGAGCGCTAAAGTTGAGTTTAGGAGGCTGTGCGATATGACTTACATATTTTTGCGAACCCTTTGACGGTATTCAAGCATTTTTGCACAGTTTTTTTCCTGCGGCTGGAGCCCATGCGCTTGATGCGTACATTATGATGGGCTCATGACTGCTACATAGATGGTTCTGACGATTTCAGAGTTGAGTCCCAGCTGATTTTTGCCGATCGTGCTAGTGGTTTATACAGGTTTATAGCTTTTCTACAAACATATTTCACGTGATTGTTGAAGGTAAGTTTGCTATCTATGAGTATTCCTAGTTTTATTTCTCCACAATCTGTATTGGTGCTCCGCCCATATATATTGGTGGGTCATATTTAAGTTTTCTTGTGACTATCATTGCGTTGGTCTTGTGGGGAGCAAATTTTAATTTGTTGCTGATTCCCCACTGTACATGTTGAGTATGGCTGTAGCCTGTGCTTCCACTCGGCGGATGATTTGCCTGAAGACAAGGACGACGTCGTCAGCAAAGGCCTCGATAGTACCCCTTCTTTCGATACTCCAGCAGGGGTCCAGCAGCAAGTTCCAGAACGTCGGGCCTCCTATGGATCCTTGCACGCATCCTTGTGGTTGGCTTCCTGCATTCTTACCATATCGGACACACACGCTCCTTTCACTTAAATAGCTGCTGACCAGAGCTCTTAGATTTGTGGACACTTTTGTCTGTGAGGCGACATTTATGGCGGGCCACCACGCGCTATCAAAAGCTCCTCTATATCTAGACTGACCACGATGTTAAACAATTTTTGCTGTAATTTTTCTTTTAAATGCTGGATCAGATCGTAGAGGGAGTCTTCTGTGCTTCGCTGTGGTACGAACCCGTATTGCCTGGGGTTCATTCTGCAGTAGATGCCACTGTAATCTTCTTACTAGCATTTTTTAGGATTTTACCCAACACCGGCAGGAGTCCAATCGGTCGGTATGATTTGGTTGGGTATAATCGGATTTTCCGGGTTTGAGGACTATGACTGTCGCTTCTTTCCAACATTTGGGGAAATGGGAGAGTTGTAAACATTTGTAGAATATCTAAAAGACTTTCTCTTCTGCTACTATTGCCGCAGCGCAATATCTGCGTGAGGCCATCTGATCCCGGAGCTTTTTCGGGTTGAAACTTCTCGCCGCTTGAAACATTTTCTTCTGGTGAATTGGGGTCTTTTTTCCTTCGTAAGTGTCCTCTCTGATTGCTTCCTTGCTGTTTGGTGTTCAGGGTTATCATTGGTGGGGTCGTCCTCAGGGAAGAAAGTTTGGGCAAGCAGTTCCACCGATTCTCCGGGCTGCGTGCCCCCGTTTTGACGAGCGCTTGGTCGTCGTAGCGCTTGAAGTTTTCCTTATCACCTATATATTCCGTCCCAGAAACTTTCACGTTCTGGGTACTACAGAATTTCTTCCAACTTTCTGTCTGAGCCTTTGTGCCTCTAATTCATAATTCTCCTTTGATTTCAGATACTCATTTATCACGTGCTGTTTACGTCGTGGTGCTGCGTTGCGGATCCTTCTTTCTTCGTTATCATTTCCTTTTCATCGCATCCAACTTTCAGTCCACCAAGGTAGTTTAATTGTTTTGTTTGTCTTAGCTTCCGGTATTGTTTCTTTGCAAGTTTGTCCTATAATATCTATGTATTCTTTAACTGTTTCATCTAGTTTATCTTTAGTTGTAATGTTTTCTATTCCTTCTTTTATAAAGTTATTTGTAATATTTTTGATTTAAATATTTTCCTAAATTCACCCAGTTTGCTTTTTTGGTATTGTATTTGTGTACCTTGTTAATGATGTTTATCCTGGTTTATCTAGTGAGATGGTAAAAGTAATTGCGTTGTGGTCTGAGCTTGTTACCGATTCGTCAACCTCCAATCGTGTATATGGCCGATCAGCCCTGGCTACAAGCTGTTATATCCACTGTGCTTTGACACACGGTTTCATTTCGATAACGAAGAACGTCGGTTTTGTGCCCTCATTCAAGATGTGCATCCCATTTCCTCCAGTATCCTGACAGCGCTTCTCCTCGATGGTCCTCAGCGCTTCCCCACCAAGTACAGGAGCTTATCTCCTCCTATGATGATTTGGTTAACTTCAAGATCTTCTTTATTTTCTTAATTTGTTCAAGATAGGGCTCTATCGGTTGGGAGTCCTCAAAGTAACTGAGATGATGCCTATCTCCACACATCTGTTTTGAGTATTGCTACTGCCACATCTCTGTTGTAAAGCTAGGCTTGTCGAGAATTCCAAATTCTCGTCAAATACTAGTATAGCTGATTTCAGGCTTTGTTTGATGTGTGTTACCTGGATTACTCTAAATCCCTGTAGATTGTGCTATTTCTCCTTCTGCTCCTACATGGTTCTTGAACTATTGCGATGCTAATTTTCCTTTTTGTGACTCTAGGAGGAGTTCTGTTGCAAGTTTTTTCCTTTGTAGGTTCGCTTGTATAACCCTGTATGTCGCCGATTTGGGGGACTTGATTTGTGTCGTCTGTAGTAGAGTCCGTGACCACCTTAGCAATATGCTACCGTCGATCTAGCCATAGGAATCCCATCTTTGCGGACTGGACACTTTGCATCAAACGCGTTGTGATTTAGCTGGTCTGGGTCTATATTGCATGCTTGCAGTTCTACAAGCTGGTGGTGTTTCCGCTAGCCAGTCCGCACAGTCTGCCCGCATATGAGGGCCCTGCAATGGCTGCAGAGGTCGGCTGCCCTTTGCAGAATTTCCTCCGTGAAACCGAGGCAGCGCGTGCACTGGATGAGAGGAGTTTGGTCTTCCACTTTACTCGTTGTAAATCCACATGCACTCGTCTGACTCGACCATCCGCTGCCATATTTTGGGAGACTTGCAGTATGACGATTTTGTGGGGATCTTTGTTCTTCTACGGTATTTAACTGTCATACGGTCATCTCGGTGGTTATGTCTCAATAAGTGGCTGTTTTGCGTCTTTAGTGATGCTATTATTTGATCATCTGTGAGGTATGACATGTATCTTCATTATTACGAGGGGATCCTGTTTTCATCTCTTCATTTAAGTTATTTCCGGCCTCTTTTATCCTCTTTGGTTACTTTTGACAATTTTCGTGAACTGCACCCGATCACAACCTTTTGATCCTTATTTACGCACCCTATCCACCTTAGACCCTTGTTCTTGGCGTCTACTGCCGTTCTTATCTTCTCTATAACCTCACCGCTGGTGTCCTTTCGTTTGATGACGATACCACTATTGAAATGTAGTGGTGCCTGCATCGGTTTCGGTTTACGCTCCTGACGTGACTTGGGCGTAAGTCATCTTGGCGAGGTCTGTAGAGGTTGTCTTGAGCTGGTCTGTGAGGGTCTGTGTGCAGGTTGCATTCAGCCATTTCCTCCTTATGTTGTTTGAGGTCACTGATCAATTTGTTTATGAGGTCCGTTGGATTGGTTATTGGTGCTTGGTTCCGGTGTAGTTGGTTTTGTCTTTCGAGTATTTTAACATTTTTTCTCCGGGCCATATCTATTTTTCCAATGACGTCAAAACTGATCATGTCCCGAATGGTTTGTATTCCCTTCACCACTTCTGCGATTGGAGCCTGGAGTCCATGTTTTCAACAATGCCGTCGTTTCCGCATTTGTTTGTTGTGTTCCACCTCTTTAGCGAGAAGTGTGTCGTTCATGCGAGCCTTGAGGCGTTCGATCTCGTCACGCTGTTTTTGATGGTTCTGGTATCTCCAGAATGCAGTCGTACATGCTTGTGAGTTTAGTAATAACTGACTCTTTTGCAACCATCTTCGACTGTTCTAGTTGTGTTTTTGCTTCCATGTAAAGTCTATTAGACTTACGTGAAAGCGTTTCTGAGGCTTGCGCGTTGGCTGATGTGTTTGCCGATTTTGGTGATGCTCCCGTTTTCGTCGCATTTCCGAATTCGGAGCCGTAGACCTCCTGTCGCAGTGTGTGTTTTTGTGACTGAGACATATTGATCCCAAAACCCTACAGATTCAAACGCAATTATCGATATTTTATAATGTTATAAAAGCAGATGACTTATAACTAATTTGTCTTGTCCGTATAAGGCAAGACGGTCTTATATATGTAATGGAAAAACAATAGGCACAATGATCACAAAGTGTGATAATGTCTTATAAAATAAAGGTCTTACAATTATACAAAGGTTAG
>JANFCV010000238.1:0-265000 GCA_024500475.1 Phthorimaea operculella
CGGCAGTGTCCGCAAGTTCGAGCAAAGAACCGACACCGGCCGTGGGTTATATTACACGAACCATTTCGGACCAAGTTCGACCCACCTATAACTCAAAATCTATTTTATCTACGCATATGAAATTTCTAGTATCTGTCGAGATCTACTTACTTATCTAAAATACAAAATTTCATTAATGTGCCTATTGTAGGTCTTGAGATATTGACGTCAGAAAATCGCTATTTTACTATACACTCACTGACTGACTCACTCACTCACTCATCAAAAACCTAGACAACTTCCAATGGTCGTATTGACTTGAAATTTGGCATGGAGGTAGGTCTTTAGGTCAAGGTAAAGGAAAAAATCTGAAAATGGCCAAGTGTGAGTCGGTTTTAAAAATAATCCTTCGTTCCCATTGGCCACTACTTAAATCGCCACTAGTGGCGAATGGGACGAAAAATTCCCAGTCGCCACTAGTGATGAATGGGAACTAATTGCCACCACAACCACATGAGTTCGCTTTGCATTGCTCGTGTCATCGTTTTGGTAAATATTTTCCTACGTCTAGTTATCACAACTTACAACGTTTTGGTAAATATCGCCGACATCCGCTGCGCGTCCGCAACACATTCGCTGGGCATCCACCTCCGTTCCGCATCAGCTCCCACAAAAAGCCTAAGGTACAGCCAAGTTCTAGTCAAGATCTACTAAATGACAGCTATCAAACTTAAACATGGTTTTAGATTCAATATATATCTATGTTTTAGATGTTTTCGATTTGATCATTTCGAATGACAGCTGTCAAATTTTAAACGTGTTTTTCTCAGAGTCTATGCCTATGCATGCCAGACAACTAGTTTAGTAGGGGAAGTTGTTGGTCTTGAACAAATCTACATTTCAGGTGACAGCTGTCAAACATTAAACGCGTTTTTTTCGGACACTATGCAGGCCAGACATCTAGTTTTTTAGGGGAAGTTGTTGGTCTTTAACAAATCTACATTTCAGGTGACAGCTGCCAAACTTTGAACGCGTTTTCTCGGAAACTATGCAGGCCAGACAACTAGTTTTTTAGGTGAAGTTGTTGGTCTTGAACAAATCTACATTTCACTAGTTTTTTAGGGGAAGTTGTTGGTCTTGAACAAAGCTACATTTCAGTTGGCAGCTGTCAAACTTCAAACGCGTTTTTCTCGGAAACTATGCATGCCAGACAACTATCTTCTTACGGGAAGTTGTTGGTCTTGAACAAATCTACATTTCAGGTGACAGCTGTCAAACTTTAAACGCGTTTTTCTCGGAAACTATGCAGGCCAGACAATTAGTTTTTTAGGTGAAGTTGTTGGTCTTGAACAAATCTACAATTCAGGTGACAGCTGTCAAACTTTAAACGCGTTTTTCACGAAAACTATGCATGCCAGGCAACTAGCTTTTTAGAGGAAGTTGTTGGTCTTGAACAAAGCTACATTTCAGGTGACAGCTGTCAAACTTCAAACGCGTTTTTCTCGGAAACTATGCATGCCAGACAACTATCTTCTTACGGAAGTTGTTGGTCTTGAACAAATCTACATTTCAGGTGATAGCTGTCAAATTTCAAACGTGTTTTTCAGGAACTATGCTTGCCAGACAACTAGAGAAAAAGCATTGTTCTGTTTGACAGCTGTCATTTCATAGATCTTGTCTGGCACAAGTTTGTCAAACAAACTAGTAGTATAGCATGCATAGTTTCCGAGATAAACGGGTTTTGAGTTTGACATCTGTCACTAAAAATGTAGATCTCGTTAAGGCCTACAACTTTTCTAAAGAAACTAATAGTCTAGCACGCACAGTTTCCGAGATAAACGACTTTTAGTATGACAGCTGACACCTGTCATGTAGATCTCGTTAAGGCCTACAACTTAAAAGAAAAATAGTGTAGCATGCGTAGTTTTCGAGATAAACGTTTTAGTATATGATGACACACCTGTCATGTAGATCTCGTTAAGGCCTAACTTTCCATAAACAAATAGTGGAGCATGCGTAGTTTTCGAGATAAACGACTTTTAGTATGACAGCTGACACCTGTCATGTAGATCTCGTTAAGGCCTACAACTTTCCATAGAAACAAATAAAAGCATGCGTAGTTTTCAAGATAAACGACTTTTTAGTATGACAGCTGACACCTGTCATGTAGATCTCGTTAAGGCCTACAACTTTCCCATAGCAAATAGTGTAGCATGCGTAGTTTTCAAGATAAACGACTTTTTAGTATGACAGCTGACACCTGTCATGTAGATCTCGTTAAGGCCTACAACTTTCACATAGAAACAATTAGTGTAGCATGCGTAGTTTTCGAGATAAACGACTTTTTAGTATGACAGCTGACACCTGTCATGTAGATCTTGTTAAGGCCTACAACTTTCACATAAAACAAATAGTGTAGCATGCGTAGTTTGCAAGATAAACGACTTTTAGTATGACAGCTGACACCTGTCATTTAGATCTCGTTAAGGCCTACAACTTTCCCAGAGAAACAAATAGTGTACCATGCGTAGTTTTCAAGATAAACGTATGACAGCTGACACCTGTCATGTAGATCTCGTTAAAGCCTACAACTTTCCCATAGAAACAAATAGTGTAGCATGCGTAGTTTTCAAGATAAACGACTTTTTAGTATGACAGCTGACACCCGTCTTGTATATCTCGTTAAGGCCTACAAATTTCCCAAAAGACTGATTGCCTAGCATGCATACTTTACGAAATAAACGAGCTACGTTTGACAGCTGTCACTTAAAATGTGAACAAAGGGATCTCACCTCGCACACACTTAAAATCTAAGTAAGATTTCAAATACAAATAGTTTTTAGGGTGCGCTGTTGATAGCATACTCAATGTAAAGCGAACTCATGTGGTGGCAATTAGTTCCCATTCATCACTAGCGGCGACTGGGATTTTTTCGTCCCATTCGCCACTAGTGGCGATTAAAGTAGTGGCCAATGGGAACAAAGGTTCAGAATGAAGGTGTAAATTCATACCCCTAAGGAACTAAAACAAAAAATTTATCTATATCTTCCAATCGTCGTACCGACCTGAAATTCGTTACGAAGGTTTGTATTTAGTCAAAGTAAAGTACCTATAAATGAGATATTTCCTAACCTAACTTAATCATAAGAAAAATAAACCTTACAAAATAAATGAAATCCCACCCAAAACATAAATATGAAAGGCTGCCAAGTTCGATAATATTGGAATGCTTCACCTATAAAAGAAGTGAGATCTAAATAACTCACTTAATAATCACTTGATTTTTCGCAACTTTCCAAACTGCGGAAAATCAAGTGTACATTCCTGTAACTATTTTAACTGAGGTCTGTGTATGGAACTTGGTACTTATTTAGATCTCACTTCTTTTATAGGCGAAGCATTCAATATTATCGAACTTGGCAGCCTTTCACATTTATGTTTTGGGTGGGATTATATTTAAGTCATTTGTTTCAAATTAAATAAGAAATAATCTTCGAAACATGCCAAGTTTGGGCTCCTCCAGATATGATACCGCTGAATAATTGATAATGAAATATACCTAATATGATGGGCAATATCCTCATTTCTAACCTCAAGAAAAGGTACTACGGATTTTCTTTCATTTAGTATTTATTTTTGAATTTTTAAAGTAACATAAATTTTTCATCCTATAATTAATTAATCTCGTTCTGTCATGTGGAACATAGAGTCCAAAACGACCCCATGAACCATGGTTGCTATTCGGCCTTTGGTGACATGGTTGTGTAACGACCCCGCCGTCTAATTATTCATAGAGAGCAACTGCGACGGGGCCGACGGTTGACCGTGCTCTCCGAAGCACATACTATTGGTTTTGTGAACAAATATAATTCACATATGATTAAAAATTCATCCGGATTAATTTTTATCATTTTCAGTGTCAATATTAAACTTTCGATGCCATATTTCAAGTAAATGTGTTTTCATAAATTTCTGTAACTTTTGTATTCGAAAAAAAAATACTAAATGAAAAAAAATCCGTAGTACATTTTCTTGAGGTTGGTAATGAGGATATTGCCCATCTAATTAGGTATATTTCATTATCAATGACTCAGCCGTATCATATCTGGAGGTGCCCAAACTTGGCATGTTTCGAAATCAAAATCAAAATCAAAAGCATTTATTTCTCACTAGGAATTACAAGATTCACTTTAAGAAAGTCACATTCTAGTTCAAACTTAAAAAAGGGAAAATTTGTAGTGCAAAATTTTCTCTTTTTTATAACAATTGTGTTCCTACTCTAAACGCGGCTCGGGCGGGATAAAAAATTAAAAATAAAGGCACTGCCTCGGAGCTGGCCAGGCTAACCACACAGCATGTATCTTTATGCCTCAATGAATGACAAGTAAATGGAAATAATCACTAAGTCAATATTTAAAACAAGAAAGGTGTTACATGTGTATAGTTAGCCGGACCCTCTGGACAGGAAAACCCCCCAAAAACCTGCCCAGAAGTGCACCTATTCTAAAATTCACAATATTTTTACGCCCTATACCTACCCTAAGTTAGAAAATAAATTAATATTAATAGCCAAAAAGAGCTCAACAAAATAAAAATAAAAATGACAGTAGATAATTCTAACTGTTTCGTCTTTAAAATAATAATATACTTTAAACATTTGAAAATTATTTCCTATTTAATTTGAAACAAATGACTTAAATATAATAATGTGATATATTTTTAGAATCAAGTTAGCAAGACCTTTCATATGATACCACGCACGATAGGTTTTAAAACAAAAAGCTTTTTTTTTCCATACAAAAAAAAGATGACGTCATAACTCCGCGCACGATTTTTTTTAAATTGTGTACTACGGGTCAAATCGATTCCTTTACCCTAAAGATTAAGTGTACCAAATTTCATAACTCTTCTCTCTAGCGCAGCATGTTTCATACATTTGACTTTCGAGCCAGTAGGACTATCCCTCGTCAAATCGCCTGCGGTACGAACGAACATGAACGATGCGTTGGAATCGCCGAGTCACTGGGTGAACTCGGGTGGCGGGCGCGAGCCGTGGTCGCACGGCGACGGCGCGGCGGTCGCGCCACAGAGTCAACTCGGTCTATAGAAAAAGCAACTCGAGTTGACTCGGTCGCAGCTCTCGAGTAACTCGATCAAAACAACTCGAGTTGCCCATCGCTAGTAAACACACGAGCTATTATTATTTATTTAATGGCGGATCACCGCCACCATCATGGCCGTCCATACCGAATAGTTAAGGATACGATATTTCTATAGTACAGCTACGGATAACTCAAAGAGCCCTCCTAGGGCAACTACAACATAATACGTTACGATATTCCTGGGGCGGCGGAGATTCGTGGAGATTGCAGCGCTGATGGTTCTTCTCTGAAGAAGATCATTGACAGCGCTCAAGCTTTGACGCTTCTCCAGATCGACCAGACGTCAATCTTGTCCCAGCCAGCAACCAGCGCACTTCTTGAAGCAAAGAGGCTGCATGCGCCGTCACGGCAGACTGACATGCGACCGTCCTCGGGCGCTTCCTTGAGCACTTCAGCTGGTGTCTCTGTAACAATCACGCAAGCAGTCAACGCTCCATTTCAAAACACCCGCTCGTCCAACCTGACGAGTCCAGTTTGTCAGCGTTATCCATCAGTAATCACCATGTGTCTCAACCGTGTAATCCACCAATAATCCAAACAACCACCATGTGTCAGGACCGGCACGATCCAGTCTAGAACAGGATGTCCTTTCAACTAACCCCAACTGGGTGTGACCCGGCACGATCCGGTCTAGAACTAGATGTCCTTTCAACTAACCCCACCTGGGTGTAGCCCGGCACGATCCATTTCAGACCAGGATGTCCTTTCAACTAAACCCACCTGGGTGTTGCCGGACGATCCACCATTAGACCTGGATGTCCTTTCGACCAGACATACACTCTAAACGTTGAACCGGATGCATGTGTCCTTTCAACCAGCCGCTCTAAGCTGCATGGCTTGGTACATGATCCCTTCAACCACCACAGTAACCACCGCCGACACGGCATCCAACCGTATTCATTTCATTGCACAACAGTAACAGTCAATCAGTTCATAACAGCCAACCAACATGAATCTGACTCACCGGATAAAATCTCTAGACAAGACCACTTGACCGACAGGTAGGTACAAAGAATCCCAATGTACGATCATATGCCGCGCTTGAGCAACAACTCTAATTTCTCCTTGGGCTCCCCGACTATAGTTACGATTCACCTCCTTTTTTGTTATATTCCTCAGTTTCTTAGTGTTCAGAACAACCGTTCATGCATCGTTTTAATGGAGTAGAGCTTAGAATTCTATATAATTGCTTCCATCGAGTTACTCGATACAATTTCGCCTAACAATATCTGGCCATTAAACTCTATTTTACAGCATCGCATGCAAGTTCATCAACTTCATAATCATCTTTGCTAAAAACAGAGACTGCACGTCCTTTAGGATCACCAGTAAGCAAGTTAATGTCCATAAGGTGTTTGCAACTATGAGTTCTGCAATCTTACACCAGTCTTATATTGGCATCGCCATCATCAGGACCGAATTAGCAGCTTTACATCACAGGACACCGTATTAGATCCAACGAGTGGCGGTTTTAAAGTAGCTAATACTCATGTAAATACATCTTAGGAGCATTATTTTCACATTTCATCAGACGATCGAATGGTAATGACTAGCTGGCAGCCCTTGTAATACTGATTGATGATGATGACCCTTATGGATACTTGAACTCGACATAAAACTGGAAAAAAAAGAAAACATGTTTCACCACAGCCCATGAACACGGTATGTATTTGAGATAGGTATAAAATATCTATGTTAAGATCTGAATATGCCCAACGGTTGTGGCCATCTGCCTTTCCGCACAACACGCGTCGTAAAGCTGTTTTTCCCAATACACGAACTTGCATTACCTGCATAACTACTCTCAGTCAAAAACCAATTTTACTTCTCTTATTTTCGAGTGAAACACCGAGTCGTCCAACGACCCGTTGCACCCTGCACCAATTCTACAGTACTAACATTTTGAGTTTATTCTGCTTTTTGCTTTTCAGTAACTCGAAAACTCCTAATTCGTAACAAACAAATAATTATTCCCATTAAATAAACGCCATTTGTAACAAGTCAAGCAACAACTAAAGTTGATAGTTATTTAACTTTGGCATTGCAGCAAGTTGATGTAGGTACCTTACAATGGTACAAGCTCAAATTAGGGAAACGGCTCGCGACCTCCACCGGATAGTCTTCATGGCACCAGCGACGACTTTGACGCTCACTGGAATGAACTGAAATCTTAGAGGAGCTCAAGGCAAACTAGAGAAAATGGCTGCCACAAACGTCATATCAGGTACGTTCTTCATTCGTCATATTACGTGACTCAAGTACGTACGTTAAAGCTTCACTGCACTACTTGCTACCGAACCTTCAAACTTATATTCGGTTTTGCGAGTCACATTCGTGCAAGAAGTAATTGATAGTATGTAGCCGTCGAGGGACACATCTGGAAGTACATCATCATCATTACGTTCTTGCACCAGATCTACCTGCACCTCATCCCCGCGTTGAACCTAGCCATAATAAATTGTTGTAAAGGTATTTATTGATATGGATAACTTAAACCCTGCCAGAATAAGTAGAAATTTTTGGAAGAAGTTGTTATTTGTAAGATCACCGGCTCTGACGACAGCCATCGAAGCTTCCGTCATACTAACCACCACCCTGGCATTCCCCTCTCCGGTTTGTGCAACTTTGGTATTTGCCCCCGTTACTGTTTTACGAAGATAAAACTTTGCCGCATTTAGTTTTCGGCATTGATATTTTGCAACTGTATGAAAACACAGATAGAACACAGCAAGCACCTTAATTAAACACAACAACAAGCACACTCGCCGCGCGTCGAACGTGACCCGTGCGTGACTGCAGCAACCCTGGCTATGCGACAAGCTATCCCTCTGTAAACTCTCTATAGTACAAGCACCTGCAAATCAGTAATATTTCTCCTTTATAGTTGCGTTCAAGCAAACAGTATGCAGCGTCCAAGATGCAGCAAAGATAAAGTTATGCCGTAGGAAGGTGTTGGCAACACTAAGTTTTTATATCTTTTTTGTACTTTGTGCTAGGCAACTTTGAGGGTTTCTCGAATACATCTTAGCAAAGTTCAGTCGACTTTTCATTTTTAATTCATAATTTATTATTTCCTGGACCCTAGGCAGTTCTTAACAGAAGGGAATACCTATTCTGAAACTTCTACGCGTGTTGAGATACAATGCAAATTGTCACGAATCTTCACCTTCCTGAACGTCCAACTTCGCGAAATAATCATGTATTTTTGAAAAAATATGTATATGCCCGCTCATAGCTCCAGTAATCCGGTTTCAAATGTTGACTACCTAGTACCTAGTATAGAAATGGCACCACTCACATACAAAAGGTTCCACCCATGTGGAGTCACGCGGCTCCAACTGACTCAGTTGCTTGCCGGCTTTAGAGCGCGTAAATTTTGTTTGTTTTGAAACTAAAACTAGCGATATCTCAATAATTTCATAACATTTTTCGATAATAGTTTTAGCAGAAACGCCATGTTATGTCGTTTATGATGACAAACATGTGCGGTTACGCTGCATCTATGTATTAGGTACTAATTAGACCCCGTTGCCATAGTTAACCGCTACAGACCTTGTTTACAGAATATTGTTCCTGTTGTAGTCTCTAGTACATTACAGCTCTCTGGTTAACTACGAAGATTGCTGAAGTTGCAAAACGAAACGACGAATATTTAAAATGAGGAAGACGTAATATGTCTGAAGGTAAAGGAATGGATTTATCTGTGTTGTGATAATTTCATATTGGTGGGTTAGGATACAACATCATGCATGACTTATACAATCGGTTTAGTTCCATTTAGACACGTTCCCATCGAAACACATCCCCACACCTTGCCATCGAGATACGATTTTAAATCGACGCTGTGAAAGGTAAAATATCACGAAATCTTACACCGCAATAAGTTTTAGACAATAAACAAACATTACCAGCGTGCTGCATCTACGTTCAGTATCAGTAATAATTTGTAAAGATAGGTAGTTGTTGATCAGACGAGAATCGGTGTTCTCAACATGGTATGAACGTTGGCAACGATAGTCGAGAACGGACTCACTCATTCATTTTCAATTTACAGCTGAAAACCTTCGGTTTTGATAAAATTTCAGATTTATTGAATGTTTACAAATTGTTTTTCTAAAATCACCGATAATTATGATACAATTGGAAACGTCTCACCCGATGTAAACAACCATCCAGCAATAAATTCTCTAGATTAGCATTAGATAGCATCCAGTCTCCTGCAGTATACGGCCGAAGAATAAATTTGCCATTGAGCGTTTAATTTAGGTTGAACATCTCTTGAAGAAACGGCGCAGCTGAAACATGTAATGCGAGTATTAAATCAATGAAAACACCATCGAGAATCAAGAGAGGGTTCTAGTTACTGAGACTCCGCTGTCGGTTCGTGCATCCGTTTGTCCCCAAGTTTTACATCGTTCGGCGTGGTAGAGCCTGCCACCTGGCAGCCTTTCGTTACCCACTTCTGATAATGGCGGATCACCGCCACCATCATGGCCGTCCATACCGAATAGTTAAGGATACGATATTTCTATAGTACAGCTACGGGATAACTCAAAGAGCCCTCCTAGGGCAACTACAACATAATACGTTACGATATTCCCTGGGGCGGCGGAGATTCGTGGAGATTGCAGCGCTGATGGTTCTTCTCTGAAGAAGATCATTGACAGCGCTCAAGCTTTGACGCTTCTCCAGATCGACCAGACGTCAATCTTGTCCCAGCCAGCAACCAGCGCACTTCTTGAAGCAAAGAGGCTGCATGCGCCGTCATATTTATAATATGGACTTCTACCCAATGAGGAACTGTCAGGACTTCGTTCTTCAAATCGTGTATAGATGGCGCGTTCCTATGTGACCACAGATTACATCATATAAATACCTATGTCCCTATCAAGGAGGTTTTATTTGCTCCCTACGGACCGAAGGGAGTATTTCCTAGGTCCATGGTCCAGACTCGGAAGATAGTGATGTAGGTATTACAAACTTTTAAGTTATGAACTTTTTAAATTATTAACACTATGGGCCGGTCAAAGAGTCCCAATAAAATAAAACCAAGGAATTTTTAATCTTCTGAAGTTTGAGGATCTGCAAGCAGAGGATCTTCACTTTCAGATTCTGATGAGCTGCAGCTCAATTTCTTTTGAGTTATATAAGGTCCTATTAAATTCACTGCAAATATTTTAAGGGCATGCGTAAGTATGTATAAGAAAAACATCTAAGGCATTTACAAAAAAATCTACACGCTAGATTTCTTTTCATTTTCAAACAAACTTTTTAATTAATTATGTGAACACCCTTTGACTGACCCAACTGACGTTCCGCCATGTAAACATGATTCACTTATACGGCACGCACACTAACAACCAACCAATCACAGCACGGCGCGTTTGGCGCGTAATTTAAATTCATCGAAGTGTGCGTTTCTAGGACAAACAGGGTGCACTTTTTGCGTTTCGTTTTTTTTTTTAGTTAAATGCAGTTTTCTCGAAAACTAGCGTGTAGATTTCTTTAAAAATTTGCCTAGTACATGCTTATATTTTATTTGATCTGCCCCTAAAATATTTGCAGTGAATTTAATAGGACCTTGTAAATACACATGATTTTGTTTGAGGTGCTTCATTCAATGAAATAATCAAGTGAACATCATGCTTTTAAAAATGTATTCTTTTTAATTAAAAGCTTTTATTTAACTTGCAGTGTATGTAAGTAAGTAAGTAAATATGTTTGTTCGGGGCAAATCTTGCAACTCAATTTAGAAGCAGATATCTTCAACCGATTGAGCTGAAATTGTGTATACACGTTTAGTTCAGATGACAATGCATGAATAGTTATATGACGTCATTTTAAATCTATCATGGCGGAATATCCAAGATGGCCGACAAGTAATTTTTGACGCACTCCTACAATATGGGTGTCAAATGAAAGGTCTTGCTGAGTACAATACAGAAAATAATATGGCGGACATCTAAAGATGGCCTTTTAAGATAATTTACAATATGGGTGTCAGATGAAAGGTATTGCTGAGAATTACCTATTCGAATTATAGGTTGACGTCACTCTAAATTAACTATGGTGGACTTCTTAAGATGGCAGAATATCATTTTTATGCTTTTTTACAATATGGATGTCAAATGAAAGGAATTTTTCATTTTTCAGAATAACTCGAAAAATAAAGTGACGTTTACGTCACTCATAATCATAACAAAACCTGATATGGCGGACTTAAAGTAAGATGGCGTATTAAGTTTATTGTTTTCTTACTAAGTGGGTGACAAACACAGAAAAAATACAGGTAAATACTAGTGTGAGCTAAATGACGTCGCTTCGCAAGATTTTTAGATTTGAGTGGTTATATTGTGTTGGGGTTTTTAGTCTTCTGTTCATGGCACTGTCAATGAAGAATGTTGTCAATTTATACCTATTATGTTCATGAATGCAATAAGTAGGTAGGTTCTATCGCACAACGTACATAATCAACTATGGCATAAAATATTTGTTTTCCAGAGATTGCTAAAAAGTAAAAAATAAATTATAAGTAAAAAACATTTTTAAAACAAGCTTTTATTTGGATGCGCTAAAAAGCATAAAATAATCTATTTACTAAAACTTTAACTTGTTACTTATAATTGCATTAAATCTACGTCTTCATAATTTATACGATATAAAAGCTTGTCGCGAGATTTAACCTGTGTACCTATATATTAATAAATAAATTAGGTAACCAGTGTAAATGATCTTGAACAAACTTTTAATCTAACAAAACACGAGTACCTACTTAAATCTCGCGACAAGCTTTTATATCGTATAAATTATGAAGACGTAGATTTAATGCAATTATAAGTAACAAGTTAAAGTTTTAGTAAATAGATTATTTTATGCTTTTAGCGCATCCATAAAAGCTTGTTTTAAATGTTTTTACTTATAATTTATTAGAACTGCAATAAGATGTGTATTTTGATTAATTTATAAAATAACGATTACCAGCAAAGCAAACTCTTATAAATACAAATGTCAGTACCTAATTTAAGTAGTTATAGTGTACATAGGCTTTTCCGTAAATTGTTAGTTAAATGAAAAATAGTAAGAATTTAAAAAAACTTTATGCATAGCTTTTCAAAATATTCTCCTCCATCCTCAATGCACTTATGCATTCGGCTGAACCAGCTTTCAAAACATTCAAAAAACTCTTCTTGCGGAAGGTCGAAAAATAACCGTTGAAATTCTTCGACGGCTTCATTTGCTGTGTTAAATTTTCGTCCACGAAGCATTTTTCTCACCTTGGGAAATAAAAAGAAATCGCACGGAGCTAAATCGGGGCTGTACGGAGGCTGGGGTAACATTTGTACCCCCGAAGATGCCAAATAGTCGACGGTTCTAGCAGCAGTGTGAGCGGGCGCGTTATCTTGGTGAAAAAGAATGCCACACAGGCCACTCCTTGGGCGCTCGCTATTCGTCTCCTCGAATGCTTGAGGCAGACAAACTTCGGTATACCATTCACTAGTAACTGTTCTACAGTTTTCTAGTGGAATTACTGCTACTGGTCCACTGCGTCGAAAGAAAGCCGCTATAATTTTTTTATTAACGCTTCGACCGCGCACAACTTTTGTTGGCAACTCGTCCTCGTCAAACACCCATTGCATGGATTGCTGCTTCGTGAGCGGATCGTAGCTGTAGATCCAAGTTTCGTCAGTTGTAAGGATGCAGGATACGTTTTGCGAAGTTCCTCCTTCAAACTTTTTCAACATAAATTTACACCAATCAACACGACGGGCTTTTTGCTCTTCCGTGAGAAAATGAGGTATCCATCGCGAAGCAACCTTCCTAACTTTAAGGTGTTCATGCAGGATGGTGGAAACCGCCCGTGATCCAATCTTCATTTCAGCCTGGATCACCCGATGTGTAATGTTTTTATTCTCACGCAATAGCCACTCCACCCTGATGACGTTTTCATGAGTTACTGCAGTTGGAGGTCGGCCGGGTCTGGGGTCATCGTTTAGGTTCTCTCGACCACGTTTAAATTCACGGAACCAATAAGTTATTGTTGCTAGCGCAGGAGCAGACTCCAAAAGCAGCTTGTAAATTTTCGTGAGATTGCTTGAAGGTTAAACCTCGTTTTTATTCATAGAAAATCATAGCATGAAAAACTTCCCGCGGGACGTCCATTGTTGCGAACAAAAAAAGAGTAACAGATTATCTTAAAAAAAATTAAAAAAAGAACTATTCATAGGTGGCCAGTGATTTTCACCATGCAGATTTATATTTTTTGCTGCCAGCTAAAAATAGTTTCTGGAGAAAAGAGATTATATTTACCCCGTGGCTAAAGACTTCCGGAACAGCCCACGTAAGTGTAAGGATCACTTACGCAACGCAGGGGATCAACAATGTTATCAATGTAGTTCGAGTCTTACAAATGCAAGTTAAGTTCATTGCTTCTATCCAAAGGCATCGGTCTTTGGGAATAACATGTTGTCCTGTATTAATAAATCCCGGTACAACGCATTTATTGACCATGTCTAATCTTTGTAGCTAGGCGCACAGGAAAATCGGAGTTTTATTATTTATATCAATCACAGCTTGATTACAACTACAACAAGGTCTTTGTTGAATAACAAACACGTTGTTTGAAAAACATCCTTATTAATATTCACCAAAGAGGTCTCAATAAAATATTTTACTTTTATTTTTATTTTATTTATTTAGGAAAACCAACAGCTATATATATACAGAAACACTTATAACTAATACAATTTAGGGAGCCAATTACAGGTTTTCACTAATACAAAACAGAAAATATATGTCGCAGTACGATGGCAGAATCAGGTTTTTGGCCAAAAACCTAGGTTTTTGGCCAAAAGCCGGCATATGGCAGAATCGTAGACTTCTTTCGGCCATCGTCCCGAGCTGATCCAGGTTTTTGGCCAAAAACCTAATTTTGGCCAAAAAACTAGGATTTTGGCCGAAATCCTAGATTTGTTTAGTATTATGGCTTTTTTTGAATTTCGGGGGAACTTCTTCGTCTTCGAGTGGTACACCAAAGCACCTAACGAGCCGATGGACCTTGGTATCAGAGTTTTCAACCGCCTACTGCAAGTAGCAGGCCTCTAACATGGTTGTGTAACGACCGCCGTCTAAGTGATCATAGAGAGCAATCGGGACTGACCGAGGGGCGGTGCAGTGGAAACCTCGCAACATATTCCTAGCAGCACATTTCTCGGAACACATTCCTCGCTACATATTCGTCGCAACACATCCTTCGCTCACATTTCTCGCTTGTTTTGTATGTAGAATGGTCTCGCTTCGCTAAACCCTATTCCACCAGAGCTGAGCTGAGCGAGGCTAGGAAAATGAAGTGATTCTATTGGTGGATTTTTTCCTCGTACACCGCTTAGCTACCTCGCACAGATCTGGTGGATTCGCAGCCTAAGAGTACGCCTAGCTAATTCGCAGCTTGTGTTAAACAAATCAAAATTATACTGTTCAGAGAGAATATTAAAGTTGTTGCATGCTCGCCAAATAAAAGTGTTTTGCCTATAATTAGTGGATGCAAACGGAACTGCAATAATTGAATTGGATCGAAGGGTTCTACTGGGAGGTTTAATGCCTATTTCAGCTAACAAATCAGGACAGTCAAGGCTGCTAGAGGTAATTTTTAGAAGGAATGTTGTGTCTGCAATCTCACGCCTATTTATAAGGGGTAGTAAGTGATGCTTTTTACAAAGTTCTGAATAGTTATTTGAGTCACATCTGTGGTAAAGCCGATAACATAAATAACGAAGAATTTTTTTCTGTACGTTTTCTATGCGGTCTATGTAAGTCTGGTATCGAGGGTTCCAGATTTGTGATGCGTACTCCAAGTTACTTCTAACAAACGTACAATATAGGATTTTTAATGTTTTTGCTTGGGTATAAACTCTTAGAAATTATTGCTATATTGGAAACTGATTGTAGATATAAAACCAAGCTTTGTATTAACCTACTTTATATCTACAAGCGGCACGCGTGGTACTGACTTAGAATCATCATCATCATCATTGACCTCATACGTCTGTGATAGACGATTTATTTATTCAGTGTCTGAGGCAAGATTTTTCATAACTGTATAAGCCAATACGGGAGCGGCATGACTTTCCGCACGCTCTACAAGTGAAGGTGGAATCGGAGACTAGCACATGCATATTTAGATGTCGTTTTTGCCTTTTGTTTGCGAGACCAGCGCACCAGGCATCATCGTGAGTTCTACGTCCATCAAACTCACGCTTTCTCCATTCATCCCTATTCTCAGCAAGCTTCTCCCAGCTTTGAAGGTCGATGTCAAACGTAGCCATGTCCCGTTTGGCGCAATCTTTGAAACGTAGCATCGGTCTTCCAACTCCTCTTTTAGCGTTAGCTATGGCGCCAAGCAGAACACACCGCGGTAGTCGGGAAGGTTCCATGCGGTGCACATGCATGCCCTAGCCACTGCAATCGTCTCTGCTTAAGCAAAGCGGTGAAGCTAGGCAGCTGTGCAGTCTTTAGAACTTGCTCATTTGTTACCCTGTCTTGCCAGGTTATAATTATGCAAGATGTTTCTTACGCAGGGCATATGAAATCTGTTGAGTCGACGTTCTTGTCCAGTAGAATGTACAATGTGTCTCACGCAAGGAACCCTCGTCAGGGAGTCTGGTCTCTTGTAAAGCACAAACAGCAATGTTCAGTCTGTGTAGTTCGGCGTCGATTACGGCAGTTTAAAGCAGATCTTGTGCGTCAGTAGAAGAACCTCCACAGGTGTCAGGGAGGCCTGTCCTCATAGTACGGACATTCCATGTTGCAAATCGCATTGATAAGCGGGGATATTGTTATCCGCGTGACGTGGGTAAAGTTTCCTCTCCACAGACACTGCGTTGCTTGGGACGCAATTATAGAAAGCGCAGAGCTGCCCAGGACCTACGCCATCCTCTCGGCCTTCCTGGCTGACTCCACAGGAACGAAGAGTCGATACGTGTGGAGCCAGGTCGGCTGCAGGAGTCTGCCGCACAATATATTACCAGTCACTCGCGCCTAACGGAGACCCCGTTCCGGATTTGTGTGTGGTGTGGACTTTTCCTTCTCCAGGACCCTAATTCACTTGGGTCGGATTTATCCCTCGGTCGCTTCTAAGGGGTCACCGACTTAGAATACCATCAGCCTATTACCCTGCGAAAGGGCAACGATACTTGTGAATACAAAACTCTGTACTGGATACAATATACGCGGCGCCAAGCAGCGGATAAGTTAAGTTTGTTTTGATATCGATTGAAAGGTAAGCGATGTCCTGTCCTGTTCGACTACTGTTTGTAAATGTCCAATAAGTTGGAATTGTATGCCCTCTACATATTTCATCGTTTAGGTACCTACCTATTTGATTTACAAATTCTTTGGTATTATTTCAATGTAAACTCTTTGACCAGCTCATAGTGTTAATAATTCAAAAAGTTCTTATCTTAAAAGTTTGTAATACCTACATCACCTTCTACAGAGTCTATATAGGGACATATATAGAGTGAAATTTTACTAGTGACCGATAGCGAAAACTCAGAACCGGCTGGTGATAAGAAACAACTTTCCCAAAGGAACATAGGTCGAAAAACGAAAAAAATATTTTGACCTCCCATAGTAACTCAAATCAGCTGATCGGCAATTTTGTATGGGAGGTCAATTTTTTTTTTCGTATTTCGACCTATGTTCCTTGGGGAAAGTTGTTCCTTATCACCAGCCGGTTCCGAGATTTCGCTATCGGTCACTAGTAAAATTTCACCCCATATATTAATCTGTGTCCCTATAGAGATTATAACGCGCCATCTATACACGATTCAAAGAACGTAGCCCTGACAGTTCCCTATTAGGAGCTATGCAGAAGGCAGATTTTGACATAGTGACTTCGACATTTACATTGCGATGATCTGACACATGTCATTTCTAAAAATTAAATGTCTTTTCGTTTCATTTGCAATAAGATAAGATTTATTTAGTGATTGTTCGTTTCATTAATTGCCCAAGAATGACGTCATCAATGAAATACTTTTAAAAAATATTAAACAATAAGGAACAATCAAATGATAAAAAAAAACAAATTAGTTCCTCAAAATTGCTTATTCTTTTAGAAAAAAATATTAAAGTTATACCTTTTACATACCCAATTGTAAAATAAATCCCACTATTTGTAAAAAGTTGAAACTAATGATAAATAATATTATGTGTGCTCACTCAGTCCTCACAGAGAACCCCCTGGGTGTGCTATCAAGTTTACATAAAAGACTTGCATACCAGTTTTTAGTAAAAACTCGAAATAAATATTGACTTGAATTACTGATCGTATAGTAAAGTAAAAAAAATTACAATTACTTTCATGTGCTCACTCTATCCACACACTTTCATTCGGCCTATTTCTCATGAAGCAATAACGGAATATATATTTTTTATATGTCCAGTTATAGTTAATGTGATTTGTAAAATACAGAACACTCCACTTTCATGATACACGGTTAATTAATTAATTTACGAAAGTGCTCACTCAATCCTCACATATTTCGAAAGAAAGAAATACTCGTTTTGTGTGTATAATAGAAACTATGAATAGTGTGTTAGATCTAGTATTTTTTTACTAAAAGTAAATCACAACAGATTTTTGATATTTTGTATGATTCAGGAGATGTGATTTTTTATCGTTTATATGAAAATCTATGAAGTAAAAAAAAAAATCAAAATCAAAATATATTTACTTGCGACAAACATGGTGGTAATATAATAAATTTTACAAAGAGTACATCATGTTTCGCCTGGTCAAGGCATGCAAATTTTCATTAGTGTCATCGGTTAAGAATTTTATACATTTCAAATTATAATAAGTTACATGTCAATATATTAGATTACATCAAAAAATTCATTTTAAATTAAAATTAGCCAGGTACATGTCAATTATTAGATTACATTAAAAATTCCTTACATACAAGATAGTCATTTGTTTGATAAAATGCATTAGTTTTAAGCAATTTCAGCAATTTTGTCTTAAATAATTGAACAGGTAAATTTCTAATGTCAACGGGAAGTTTGTTAAATAGGCGTATACATATACACAAGCAACTTCTATTATATTTTTCAATTCGCGGTATTTCATCAAAAACTATTCTGTTGGGATTTCTACGATTTCTAGGGTTTATAACTGAGGCTTTAGTAAGTAGTTGTGGGTTTTGCTTTACAAACATACATGCTTCAAATATGTATAGAGATGGTAGCGTCAACAGACCAAGCTCTTTAAATATGGGCCTGCAAGAGTCCAGTGGTGACTTTCCTGTCATAGCTCGAATGCATTTTTTTTGGGCTAAGAATACTCTTTTCAGGTCTGTTCCATTGCCCCAAATAAGAAGACCGTAACGAAGAACAGAGCTTACATAGGCATGATAGGCAGACAGGGCTGTTCTTAGGTTAGTCAAATTTTGTAGTTGTTTTAACGCATAGGCAAAATTATTGATCCTATCACTGACCTTATCAATGTGGGTAGTCCAATTCAATTCCCTATTTATATGTATGCCCAAAAATTTTGTTTCCGTTACCTCATTAATATTAATGTCATTATATTTTACTTTAAATGTCCTTATCAATTAGTGATTAAAATTCATGTAATTAGTTTTAGTCAAAATCTGCAAATTATTACGTTCGAGCCATTGAATTACGGAATTAATAGTAGTATTGAGTTCAGATTCATGATTATCAATTGTATTAATATTAATTTTGCTTTTCGTTGTCACTATTATGGATATATCATCCGCAAACATTACAGTTTTATGTTTTAAAATATTAGGCATGTCGTTTACATAAACAAGAAATAGAAAAGGACCCAAAACACTTCCCTGCGGTACTCCATGTAGGTTCAATTGATATTCGGAATCAATGGGCATCATTTCCTTTTTAGAATTGAGTTGCGTTATTTGTACCTTTTGCATTCTATTACTCAAGTATGTACGTATCCAATCTAGGGGTGTTCCTCGAATACCAATAGACTCGAGCTTTTTGATAAGTATGTCATGATCAACGTAGTCAAAAGCCTTACTCAGATCTAAGAATAGCACCGTAGTCAACTGCTTTTTATTGAGGCTGGTCAAGATATTATGAACTAGCGAATAAGTGGAAAGTGTAGTAGATTTATTTTTTTGAAAGCCAAATTGTTCGGGTTTGATTATATTAAATTTAGTACAGAATTCTAACAAACGTTTGAGCATGCATTTCTCAAAGATTTTTGACAAAATTGGTAAGTACAAGTGCTATAGGACGATAATTGCCAATATCATTTTTATCGCCCTTTTTGTAGAGTGGTCTTACAACTGAAAACTTGAGCGGATCCGGAAAAACACCCGTCTCAAACGAGAGGTTTATTAAATGCGTTAAAACGTGTAAAATGCTGTCTATACTGGCTTTAACAACTTTAGTACAGATTTCATCAAAACCTTCAGAACTAGTATCGTTGAGCGACATGACCTCCTTCCTTATCTCGACATCCGACAAAGGTTTAAGAAACATTGAGCAATTAGAGATGTTGTGCAGTTTGTAATTTGAATGATTATATTTTAATGTCGTCGTAATAAAATGATCATTAAATGTTGCTGCGATAGTTTTTGGACAATTTATAATTTTCCCATTTACTTTAATACTCTCAATATTGTGACAGTAGGGTGACCACGCGTCAAAATGTAAGACAGGGGTAAATATTGATAGCGTGTCGTCTTATCTGAGTATGTCATCTTGACTTGAGCATAATTTCCCTATGTCTTACATTTTGACGTGTGGTAGATTTTCATATTAACGTTAAAAAATCACATCTCCTAAACTATACAAAATATAAAAAATCTGTTGTGGTGTACCTACTTTTAGTAAAAATAATACTAGATCTAACACACTATTCATAGTTTCTACTATAACACACGAAACAAAAAATATGAATGTTTCTTTCTTTCGATATATGTGAGAATTCAGTGAGCACTTTTGTAAATTAATTAATTTACCATGTATCATGAAAGTGGAGTGTTCTGTATTTTCAAAATCTTATCTCACATTAACTATAACAAATACATTCCGTTATTGCTTCGCGAGAAATAGGCCGTATGAAAGTGTGTGGATTGAGTGAGCACATGAAAGTAAATTGTATTTTTTTTTTTTACTTATCTATACGATCAGTAATTAAAGTCACTATTTATTTCTAGTTTTTACTAAAAACTGGTATGCAAGCCGTATTTGTAAACTTAATAAATTTGCACACCCAGGGGGTTCTCGGTGAGGACTGAGTGAGCACACATAATATTATTTATCATTGGTTTTAACTTTTTACAAATAGTGGGATTTGTTTTACAATTGTTTTAGAACTTTCACTAAATAACTATGACTACTGGATATGTTTTTAAAAGTGCTCACTCAATGCGCACGCACACTCGATAACACTTATCGACAGTAGTAATACGCAGCGCTACTGCTGCCCATAAGGCTCATGAGTCCGAAAGGGAACGAAACTATCGCGGCACCGCTCCGATGATTTACGAGCGATTCTGCAAGCAGCGAATTACAGGAGATTAGGTACCTACATAACCGCAATACTAATTTAATTTTATAATCGGCAATTTGATTTTGACACTGTAAGTGATGCTCAACGACAGCAGTAGAACAAAAAGACGAAAATATCAACTAACAATTTAATAGATCTTGAGTCTACTTAAGTACGTATAATTATCTTACATGGAGTCTGATCTACTCATCTTGACGTATGTCGGTGTCGCAGCCAACTGGTTAAAAACGCTGTGTAATTAAAGAGTGAATTTCTCAAGTTAAAATTTTGCGTGTCTTAGCTGAAAACGTAGTGATGCTTTGCAGATATCGTTATGACTTTTTTTACCAAGATAATAGAAACATGATTCTAAATGAAGCCATATAAATAATGTTTGTATATGTGATAAATTTTAAAATAAAAATCAAAATGTGATCAATTTTCAATCTCCATGGACTGTCCTCAATCACTTTTTATTAAACATTCAGCTCTTACAGAATACATTTCCAGCTTACGAAGGAAAAGTGTTTTGATTGTGTAAAGGATGAATGAAGTTTCAAGAAAAAATAAAGATTTGAATTTTAAGACAAATAATTAATGTGATAGCGTCAAAACTATTTCTGTCCAAGCAAAAGTACCAATTTCCATGGACATTTTGTTACAGCACTCCAAGCTTTCATTGTTAAGAATAAACAGACTGTAAACCCCTCCCCTGCAAGGGTTTTACATGCTCTTTCAGGCAATACGAAAATATTTTTTCCATGTTGCTTCATCTTCCAGCCAAAAATAAAAAAAGACGATTTCTGTTCACTCGGACAGAAATTTTGAAATTTCTGTGAGCAAGGTTCCAATGTTCCCTAAATAAATAAAAATACACCTCTTAATCGTGTTAAATGAACCTTTGGAATACTTTTGGTATACTAGTAGAAAACTGAAATAAATCTGATATTGTTTTGTATATTTTCAAAATCTCTCTGTTTCCAATTTCCGTGGGAAAATTTCTGCGGCTTCCGTGGCTGCTGGATGACCACGGAAATTGCAAAGTTGCACAGAAATTTATCAAATCCATTTTATTGGCTTTCCTTTGGGTTTTTAGGGGTGATAAGCAGTTTTGGCTAGCAGATTTGAAAATAATTCCGGTCAGACTATCCTGGGTGAGATTCGCAGCTGCTTACAAACCAGGTCTTGCTGCCCAAGCATTGCAAGCAAACTCTATCCACGCTCACTTGCCGACCAGCTAGATCTGTGATTGTCTATGCTCGCACAACTGCAAACAAACGCCATGTACGCTCACTTGCCAAACAGCTAGGTCTGTGGTCACCCACGCTCGCAGGATTGCAAACAAATACCATGCACGCTCAATGAGGAACTGTCAGGACTACGTACTTTAAATCGTGTATAGATGGTGCGTTGCAATATGAGGGACCACAGATCACTTATATTAAGAGTATTACAAACTTTTAAGTTATGAACTTTTTGAATTATTAACACTATGGGCCGGTCAAAGAGTTTACATTGTAAATAATACCAAAGAATTTGTAAATTAAGGAAGTAGGTATCTAAACAACGAAATATGTAACTACGAGTGTATGAGGGCATCCAATTCCATCTTATAGGACATTTACAAACAGTAGGTAGGCGTACGGGACATCGCTTACCTGTCAATCGATATCAAAACAAAAATAACTTATCCCGTGGCGCGTATTATATCCAGTACAGAGTTTTATATTCACAAGTATCGCTGCTGCCCTTTCCCAGGGTAATAGGGTGATGCTATTCTAAGTCGGTACCACGCGTGCCGTTTGCAGATATAAAGTAGGTAAATGCAAAGCTTGGTTTTATATCTACAATCAGTTTCCAATATAGCAAAAAATGTCAAAGAGAGATATTTTGAGAGAAAGATTTTTTTTGTAAGTATTCAAAATACTTACTCTTTCTCAAAGCACCATTTTTCATTGTTTTTTTTATCAGTTTTTAATGTATTTTGGCAGCCGCTTGCAAAAAACTTCAAATAATTGTTAAAATCACCTACTATAGTGTAATTAAAGTACAAACGTTCGAATAGGCCATATTTTCATATTTGAGTGATAGTCCATCTGGCCGGATAGCGTCGCTTGCTGAGACTTGGCCTACACTCGAAAACTAGCTTACTTACTCTACCGTCCATCAGTCATACGACAGTGGCGATCAGCCTTATGCCACATCAGCTTGCTATTCTCTGGACTGTGATTCCAGACTTAATCTATAAGCGAGATTCCCCTTACATAAGCCTTTCTGAGTGATTTGAAGCCGTTGGCCAGGTTTATTGCCAGGTTCCGTCCCTTGTCTGCGTAAATTATGACTGTTAATACACACTGATCAAACACCTAACAAGATGTAAATATGTTGACCCTTAAGAGGGTTGCTTGTCTATACTTAAAGTAAAAAATTTGCCGACCACCGCTGAATATAAATTAGTATAGAAAATCTTTTTTTATTCCAGATATGCCCATAACATTTGTTTCGAGCTATATTTCCTCGAGACAGAGAACACCGCAAATGTACCGATCCAAGATCCTCTGGAATATCAAGAAAATGAAAGTCAAGAGAGATGTACAGAAAATGAATATTTTTCTGAATCTGATATTGAAATTGCAAATAGTATCGACTTAATTGCTGAATGCGATGAACTAATAGTAAAACAAGAAGAAGATTTTTTTTCAGCTGATGAGGAAACATCAAAAATATCTTTACCGGCTTGTACCCAGTGTAAACAGCTGCCCAGTTATATATAGTATACACAGTTACAAAAATGAAACAAATGGAGTACATTTTTACACAGGGCTGGAAACATTCGAAAAATTGATGTTCGTATTCCAAAGTTTAGGGTCAGCAGTGTACAATCTGAGTTATTTCTATATGAAACCTCCAAGTCACATTGATGCCTTGGATTAATTTTGTATGACGTTATTAATTCTCCGACGGCACAGAGAATTTGAAGACATAGCCATGGTATTCAAAATAACCGTGAAACAAGTCACGAATATTTTTATAACATGGATTCGTTTTATGGCGCTGAAATGGAAAACCATTGATTTGTGGATAAACAGAGACGCTGTTATGATGTACATGCCCTTGGATTTTCACGACAAATATCCTCATACGAGAGTGATTTTAGACGCCACTGAGTGTCCTATAAAAAAACCTCACCTCCCACTACCCAGCACATTACATTTTCAACTAACAAAAATAGAAATACAATAAAAATGCTTGTAGGAATCGCACCAAGTGGCCTTATATCGTACATTTCGCCGAGCTATGGTGGGTCAGCTTCTGACAGACAATTAATAGAAAAAAGCTCAATACTTACACGGTTTGAATACAACGACGAAATTATGGTGGACAAGGGATTAAATGTTCAAGACATTTTTGTATCACATGGGGTAAAAGTGAACATGCCAACGTTTTTAAGAAAGGCAATCAAATTTGCCCAGAAACCCTTTCAAAAGACCGAAAAATTGCAAGCAAAAGGGTACACGTGGAGAGAGTCATTGGCATGCTTAAAACGTATAAAATATTAACGCAACCCATGAATCAAACTGAAACTTTGCTCTCCAGTGACGTAACTTTTATTGTGGCCATGCTCGTAAATTTTAGATCAAATATTATTAATAAAACTGCATAAGTTACTTACTGATCTTACTTTACTTTTTTATAAAGAACATGCTTAAATTTTTATATTGTATAGATATCTACATAAAAATAATTCTTTATAGGCGTTTTCGTAGAAATCCTTTAAGTAAGAAGTCATCTCCTTAAGGAAAAGTTCATCCCTTTCTATTTTGATAATCACAAAGTCTACAAAGGTATAAATGCAAAAATAGCAAATGGATCTTTTGTGCACAGTAGTTGCCCTGCACTTGGTAGTAATAGTCGTGGCTTTTCTTGAGACGCCAGTGGCCACTGTTTTCGCACAACTCAATGTAATTAATTGTTTCTGGGGATATTTTCATTTTCCTGGCTGTAAAAGACACTTTACTTCTATAACACTGTCGTTTGCAATTAGACCATCTGGGGTAGAAGCCAAAATTGCAGGTCATTATGAATAATTATGCCACATCTTTTACTTGGTAATTAGATAGCTTTGTGAACTTTAGTAAAGCTTTTTTTTCATATATTCTGCCGTGATGAATTGCGGGGGTAGATATTTCTACATTTTTTAATAGTGATTTTGCTAACATTTTCTTATCTTTAGCTTTACAAATTTTACCAAAGTTTGAACTGTGTAGTCTTCTCAGCCTTTCTTTTTCCACTTTTGTTATTATTTCTTGTGGTCACCTCTAGTTCGAGCTGTGCTTCAGGGACAAGAGCAACTCTTCCAAAACTGGTGGCGACCAAGCTTCACAGCCTGGCTCACCGCCGCAAGGTTGCTTGCCTATCGGTCTTCTACAGATTGTACTTCGGAGAGTGTGCGCGTGAGCTGCATGAGCTCATACCACCGTCTCCTTTCTTCTATCGGACATCCAGACGCACGGCCGGCTACCATCCGTTCTTAGTTGATATACCCACATTACGCACTAAGCGCTTCAAATCATCTTTCATTATGCGCACGGCTAAAGAATGGAATTCCCTGCCTGCGTCTGTATTTCCGAGTGCATATAACCTGAATCTCTTTAAGTCTAGAGTGAATAGGCATCTTCTGGGCAAGCTCGCTCCACCGTAGATCCCATCTCTGCTCTAGGGCGAGATTGGGGTCAAGAGTAAGCCCATCATAAATAATAAAAAAAAAAAAAAAAAAAAAAAAAAACGATCTTCCTCGGATTTTTCCATGTAATCATGGTCATGAAATATAGCTTTTATTTGCTGGCGTGGCTATTTGTAGTATAGGCATTGGGGATCCTTGAAGGGCCGAAAAATTTATACAATGGTTTTTAAAAAACTCTATATATTTTTCATCATTGCAATCAGCAACTGGTCTGGGATCAAAATTAATAATTTTTTTGTGATTGCGGTCCTGAATTTTCATTTTGAAATCCTCCGCCTTTACAGGGCCACCTTTGTAAAATTCCGCAGGATGATGAAAAGTTTGTAAGTGCGCCGTACAGCTTGAGCGCACGTTGAGGATTTTTCGTGATGTAAAATCAATCAAGCCGTATAGCACCGCCACAACATGTTTACATGTTGCATGAGGTCCTACGCCAGCAGCACACTCGCACTGTGTTTCGGTAATAGTGTGTGCTTCATATTTTATTAGTACATTGTAATGTACGTTTTTTTTCATCTCTGCTGCACATTGTGATGATATGAAATGGTGCGTCCCCTGACAAGCAACACGGAAAGTCAGTAAAAAATAATCCCTATACATGTTGGCTGCATGTATTTTATCATCTGAACAAAATGTTTCTAGATCTGAATTGTCCAAAACGGGCAAGAATATATCAGTATTAACGTCTTGAAAAAGTTTGGCATCAGGAGCTTGTATTTTGTAGGACGATTCTGGGTTGTTGACAATGTCCCCAAAAAGTTTGTCATAATCTTCAAGCCTGAAATATATAGAAAATTAAGTATTTTTAATTGATATCCCCCAAAGAGACTTTATACTATTGTTAGAGCAACGGATGGCTGAAAATAATCGATAGAATCAACAGATAGCTTTAAATAATACTGTAAATACCTTGAAATCTGTTGAGTCACAGATAAAAATATTTATGCATCTTACAGGGTTATATTTTCAGTATATATGGCGAGTGTGGATGGGAATATTGGGTGGGGAAGACCTACGCGAACGTACCTGGTTTTCCTAAGGTCAAGGGTACCCTAAACTGACGAGCGAGCTTGAAAAAAATTATGAATGTTGAAGAAGCGAAAGAGGTGTGTCAGGATCGTAGCAAGTGGAAAAATCTAGTCTCTGCCTACCCTTACGGGAAAGAGGCGTGATGTATTATGTATGTACGTATTTATTCAGTAAAACTAATTATACTTTGTCAGAAGTGATGGAAGCAGCATCTGCCTAACGCGAAAGGCATAAAGATGTGATTAAATGTATGTAAGTATTTATATTAACAGAGATAGGTTTGAAATACTAGGTACTAGACTTATACATAAAGAACATTTTGTTAAGTAGTCAACACTAAAATATCTCTTTCCACGACAGCCTCTTTGAGACTGTCGCCTAAACTTACCCAGCACTGTTTTATGGGTCCAAGGGGCAGGTAATTTATTAACAGTTTACCATACATACGATACAATAAAAGTTATTCAAAGTCCATATTTACGGGTATATACTGGGTTATTTTTTAGTCAGTGCGCAAACTTTGCAGGGTGTTTCTATTCGTGATTCTGAACAACTTTTATTATGGGACCACCTGCGAATTCCCAAAAAAAAAATTTGGATGTTCCATAGAAAAATTCATACCTACTCGGCAAAAATGTATGGAAAAACCTATGGGAAAAACCAAAAAATTTTTTTAGATTTTAAATGGTTGTGTTCCTACCGACTAAATTCTCCCTGCATTGTATAAAGTTTAGTTGAAAAATTTATCACCTAACCATGTTGTATGGATAAAATCTTCTTACCTTTGAACCAGTGTGGCTTTTTTCCCTGTTCGCTTTGCATTGCGCTTTTCTAGCTCTGCTTTCAGCGCTGGAAGTGACCAAGAACTGTAATTCTTGCTCATATTTAGTCTTCATGTACGGAAGAAACAGGAGATCAATAAATCGCAATTTCGAAATTTTTTTACCATCGAAACTATTAAAACTTAAGGCAGAGCCCTCAGAGCCTTTATAAATAGACAGGCCATAGTAAACAGACACGTCTTGACATTATAATCTTTAAGAAACTAACTTTAAAATCACTCAGTCTTTACCAAAAAGTTTTATATCAAATAAAACCCTTTTATTCAGCATCCTATCAGTGTTCATAATAAAAGTTAATAACTAAAAAGTTTGTAATGTAAGTATAAAGTTTGTAAATAATCTGTGGTCCCTCATATTGCAACGCGCCATCTGTACACGATTTAAAGAACGTAGTCCTGACAGTTCCTCATTGCCAGCCAGCTAGGTCTGTTGTCGCCTATGCTCGTAGCATTGCAAACAAACGCTATGCATGCTCACTTGCCGACCAGCTAAATATTGATTGTGTTCACCTATGCTCACAGCATTGCAAACAAACGCGATGCATGCTCACTTGCCAGCCAGCCAGCCTGGTCGCATACCGACCACTCACTTACCGACCAGCTAGGTCTATGGTTGCCTACGCTCGCAGCATTGCGAACAAATCCAATGGCATGCATGCACGTTTCTTTGCCGACGGACTCAGTCTGTGGTCACCTATGCTTGCAGTTTTGCAAACATACGCTATCCACGCTCACTTGCCGACCGGCCAGTCTGTGGTTCTGTTTTTTGCTCATCATACTCATAGCTATGCAAGCAAACGCCAGCTACGCATCTTGCACGCTCATAAGTTAGGTCTGTGACTACATTTAGACGCTGCACTGCAAATAAAAACCGGCCATGCTCTTCAGCTAGATTTGTGGCCGCCTGTTCTCACATCGCTGCAGGCAAACGTTGACCAATCATTCCTGTCTGTGTTTAGGTCTGTGCTCGTCTCTACTAGCAGAGATAGAAGGAAACGCCAGTTACTGTCGCATGTTTGACGGCTATGGTTGTGGTTACCTCAGATCAAGACACTGAAAACAAACACTGGCCACATTTCATAGTTAGAAGGCTATCTGTAGTTGCATGTTCTCGCAGCGCTTCAAACATACGCCGGATAATTTTGTGTGCCAGCCGGTTATGTACGTATACGCAGCGGGACCCTAAGCCAGAATGGAATGAAACTTATGTGGTCTTGTAGGTATTAATTTGTACCTACAGAAATGTGAAATAAAAAAATTTGTAAGTACCTCTGTAAAAAAAAGTTATGGACCAATTTGCAAAACGTCAACCCAGCGGGACCCCACTTAAAATGACAGTTTAGACTCAAAGTAAGCATATATTCCGAAAGCCCTGAATTTGTACCTTCCAAATATTATTCGATCATTCTCCTGAAGCGAATAGTCTAGGAGCTATAACCGATTAAAGTCAGCGTCAAGCCAGCGGGACCCCATGTCAAAGTACAATCCATACTTTAAAAAAACATATTTTTGGAGAGCCCTGAATTTGTACCTTCCGAAAATACCTTTATACAGCTTGTAACATTAATATTTCACGAGATATTAACGATTGAAATTTTATAGTCTAAGAGTCAGCGTCCAAAAAATATTTGGTGATTTATACCGGGAGTAACGGAAAGGGTATAACAAGCCGAAAGGATGTAAAGGTACTCATGAAACTGAACAACTTTCCCTATGGAATATGGATCGAAATATGAAAAAAATTTGGACCTCCCAAAGTAAATCAATCAGCTGATCGGCAATTTTGTATGGGAGGCCCAATTTTTTTTCATATTTCGACCCATGTTCCATAGGGAAAGTAGTTCAGTTTCATGAGTACCTTGACCTCCTTTCGGCTTGTTATACTGTTTCTGTTACTTACCATCTTAAGTTCCCTACAAACAGAATACCAAACTAGTATTCTAAGAAGGAATACTGACATTTTACCGTGACAATCTATTTTAGTTATACAGAACGAATCATATGGATGGATATAGTACATCATCATCTTCATCATCAGCCTGCCCTTATCCCAATTTATTTGGATGGATATAGTACATACATACATTACTACGCTGGCTCAGCGACCCGAGGTGGATCTTGGCCTCTGATACAGCTGCACGCCACTCTTCCCTGTTCTGTGCAGTTTGCTTCCAATCAGGCTTTTGGAGTGCGTGCAGGTCTTTTTTAACTTCATCAGTCCAGCGATATCATCGGGGAGAGTAAAGCTGCGAGACTGCGCTGGCTTGGCCATGTGGAGCGGATGGAAGAGGATCGAGCGGTCAAGAAGGGATACTTGGGCCGGCCAACGGGCAAGCGCCCGGTAGGTCGACCAAGATATCGATGGATATAGTAGGTCCTTTAATATACGTATACGTTTTCTTTCTTCCATCCATCTAGATAACGGCTGCGAAATTCAAAACTTGTCAATTTTGGGAACTATGTTTGTTCCGCCGCGCCGACTTTAACGACTCGCCGACTTAACTGCGAATAGGGTCTCGTAAGTGGCGACTAGAGGGTTTCATATGTATTGCAATTTTAGGCTACACGCTAACAACCTGTCGCTATAGTGATTTACGACTTATCTGAAACGGCCCTCAAGTATTTTAAGTATTTTCTTAGAAGAAGTTACGTAGATCTTGTCTTTACTATATCTTTAATATGAGGCGACAGCTGTCAACTTAAAACTCGTTTTTCTCGGAAACTAAGCATGCTAGACTATTAGTTTCTTCTGGAAAGTTGTAGGCCTTAATGAGACCTACTTATGTGGCCGTACCGTACATTGCATGTCATGATGAACCTGCTTCGTGATATTATCACCCGGGATCAAACTACACTGGTTGTGGTTACTCTTAGTAACTGTATGAAAAACAGAAGCAGTTTATCTTTTAAATCGATTGTCACGGTAAAATGTCAGTATTCCTTCTTAGAATACTAGCTTGGTACTCTGTTTGTAGGGGAACTTAAGATGGTAACTATAAATCACCAAATATTTTTTGGACACTGACTCTTAGACTATAAAATTTCAATCGTTAATATCTCGTGAAATATTAATGTTACAAGCTGTATAAAGGTATTTTCGGAAGGTACAAATTCAGGGCTGTCCAAAAATATGTTTTTTTAAAGTGTGGATTGTATTTTGACATGGGGTCCCGCTGGCTTGACGCTGACTTTAATCGGTTATAGCTCCTAGACTATTCGCTTCAGGAGAATGATCGAATAATATTTGGAAGGTACAAATTCAGGGCTTTCCGAATATATGCTTACTTTGAGTCTAAACTGTCATTTTAAGTGGGGTCCCGCTGGGTTGACGTTTTGCAAATTGGTCCATAACTTTTTTTTACAGAGGTACAAATTTTTTTATTTCACATTTCTGTAGGTACAAATTAATACCTACAAGACCACATAAGTTTCATTCCATTCTGGCTTAGGGTCCCGCTGCGTATACGTACACTCGCAAAACGGCAGAAAATGTCGGCCATGCTTAAACCAGCAGGCTAGATACAGATCTCATATCCAGAGACCACAGGGTCACTCGAACTTGCACCGCTGCAAGCAAACATCAACGAATATGGCTTTTTCAACGGTTAGATTTGGGGTCCCAACATTACGTCAGCTGAGTTAAGACCTAGCCACCTCTACTGGCAGTGCTGATAGCAAACGTCAATCAGGCTTTCTGCTCGTCAGCTGCGTCTGTGGCTGCGTATTCTCGCAGCACTAAAAAATATATCAATCGCGCTTGCCTCCTGCAATATGGGCTGTAGTAGGTCTACCTGTATCAACAACTACAATTTGACTCGTGTCTTAGTACAGATGTACCACCATCGGCTTATTTTGTGACCCTTATATGCTAGCAGCACTGCAAGCAAATGTCACTTGCTGGTTGCTTACCAATGATTGCAATTGCAACGCTGCAAGGCAGACTGCGAGGCAGACTTGTCTGCTCACCAGCTACATCAGAGGATGCATTCTTGTTGAGAATGCTTGCAGACTGGTTAGCATAGGGAGCGTGACCATCCTTTGCTCGTAGGCTGCAAGCAGAAGTGGTCTCAGATTTAGCCGACCAGCCTCTCTTTTCGTGTGGGACACCGAGTCGTTCCACGACCCGATGAACCCTGGTGTCAGAGTTTTTCAACCGCCTACTACAAGTAGCAGGCCTCTGACATGGCTGTGTAACGACCGCCTATCATAGACAGCAACCGGGACCGACGGCTTAACGTGCCCAACCGAAGCACGGAACCATCTTACTTGCGGACAATCAGGTGGTTCAGCCTGCAATGTCCTAACCAGACTGGGAACAAATTCACAAAGTGATAAATATCAACTTTGTGAGTGACCCCACCGGGAATTGAACCCGGAACCTTTGCGTGGCAGGCAGGCATGCTAACCACTGCGCCACATCGGTTGTCAATCGGCAACCAGCCGAAAAGAGTAACTGGCGTTTGCTCATAGTACTACAATCAGACGCCTGTCAGGCTAGCCGGCCCGCTGTCTATATTTGTAGCAGCAGGCATCAATCTGGTCCCATTGCTGTATGCAAACGCCAGTCAGGGCTGCCTACCCGTGGGCTAGGCCTATTGCCACCTCTAATCGCAATTTCTGTGGCACATATACAATTTCTGTGTCACTTATACAATTTCTGTGGCATTGCAATTTCGGTGGCTGAAAAAACTCCTTAATTACTTTTGTTATAGAAACCCCTATTAGAAACTAAATTTAAAATGCGGATAATTAGCTCTTAGTTATAAAAAAAATACAAAAAAGCCAGAAATGAAAAAGTCCACGGAAATTAGGAAAAAATTTCAATTGTTGAAAATGACTCTAAACAACTAGTTCTTTAATCAAACGCCGCCATCTAACCAAACAACTAGTTTACTGGCTGAATTTTGAAGCATTCCAAACGTTCAACACAGCGGCGGACCGAAAACCCGCTGTTTAATTGAATATATTGAAACGGTTTGTTTACAAGATGGCGTCAGCGGCACAAAAATCTTTTTTTTATCAGCAATGGGTAAGCATTTGTCCGCAATCTCACCTGATGTTAAGTGACGATGCAGACGATGATGGAACATGCTCGCGCAGATAATACCTATTCACTCTCGCCTTGAAAAGGCCCAGGTTATAACGTTCCGGAAACAGATCCGCAGGCAGGGAGTTCCACTCCTTAGCAGTTCGCATTAAAAATGTAGAAGCGAAGCGCTTTGTGCGAATTTGCGGGATGTCTACACGATATAAGGGTGGAACCCCAACCGGCGTCTCGTGCACCGGAGATGGAATGGTGACGGACGTATCAGGTCATGGAGAGACTGTGCACACTTCCCGAAATGTATCCTTTAGAATACCGACAAGCAAGCTACTTTGCGACGGTGTTCGAGGCTCTGTAACTTTGCGTCATTAAATGCCCTATCAGCAGTGTTGCCAGATATACGGATTTGTCCGTATTTATACGGATTTTAGAAGTCCAATCAGGATTAATCATATCTACGGATTTTTATACGGATTTATTACATCTTAGACCCATACAGGCTCCATTGGTGCAAAAGTAGGCATTACACTGGCATCAAGTAGCACAGAGCTAAATCAAAATGATATCATAGCTTTCAAGTTACACTGTCTTAATTTTTATATTGAAGGAGCGAAGCAAATAAAAATGGGTTACAACTTTAATCACAATGTTTTGATAAAATGGAATTTTGAGTCCAGACATAGTTGCATAAAGACAAATTTAATCTCTTGTAGATGCTGCTCTGTTCTTTCCACATATAATTAATGCCGAAAATGTTCCAGATTTAGACTTATTTCCCATAATTTCTTTCACAAATTACAATACGGATTTTATACGGATTTTGTAAGGGTAAAATACGGAATTTCCATGCTCTTCATATGGCAATGAGTTATGGTATCAGCGATGAGTTTGTAGCAGAGTGCAAACTCTGCATGGACATCCTCCCCTTGGCCTTTTGACGCATTCAATCCTTGGGAGCCACACTGGAAGCCCCAGATTTGTTAATATTTATTTATTCTTAGTGTACAAATAGTCCGCTTTCATTTTATACCTGATATGTGTGGTGTTACGTTGTGATACCTAGTTCTGTTTAAAATTGTATATACTGTGTCGTGTTGGTTCAAGGTTACGTTGTGATACCTAGTTCTGTTTAAAATTGTATATACTGTGTCGTGTTAGTTCAAGGAAACCGCAAGGGTTTCTACGCTCAATAAAAGAAGTCCGTACCAAGTACCAAGCTAATCTTATTATTTATGGCCATCACGGCTATAAGTTTCTTGGCGCGCTTCTCAATCGAGTCCAGGGCTGCCAGCTGGTATTTAGAATAGAATAGAATAGAATAGAAAAAGTTTATTTCAATGTACAAAACATACTAGCCACATAAATATACAAGGTAGTTATTATACAATTAAATCTTAAATACTAGAAGTTGTACAATGAAAAAGGAAACCACTCAGCAGTATGCTGTAATACGTAGTAGGTATTACAGCGCTGGTATTCTGTGGTACCCATTTGTGCTTTTGCACTGATCGAGATAATTTATGTTATGTAAAGGAGGTATGCTCTTATTAGAAAACACAAACAATTCGATAGTAGACTCTCATAAAACAAAAAACACAAATAATCTGATAATAGACTCTATTAATTATAATAAAAGTAACACTAATAGTTTACATCACTTCACACGTCTTTATTATACCAAGTCCTAATACAGAAAGTCTGACGGTACCGTTACATTTTTAAACTTTTGTAAATTATCCGATTCACTACACCACCACATATTCATCTGGTACTGTATTTCGTTCTATACTCGGACCAACGTTGCATGGCCAACTTGATAGTACTATACTTGTCAGTTAATAAACCAATGAAAGGGATATTGAATACGTTGGTCCATCATACGACGAAATACAGTACCACTCCTGTCGAATATAACATTTTATAATAGCAACCCTTATTTATCTGTCAGTTGTCATCATTGTTTACGTTATACACAAAATAAACCAAGACAAGTGCAATTATCAAACCTAAAACCAACAGTGTTAAAATTAATAACTAACACTCGGCCTATCCTGAATCATAATTACGACCTCGTAATTAAGCCTTACTATTACAAATTTTAAATATTTACAATAATGTTATTATTAAATCTGTTAGGTACTCAAAATATTTATCACAATCTTAAAGTTTAGATTTTTAAACAATCTTAAAACGAAATAAACTGTAGAATAACCTTAATATTTAACAATTACGTAACACTTACAACTAAAAATAATAATATTTTGTAAGCCAGCTCTGAGTTAAATTACTCACATACTCGGCTATTCCTGACAACACATTGCGTCCTCGTAATGACATAAAGACACTTTTACTGTACTTTAATTACCAAAAATTTAAAATATCCGATAGGTATACAATATTTTATTGCTTTCGTAAGAGTTTTTTTTTCTATTTCTTAGATAGTGATGGTTATTAAGAAAAGTAATTCAGTAAGTATTTGACATCCGTTGTTAGTTAATTTGTTTTTATTGGTATGAGATTACTGCGTTTGATTTCACACTGATTTTGTAGTTTGTCAATAATTTGACTATTGCTTATAAATTATTATTTATTTATTTTTAAATTTTGTTTTCAATTCTGTCTAAATTACTGTTGCTTTTTTTTATATTCAATTGTTAACCGCAAAGCTTTCGAAACAATCCGTTTATTACTCATATTACAGTCGTATATCAACACATCTTAATATTTAACATAAATATAAACCATCATTAATTTTTCTTTTGTTATTTTGACGTCCCTTTTTATTTGGTACTGAGAATGCTCAAACTTTATCATAATATCTTCATTTTTTTTTAGTAGAAACTTCTGAGAATCTTGCTCATAACCCACCGAGAATCTTGCTCGGTAACTCTACCCCCACCGAGAATCTTGCTCGGCAACACAGAACCCACCGAGAATCTTGCTCGGTAACTCTACCCCCACCGAGAATCTTGCTCGGCAACACAACGCCCCTCCGAGAATCTTGCTCGGAAACACAGAACCCACCGAGAATCTTGCTCGGTAACTCTACCCCCACCGAGAATCTTGCTCGGCAACACAACGCCCCTCCGAGAATCTTGCTCGGAAACACAGAACCCACCGAGAATCTTGCTCGGTAACTCTACCCCCACCGAGAATCTTGCTCGGCAACACAACGCCCCACCGAGAATCTTGCTCGGCAACTCATCTGAGAATCTTGCTCAGAAACCACCGAGAATCTTGCTCGGCAACACAACTCTGAGAATCTTGCTCAGAACTTTCCAACTCTCAATCTTCAAAATTTAATTTATGAAAATCTAGCTCAACAACAATATCTTTTATTATTTGAGAAAGCTCAGTAACCATAATGACTATTGATTAGTTTTTTTTTTTGTTTTACTATAGCCAATATTAAACACGTACGAGTATCTGGCTTAGTTCATAATCTTTAACAAACATCCGTAAATCTAATTTGGCAACAGTATCTTTCAAAATTTTGGAAGCTTAGTATCTTACCACAATGTAACTCGCTTTTTTAGACAATACTTGTTATTATTTCAATTATTTTTGCACATTTGTGCTTTACCAGTGAATAATAATAAAAAAGACAATATAATACTATACATTTGAGAAATTTCTGATATTGGTGTTTTGATGCAAAGGGTTTAATTAACTTAATTTCATATTTTGAAGATAGTTGCACAAAATAGAAAGTATACAGAAAGTTCACTACGCCTTATTTCGGATTTTCGCATTTGTTACATAACCCCAAATAGGGATAACCAGGTTTGCTACTATCAAAAATCTCTTAAGTATAAAAACGTCAAAACAGCAAAATCTGACAAAGAATGTCGTATGCTTCTGAGTCAATTTTAAATCCAATAAATATGACATTCGTGTCAACCACTTCATACGTTCTTATTTACCTTGACTTCCCCTGAGATTCCGGTATTTTCCAGTTTTCGTCAGTAAGTCAAAATCGTCGCTAGTACTGAGTGAGCCATCTGGTAAGGCGCCCGCGCGCCGTTTTCCTAATTTGTGATTCTTGTTTTTCGTCTGACCATTGTGTATTATGTAATTTGTTCAATTTAATAATTAATTGGGTTATGTATAATTGATTTGATACTTCAGTCGTCAGACCTTTGTAATTTTGTATATGATGCATTTTTTTTTTACTTTGATAATTAACTTTATTATGTAAAACTACCTTGATTCTTCAGTTTTTACGCTTCAGTAACTAAATAAAGAATAAACTTGTTTACTACAATTTAACTTTGGCTTAAGAAGGATAACTATCTGTTGTGATGTGACATACGCATTATTCATAAATTGTACAACGTGACAAAACAACAAATAAATCAGAAATGGTGTCGAAAGGTTCGTTGCAAAGAATCAATTAACAAAAAATTTTGAGAATCAAAAACAAAATTTTAAAATTAAATTTCACTTAATTGTAATCGTGGCATCGCAGCACACATTTCGACAGCTCAAAAATCAAATTAAGTTACAGACGCGGCGCAGCGCAGTTCGGTCGACATTGCTGGCTATTACATGAATGTCATCAATACAAGAAACTAAATAAATCAGCAATGTATGCCGAAGTGGACTTTGTTCGCCAGGTAGTGTAGCACCTGATAGTGATGTGATTATTTCATCGATTGATGATAATGAAAAACATTCCTTTTTTTTTTGGTTAGTTATGTAACAGGTTGTAATTTGCAGAGATTTCTTTGTGTATTGTTTAGACCCATACAGGCTCCATTGGTGCAAAAGTAGGCATTACACTGGCATCAAGTAGCACAGAGCTAAATCAAAATGATATCATAGCTTTCAAGTTACACTGTCTTAATTTTTATATTGAAGGAGCGAAGCAAATAAAAATGGGTTACAACTTTAATCACAATGTTTTGATAAAAATGGAATTTTTGAGTCCAGACATAGTTGCATAAAGACAAATTTAATCTCTTGTAGATGCTGCTCTGTTCTTTCCACATATAATTAATGCCGAAAATGTTCCAGATTTAGACTTATTTCCCATAATTTCTTTCACAAATTACAATACGGATTTTATACGGATTTTGTAAGGGTAAAATACGGAATTTCCATGCTCTTCATATGGCAATGAGTTATGGTATCAGCGATGAGTTTGTAGCAGAGTGCAAACTCTGCATGGACATCCTCCTAAGCCACCCTCACATCTCCCTTTTCGAATCATTTTATAATTTAAATTTGGAACACGGCACCGAAACGTCACCGTTCTTGGCCGTGTTCCAAATTTAAATTTTTTTTTCTCCGGCCCCCCCGGGTACTGTAGCAGAGTGCAAACTCTGCATGGACATCCTCCCTAAGCCACCCTCACATCTCCCTTTTTCGAATCATTTTATAATTTAAATTTGGAACACGGCACCGAAACGTCATCGTTCTTGGCCTTTTTTGACGCATTCAATCCTTGGGAGCCACACTGGAAGCCCCAGATTTGTTAATATTTATTTATTCTTAGTGTACAAATAGTCCGCTTTCATTTTATACCTGATATGTGTGGTGTTACGTTGTGATACCTAGTTCTGTTTAAAATTGTATATACTGTGTCGTGTTGGTTCAAGGTTACGTTGTGATACCTAGTTCTGTTTAAAATTGTATATACTGTGTCGTGTTAGTTCAAGGAAACCCGCAAGGGTTTCCTACGCTCAATAAAAGAAGTCCCGTACCAAGTACCAAGCTAATCTTATTATTTATGGCCATCACGGCTATAAGTTTCTTGGCGCGCTTCTCAATCGAGTCCAGGGCTGCCAGCTGGTATTTAGAATAGAATAGAATAGAATAGAAAAAGTTTATTTCAATGTACAAAACATACTAGCCACATAAATATACAAGGTAGTTATTATACAATTAAATCTTAAATACTAGAAGTTGTACAATGAAAAAGGAAACCACTCAGCAGTATGCTGTAATACGTAGTAGGTATTACAGCGCTGGTATTCTGTGGTACCCATTTGTGCTTTTGCACTGATCGAGATAATTTATGTTATGTAAAGGAGGTATGCTCTTATTAGAAAACACAAACAATTCGATAGTAGACTCTCATAAAACAAAAAACACAAATAATCTGATAATAGACTCTATTAATTATAATAAAAGTAACACTAATAGTTTACATCACTTCACACGTCTTTATTATACCAAGTCCTAATACAGAAAGTCTGACGGTACCGTTACATTTTTAAACTTTTGTAAATTATCCGATTCACTACACCACCACATATTCATCTGGTACTGTATTTCGTTCTATACTCGGACCAACGTTGCATGGCCAACTTGATAGTACTATACTTGTCAGTTAATAAACCAATGAAAGGGATATTGAATACGTTGGTCCATCATACGACGAAATACAGTACCACTCCTGTCGAATATAACATTTTATAATAGCAACCCTTATTTATCTGTCAGTTGTCATCATTGTTTACGTTATACACAAAATAAACCAAGACAAGTGCAATTATCAAACCTAAAACCAACAGTGTTAAAATTAATAACTAACACTCGGCCTATCCTGAATCATAATTACGACCTCGTAATTAAGCCTTACTATTACAAATTTTAAATATTTACAATAATGTTATTATTAAATCTGTTAGGTACTCAAAATATTTATCACAATCTTAAAGTTTAGATTTTTAAACAATCTTAAAACGAAATAAACTGTAGAATAACCTTAATATTTAACAATTACGTAACACTTACAACTAAAAATAATAATATTTTGTAAGCCAGCTCTGAGTTAAATTACTCACATACTCGGCTATTCCTGACAACACATTGCGTCCTCGTAATGACATAAAGACACTTTTACTGTACTTTAATTACCAAAAATTTAAAATATCCGATAGGTATACAATATTTTATTGCTTTCGTAAGAGTTTTTTTTTCTATTTCTTAGATAGTGATGGTTATTAAGAAAAGTAATTCAGTAAGTATTTGACATCCGTTGTTAGTTAATTTGTTTTTATTGGTATGAGATTACTGCGTTTGATTTCACACTGATTTTGTAGTTTGTCAATAATTTGACTATTGCTTATAAATTATTATTTATTTATTTTTAAATTTTGTTTTCAATTCTGTCTAAATTACTGTTGCTTTTTTATATTCAATTGTTAACCGCAAAGCTTTCGAAACAATCCGTTTATTACTCATATTACAGTCGTATATCAACACATCTTAATATTTAACATAAATATAAACCATCATTAATTTTTCTTTTGTTATTTTGACGTCCCTTTTTATTTGGTACTGAGAATGCTCAAACTTTATCATAATATTTTCATATTTTTTTTTTTAGTAGAAACTTCTGAGAATCTTGCTCATAACCCACCGAGAATCTTGCTCGGTAACTCTACCCCCACCGAGAATCTTGCTCGGCAACACAGAACCCACCGAGAATCTTGCTCGGTAACTCTACCCCCACCGAGAATCTTGCTCGGCAACACAACGCCCTCCGAGAATCTTGCTCGGAACACAGAACCCACCGAGAATCTTTCACTGTATCTCTTACCCCACCGAGAATCTTGCTCGGCAACACAACGCCCCTCCGAGAATCTTGCTCGGAAACACAGAACCCACCGAGAATCTTGCTCGGTAACTCTACCCCCACCGAGAATCTTGCTCGGCAACACAACGCCCCACCGAGAATCTTGCTCGGCAACTCATCTGAGAATCTTGCTCAGAAACCACCGAGAATCTTGCTCGGCAACACAACTCTGAGAATCTTGCTCAGAACTTTCCAACTCTCAATCTTCAAAATTTAATTTATGAAAATCTAGCTCAACAACAATATCTTTTATTATTTGAGAAAGCTCAGTAACCATAATGACTATTGATTAGTTTTTTTTTTTGTTTTACTATAGCCAATATTAAACACGTACGAGTATCTTTTTTTTAGACAATACTTGTTATTATTTCAATTATTTTTGCACATTTGTGCTTTACCAGTGAATAATAATAAAAAAGACAATATAATACTATACATTTGAGAAATTTCTGATATTGGGGTTTTGATGCAAAGGGTTTAATTAACTTAATTTCATATTTTGAAGATAGTTGCACAAAATAGAAAGTATACAGAAAGTTCACTACGCCTTATTTCGGATTTTCGCATTTGTTACATAACCCCAAATAGGGATAACCAGGTTTGCTACTATCAAAAATCTCTTAAGTATAAAAACGTCAAAACAGCAAAATCTGACAAAGAATGTCGTATGCTTCTGAGTCAATTTTAAATCCAATAAATATGACATTCGTGTCAACCACTTCATACGTTCTTATTTACCTTGACTTCCCCTGAGATTCCGGTATTTTCCAGTTTTCGTCAGTAAGTCAAAATCGTCGCTAGTACTGAGTGAGCCATCTGGTAAGGCGCCCGCGCGCCGTTTTCCTAATTGTGATTCTTGTTTTTCGTCTGACCATTGTGTATTATGTAATTTGTTCAATTTAATAATTAATTGGGTTATGTATAATTGATTTGATACTTCAGTCGTCAGACCTTTGTAATTTTGTATATGATGCATTTTTTTTTTACTTTGATAATTAACTTTATTATGTAAAACTACCTTGATTCTTCAGTTTTACGCTTCAGTAACTAAATAAAGAATAAACTTGTTTACTACAATTTAACTTTGGCTTAAGAAGGATAACTATCTGTTGTAGTGACAGATTACATCAGATCGAAATAGAGGTTACATATACACCATAAGTTCTTTTTTTTTAATGCGCCCAACCTGTAGTCTCATCTCGTTTCAGTTTTATCTTGTCGTCTTAAAAACAATTCTAACAAGATAGAAATCTTAAATTACTACGAATTTCAGCATTTAACGGCCGCGGTCTATTTGATCAATGATCAATAAATGACAGTAGGATTGGACCAGTACGATTTGATTGTGAGATAAACCCGCTATGATAGTCGGACAAACCTGTTTATACTGTGGGAATACTCATTTTTATTATTTAACATAGCTAACTTATCGTGCCCAAGCACGAAAGTATAACACACCAGTCGTGATGTGACATACGCATTATTCATAAATTGTACAACGTGACAAAACAACAAATAAATCAGAAATGGTGTCGAAAGGTTCGTTGCAAAGAATCAATTAACAAAAAATTTTGAGAATCAAAAACAAAATTTTAAAATTAAATTTCACTTAATTGTAATCGTGGCATCGCAGCACACATTTCGACAGCTCAAAAATCAAATTAAGTTACAGACGCGGCGCAGCGCAGTTCGGTCGACATTGCTGGCTATTACATGAATGTCATCAATACAAGAAACTAAATAAATCAGCAATGTATGCCGAAGTGGACTTTGTTCGCCAGGTAGTGTAGCACCTGATAGTGATGTGATTATTTCATCGATTGATGATAATGAAAAACATTCCTTTTTTTTTTGGTTAGTTATGTAACAGGTTGTAATTTGCAGAGATTTCTTTGTGTATTGTTTACTTAATTGCTTGTTTTACTGTTTACTTGCTTTGCTTACTTGCTTACTTGCTTATTTGCTTATACAAGCTTGACCCATAAACATAAATGTAATAGAAAAATGATTGCCCCCAGTGCAAAATACAATAAAATCTAGAGGTTTTTTTTTTAAATAGTAATGCGTGAAAAGTTTTTTGGTGCTATTATTAAAATTATCTTAATCTTGATACGATCGGCTGTGGATTCTAAATTTTGACTAAATTGGATAACTTTTAATTGAGTTGATTTGTTTTACTTACTCTTAAATTTTCTGTTTTTATCCACTATGATCCATTGTAAAAATCAGGCCGTGCCATTGTATCCACCTCCTTGTACACAACGGCTCATTTCTGACTTTCGATATAACAACTCATATTTCCAATTTTATAGGAGAATACATATAAAATATAAAAATAGATTTAGTACACTATCCACATACCTACTTTCAACTTTCTAAGTTTATCCACTACTAAGCAATCATGATCGAGAAAAGAATATATATATCCACTGTAGTCCACATGACCTCAGGGCCCCAAGTCTGCTAATTTCTGTCTGCTAATGTAATGCTAGCGACACTCGACTATCATTCTATTGCCACTGTGATTTTCCATATTAAAAAATAAATAAAGAAACTGTTCGCAGAATACGAGACAATAACATGCCATAGACATGCAACCGATACGATTTTTTATTTAGCAGACTTCGGCCCCAGACGAATAGCAAGTTTCCACCAATACCAATAATAACGAAATTTTCTTCGATGATTTTCTTTCTTCTATTTACTTCTTTCCGGCAATCAGGGTCTTGTCCATGGCTGAATGTTGCCGGTGCCAGTTTCCATCACTTGTCCTTGGCGTATAGATTCCGCAATGCCTCCAACCAATGTTCGCAACATGTGAAAAAGAATAACATTAGTAAATTGAGAAAAAGAACATACCTAATTATTATTATTTTTGTGTTTCCGTTTCCTGCGTATGTGGTTCAAAGACCTTAGCTAGAATAAGAACTAAATTGACACCGATTGATTGATAAGTATTGTAGATCTACTGTGGTTTCGTGCACTTGAGATGACAGTGCAGTAGGTTGTCAACATGAAACTAATTAAGTACTTATTTAACTAATGAAAGTACCAAGTTATGAGTACCGGTTCTCGTACAGACGCTGATAGCAGTTACCTGACCCCCAACGATTTAAAACAAACATTCGAATATGGCCTTTATTTCTCAGTAGTTCCACAAAGATTGCGCTAGCCAATACTTACTTTGTGGTAGTTCAATTGGCAGTTAGATTCTGTTTATCCCTTCCGACACAGAAATGCTCAAGTCAGACTTGATGAAAAAGAAAAAAGCAATAGCTTGTTTTTTGATTTACGCTGAGATTTGAACTCGAGTCCTCAGGTGTCACGAGCGCTCAGCAGGCCGCTAGGCCAATTGACCTGACGTATGGGGTCGTGAATTTTTGCATAGCGTTCTTCCCCGACTTATTTTGCGTCTCAAGTAATGTTTCAATGATGTGGGTATATTCAGAGTTTTTGATGCGTTAAGACTACTTTAGCTATTAAACCAGACTGAATACCGTGCACTGTCCGGCATACATTGCTGGTTATCTTTACAATAAACTCACTCCGGACACAGATTAACGAATAGTTAAGATAACCAGCCAGCAATGTATGCAGGACCTATAGTGTAGTGTTACTTTTAAAAACGATAAACTAAAATGATCAGTCTACGTTTCGACAGTGACTACTTGAGCTGTATTTTTCATTTACTTACCTATTATTCAAATTCTAATTATTCTAACTGTTTATTGGTTTAACTTCTAAATCATGTCGCGTTTGACCGATTATCAAAAATATAAGATTATATTTTTGTATGAAGATAATACTCCCATCAAAAGATTGCTCGTGAGCTCAATATAGCGGTAAGTAGTTTCTAATTATGAAAACCGTTATTTATCATTCATTATCATATTCTTTGTTTGCTATTGTGATCTACCTTATGCGTTTATTTAAAAATGGGAAAGTTTATAAGTAAGGTGATAGATTACACTATTTATGTGTCCATCCTTTTTTACAGAGAAATACCGTAAAGCTTTGGATACGCCGTTACGGTGAAACAGGAGTGTGCAGCGAAACCGTACTGGTCCAAAACCCATAATGTTTACTGATCAATCGGAGCGGCATCGGGCTATTGTTGCACAGCATCAGGAGCACCCATTTGCAACTACACGATCCACTGCAGTAAGCCATGGAGTTTCTGTGCAAACAGTTAGACATCATTTGCATGCCGCTGGATTTAAAACATATAAACCAGCACGGAAGATTAAGTTATCACCTGCACACCGCCAAGCAAGGGTTAGATTTGCACAAACGTATCAGAATTTTGATTGGATTAATAACGTCGTGATTTTCACAGACGAGAAGGTATTTAAATCAGACAAAGACGGAAAACAAATCTTATGGCGAAAGAAAGGTCAACGATATGAAGAATCTTGCATGTTACCTTGTAGAACGAGCGGGAGGATTTCTTTAGGCTATTGGGGCTGGATGTCGTCCATAGGACCTGGTGAGCTGATAGAGGTGGGTGCTCACTTTAATAGCCGTGAATATATAGAAATACTCAGGGATGTTATGTTGCCATCAGTGCGTATCGCCTACCCAACTCAAGAAATTTATTTTGTCCAAGATAATTGCTCTATACATCGTGCACACATTGTTCGTCAATGGTTAGAGGAGCAGGAAGGCATTCATGTAATAGATTGGCCATCCAAAAGTCCCGATCTCAACCCTATAGAAAATTTATGGGGTCTGATGACCCTTAATTGGGACCCTACTGAAGTAAGAAATAAAGAAAATTTGGCTGCAGTCGTAACATCGACCTGGGATTTCATGAGAGGACGTGATCACTGCTGGAACATGGTGAATGGTATGCCTGGTCGTCTGGAGCAAATCGTCGATAAAGCAGGTGGATCACTACGATATTAACCCCACCCTGGTGGCGTTTGATTTATCAAAGTGGTTTATATTTCTTTTACCGAATTTCCCCTCAAGCCTCTATGTTTTTGATTGTTTGATGTAAATACCTACTCACAAAATCTATTAAACTTGTTTAACATAAGTAATGTTAGCTAGCAGTGATGTTATTGTTATGTTATGACATATGACATGTTAATTCACTGCAGTCTGCATAATATTATTAGATGTAAACAAGGTTTTAATGAGGTAGATTCATTTTATCAAGTATCGTTAGAAAAGGTCAACTATTTATAACGCAACCATAAAATAACGTTAATCATAGTATTTCTATTAGGCATATGAAGTAAGTAGGTATTTACCTTTTTAACTATACGTATCTGTTTATTTTGGTAATAAACTGTTTTTTACAAGATCTTTTGATTGTTTTGCTTATTTTATTGCCCCCAAAACTGTGCGGTAAAAGAATGGCTATGGCAAAGTAAGGCACTTCTGTCCCTCAGTAGGTAATAAAAGATGTCAAAAATCTATGATGAAATGTATAGTTCACTTTTTTCCCACGCCTATTCTTTAACCGCACAGACTTATCGTATCATATCACCTTAATCATCCCACCAACATCCCACAAACACTTATTATAATAAAAAACAAAAAACTAAAATCAAGCAATCGTGGTGAGTATCGAACCATGGTGTCAGTTCACTATTTTCCTCTCCGCAAGTAGTCCACTACTCTGACCACTACACCACATTAACATGCTCAAAACTTGTGAAATTAAGGGATACTTTATAGACTTACCATTTGTGAACAAGTATGCTAGGTTAATATCACCCGTATATTCACAACATAAGATGTATTATCCGTCCATGCTATAAGCAAGCATTACTCATGGTTCAGTGGCGCCCTCTTCTGTTTATTTCTTAATTCAAACCACTCTTATACCCGCAATTCATTATATTCTTTGTTACAATAGCAGTAAGAACGAAATTACCTACGAACCTACCAATTTTGTAAGGGGGGTCAGATAACTCATATAGCCGTCTGTACCTGTTATATAAATAGTCTTGAGAGATGATTTTGCATGATATTGTAATGTTTCAGTTGCAAAGCTACATTGCTGTCCTTCCAGGAATCTGCGTCTGCCGCTTTTTCTCCAGTTGATAGCAGCCCATCAGCATCTCATTGGATCCATATATTTTGCCAGGGTCCCGGTGATACATCATGAAGTAGAAGAAAGAAAAAAAAAATTAGTATTGTAACAGGTTATACTGTGTTATATGTCCATTTAGAAAAGCATCATACATATGAAGCGAATAAAGGAATTAAGGGATTCATTTTGCAATCTAATTTTAGGCAATGAGCACAATAACGATACACATTTTTTCTGAAATTACCCTCATCATTATTATTACCCTATATACGTTTCTATCGCCGATTACGCTCAGCCAACCCCGCAAAAGACATAGGCGTGATGTGTAAAGGACATATATGTGTGATTTGGTTTCCTTTTTCAAACGTCACTGTAAAATTTTCGAATACCTACCGATCTGAATCTAATCCTTTATCATTTTTTTAACACATGGTAAGTAGGTACATAATAATTATAGTTTTCAGACGTACCTTAATGAATAACGGCCACTATGGAATCTATTGTAATATTTGCATATAACACCTCTTCGTCGCGAACAGTTCGCGATGATCCATGACGTAGTGGTTCCACTATTTCAATCCAATCGCCGATCCATCATGCATCATCACGACTCCACCATTTCTTCCAGTTGGTGCAGGCGCTTTATCGGGTCGTAGGACGACTCATTGTCCCACACGAAAAGGAGAAGAAGGCGTTTCTTAATTCGTCTTTTGGATTTCATATGCCGCTTCGCTGCCGCAAAACTCACAGCGATTTTACTTTATTGTAGCTTGAGCCTAGACATAGCACGTGGAGTAACACTTCTGAAGTATTAATTATAATAAAAGTAACACTAATAGTTTACATCACTTCACACGTCTTTATTATACCAAGTCCTAATACAGAATGTCTGACGGTACCGTTACATTTTTAAACTTTTGTAAATTATCCGATTCACTACACCACCACATATTCATCTGGTACTGTATTTCGTTCTATACTCGGACCAACGTTGCATGGCCAACTTGATAGTACTATACTTGTCAGTTAATAAACCAATGAAAGGGATATTGAATACGTTGGTCCATCATACGACGAAATACAGTACCACTCCTGTCGAATATAAAATTTTATAATAGCAACCCTTATTTATCTGTCAGTTGTCATCATTGTTTACGTTATACACAAAATAAACCAAGACAAGTGCAATTATCAAACCTAAAACCAACAGTGTTAAAATTAATAACTAACAACTCTTATCATAAAACAAAAGTAGTTAAGTACTCATTCTAGGTAGTTAAGATAATACAGTTAAGTAGGTTAATATAATATAATGCTGTTTATGTGCAAATTATGTAAGGTATGAAATAACTATTAATAATTAAATTTAAAATATAAACTGTTATTTATTATGTAAGCTAAAGAACGACTATTTTTGATTTTCTAAAAGATATGATTTTAAATGTTTCTTAAAGGTACATAACGATGTTGAGTTCCTGATTGGCGGCGGTAGATTATTCCAGCATTTCGTGGCAGCGTATCTAAAACTGCCACGAAATGCGGTCGTTCTATAGCTCGGACATGTTAGACGGATAGCAAAACGAATGAGACGGTCAGATATATTAAGCTTTTCATACAAATAGATTGGCTTATGTGATTTCATGACACCAAAAAGGAGAGTTGCAAAATGAAGGGTGCGGCGTGAGGTCATGTTCAATAAACCATGCTTATTTATATAAGGGGATATATGGCTACGTTTCGGGATAGGAAAGCAAAATCGTACACATGCATTTTGTTTACGTTGGACTAGATTTTTAGAACGTTCTAATAAACAGTCACCAAACACTGTATCTACATAGTTTAACTTCGAGAGGATAAGTGAATCACACAATTTGATGCGTAGATCAGTACTTATATAGTTTCGGAAACGATATAAAACGGATAATCTAAAGAAGCAATTTTGGACTGTCTGGGCCACATGTTTTTCAAAAGTTAAGGATCCATCGAAGTTTAAACCAAGGTTACGGGCTTCGTTCACCTGCTCTATTTGGACACCTGATATAGTTACGGAAGGGTTACACGATTTAATGTCTTCTATTTGTTTTTTTGATCCAGCAACAATATATTTTGATTTATCCGGATTCAGAACAAGGCTGTTAGCGTTAGACCAGTCGGTGATACGATCTAAATCTTCGTTAAGTAGTTTAACCGCTGCAGATGTATTTCGTGGCTTAGCTGAGATGTAGAGCTGCAAATCATCGGCATATAAATGATGACTACAGTTTTTGATGCACGATACAATATCCGCACAATAAGTCACAAAAAGGATAGGGCCAAGGATAGATCCTTGTGGTACTCCACGAGAAACAGGCATTAAATTAGAGTAAGTACTAGTGCCGTCAGAATTTTTGAGCTCTACCATTTGGGAGCGATCGCAAAGATAACTAGAAAACCATTTTGTCGTACTATCATCAAAGCCGTAAAATGAGAGTTTAGCTAGAAGAAGAGAAATGTCTATCGTATCAAACGCGCGGGAAAAATCTAGTAGTGTTAAAATAGTGCCTCTCCAGTATCACGCGCAGCAAGGATATCGTCAACTACGTTTATTAGAGCTGTTGCTGTGCTGTGGTTTTTTCTAAAGCCAGATTGGTTTTTGGGCAGAATATCATTTTCATTTAAATAATGTGTAAGTTGTATGCTGACAACTTTTTCAATAATTTTTGATAAGAATGGTAAAATACTGATCGGGCGTAAATCTTTCAAATTTATTGGATGTGTAGTTTTAGGAAGCGGCTTTACTATCGCTATCTTCCATTGTGACGGAAATGTTTCGGTTTTAATCGATGTGTTAACTATTGCTGTTATATTTTTATTTATTTGGCAGACCCGTCCCATAGGTGACAGCAATACTCCATGCAGGAACGGACTTGAGCTTGGTATAGTTGTAAAAGCTGTACTGGTGTGAAGTATCGCCTAACCTTTGAGAGAATTCCGAGTCTTTTTGCTGCAGTCGTGGCCAAAGACTCAATATATTGTCCAAAGTTCAGGTCAGATCAAAGGTTCATGCCAAGAAGCTCAAGATGGTCGGAAATCGGTACGGATACACCTCGGAAAGTCGGAGTCAGGTCGAAGGGACGCCGTTTAGTGGAGAAAAGATATGCCTGTGTTTTAGATGCATTAAACTTGACAAGATTTGCATCACCCTATTCGGATATTGCTTCAAGATTCAAGTTTAGGCGACTTACTAGGGCCTCTCGACAAGACTGAGTAGATTCATTGCTGGCCTTTGCACTGGACAGGTACAGACATTTACAAAATTCCATATAGACTTTACAGAGACATGCACATGAGCTTTAAATTCTAAAGTCGTTTGAAGCCAAACTCCACTCACACATACAAAGAAGCGCGTAGTAAACCGATTGTAGCAAAAGAATAAGATGACTAATCAAGCACGTTCCAATAATGACTAATAGTGAAATGGGTAACAAAATTTCGCACTCCGTGTTAATTGTTAGGATGGCGCATTGGTAAAGACAGTGGCCTACCAATCAGGGATGTCATGGTTCGTATCCTCATGGATCGATTCTTTTTATTTGAACTTTTTTTCTTTAAGTATTTTTATCGTAAATAAACTAAAGACACGTGTTATGTGAAATTTTCCACCTTGACCTTTCACTATATAAAATAATGATTGACCTCTGATCTGAGGATTTTTAAGCTTTTTTTAAATATTTTAAGTGTTTTTATTTTTAATTTTGAAATAATGTTACTTTCACGGCTTCAAATAGCATCACTCTATTTCTACCCGAGGGTATCCAAGGGCCGAATCCAGGAAATGGGCAGCATTGTGCAGCGTTCAGCGTCATTCTATGTCGTAGTTTTTGATAAAACTAGGTTTTTGTCCAAAAAGCTAGGCGCTTGAGATAACAAAATTTTAACGTAAGTTTTGCCAAATTTTTTATCATAATCCTAAACCAAATCAAGTTCTTAATCAAAGACTACATTATATTAATGTTTTTGGCAATAACTTTACCATATTTAATCCTAAACTACTTCAGGTTCATGATCGGAAACCTATATTGTTATAGATTTTCGATCAAAATCCTAAAACAAATTAATTTTTATGATTAAATTGAATTTTACCTTTGTTATCTACTGGTCTTTGGTTTTTGGTCAAAAACCTGGTTTGATTAACATCGCTGCGACATATAGCATTAACTTCACCGGTTATTGTAGCAATTGTTCTGTGGTTTTGAATTTAAAGCGGTTGTATTAAGAGTGAGTATCGAGGAGCGCGCATTGTTTTGCATGTGTGTGTATAAGATGTAAACACAACGTGTAAACGATTTTAAAAGTGCATAACTTCAGCGTGCCTATATCCACTTATTACTATCACTGTACCTATCAACAACCGTGCTGTCATCTGCATACCCAAAGGTGTCGGGCGTGAGCATATCGTTGATATGCAGCAGAAATAGGGTTGCGGAAAGTACAGACCCTTGAGGGACGCCGGCATCAATAGCCTGTTCATCTGAAGAGCGTCCTTCTAGGATCACTCGTATTGACCGTCCACTCAAGAAGTCTGCGATCCAGTTGCAAAGTCCAGCAGGTAGCCCGTATGCGGGAAGCTTGTTAATAAGACTTGCGTGCCAGACCCTGTCAAATGCCTTTGTGACATCCAGAGATACGGCGAGGGCTTCGCCGTGCCTCTCGATAGCCTCGCTCCATGAGTGGGTGGCATGCACGAGGAGGTCCCCTGTCGACCGCCCGCGGCGGAAGCCGTATTGACGGTCGTGAAGGAGATCATTGCTCTCGAGGTAAGCCAGGAGGCGATTGTTTAGTACACGCTCCATAGTCTTGCAGAGTATAGAGGTGACAGATATGGGTCTATAATTGGCAGGGTTAGCACGGCTGCCTTTTTTGGGCACAGGTTGCACGTTTGCAAGCTTCCACGATTGAGGAACTACACCAGTCTCCAGTGAGAGGCGGAACAGGCGTGTCAATATCGGAGACAACTCAGGCGCACAGTTACGCAGAACAATTGCAGGGATACCATCAGGGCCGCTCGCTTTATTTACGTCTAGGTTTCGCAGGATTTTATGTACCACTTTCTGGCGAATACAGACGGCTGGCATGTTGCAGCAGACTTTAGGTAACGTTGGTGGCGTTTTACCTGCGGTATCTAGACGCGAGTTTTCCGCAAAAAGGGAAGCAAACAGGTTCGCTTTCTCTTCCGCAGTGTGAGCAAGCGACCCATCAGGTTTCTGCAATGGCGGCAAAGAAGGCTGGCAGAAATTGGTCTCAACTGCCTTTGCCAGAGACCAGAATGCCTTACTGCCAGCAGGATGGGAGGCAAGTTTGGTGCCTACAGTGCCGATGTGCTTGAAACGTGTTCTGCGTAATTCCTTTTTGCAAGACCTTATTGTAGGTTTTCTTCAAATCCCGAGTATTCGGAGCTTTGCGCGATCGAGCGTCAGCCCAGGCTAGGTAAGCCGTCTGTTTTAGCGCTTCAGCACGGTTACATTCAGCATTGAACCATGGGCGAGCTTTGCTACCAGAAGAAACATCATAGTACGGTATGAAATACTCCGTACCCTGACGCAGGACTTCTGTTATGGCATCAGCGCAGCGCGACGATTCTCCTGAAGAAAAACAGGCCTGCCACGGATACGACGCAAAGAAATGGCGCATTTCGTCCCAATCTGCTGACTTGTATCGCCACACCCGTCTCATACCACCAGGGCCCTGATCGGGTGGTGCGTACACGGATACAGATTTCACCAGACAATGGTCGGATGTGCCCAGAGGTGCTACAACCGACACTGAGCATCGGTCTGGATCAGTCGTCAGCAGAAGGTCCAAGCAGTTGACTGTATGAGACTCCACATCAGGAACCCTTGACGAACAGGATTTATAGTCCGGCTAGTTCGTGCGCGACCTTCCCTAGGGGTGACAGACGTTGGGAGGGGAGATGTCAGCGGGTAGCGGGAGGTGTAGCGGGGAAGGGTGACGCGCGCATCCGCGCTGCACGTCATATTAAAATGACGTGCTTCCTCGCCCCCCGACCGTCTGTACCCCATAGGAAGGTCGTGCACGAAGTTGTCAAACTATAGCGACAGTGCCAATTTGCGCGCCTCTCTCCCAGCATGATCGGTCTCCTGGTATGGGAACAGCCACTCCTTGTGACCAAGACCGTGTTTTGTTATTTTATGTTAAATAATCAGTAATTAGCGTCATCAGTGCTGTTTCATGGTTATAAGTGATAGAGGCGCCTACGGGAGAAACGTCTGAACAAAATTTCAAACAGTTGTTTGAAGAAACTCTGCGAAATTATAAAATTCAACATCAAGGTAATTTTATTGTTATTTTATTACACGAATATTGAGCCATTAAATGTTTTTAAACTGTCACAAACCTAATAAAATATGGGTAATTTGTTACATAATTATTCAATTTGCAATATCTACTAATTTTCGATGAAAATAGAACGCGCGTGGAGCCCGCGTATGTGGAATATACCCTAACACACATGGCTTCCCTAGCAAATTGGACGTTAGCCAGTTGGCTAACCGTCATACAGCTGTAGTGTAGAACGTAATCTTCAACCACTTACCTGATGAATGTTTAGTTGTTTGGTTTGATGGCGACGTTTGATTAAAGAACTAGTTGTTTAATTACACAGCGTTTTTAACCAGTTGGCTGCGACATCGGTACTATTATTATTATTTAGATATCTTTTTATTTTTCTCTTCTTTCGCAAGAAGGTCTTACTCTGGCATACAGGCCTCAACCAAGTACGGCAGAGGGTTCTGTTTTGAGCTGGAGGTGATTGTCGCCGACGTCAGGAACTTTAATCCATTAATAATTTAATCCATTAGTTTTTTGTTAATTTAATTTAATTTATTATTGTATAATTTTTGATATGGACATTTTTTTTTTTTTGTAAAGAAAAATATTCTGGAATAAACGAATTTTATTATTATTATTATTATTATTTTTTCCTTTTTTTTTTAGGCTCGGCTAATACTGCCGGTATTCCAATACTCACGGGCCTAAGCCAAGTGAGCATTTGGTTGGTTCAAATTGCTTTGTATTGGACGTTCTGCATCCAATGTTTCCTCAGAGTCTAAGAATTTTCGAACTATACGGCATGTGTTTAAAATTACGGCTTTTTGCATAGTTATGTACGTATTTTCCGGTAGATCTATTGTTTTAAGGGATTCTTTAAGCTGTTTTGGTATAACACCAGTTGAAGAGAGGACTATAGGAACTATTGACACTTTATTTAGATTCCACATTCGAGTAATTTCATTTTTAAGGTCTACGTATTTCGTCAATTTTTCTGATATTGTTTGCTGTAGATTGTGTGTATTAGGGATGGCTATATCTATTAACTGTGCAGTTTTATTGTCTTTGTCTATGAGAGTGATGTCAGGCCTGTTGTAATGAGTAGTTTTGTCTGTTAATATTGCTCTATCGAAGTACAATTTGTGTGTGCTGTTTTCTAAAATAGTGTCAGGTTTATATTTATAGTACGGTGAGGGTTGTTGTGAAATAAGCTTATATTTGAGTGCAAGTTTTTGGTGAATAATATTGGCAATCTGGTCGTGTCTGAATTTATAATCTGTCTGTACAATCGATTTACAGGCGCCGGTAATATGCTGGATTGTTTCAGCAGCACTATTACATCGCCGGCATCTATCTACAATATTTGGCAATTTAATGATGTATTTTTGATAATTACGGGTTTCAACTACCTGGTCCTGTATGGCCATAATAAATCCCTCAGTTTCCGGAATTATTATTATTATTATGTTTTATAAGGCAGGCAGTTGCAACAACTGATAGAGCCTGTATCCTCCTGTTCCGGTTCTGTATTTACAGATTATTATTATTAGTTTTGGAGTTGTTCCTTCTCGACTTTAGAAAAGCCGGTTTTCTGATGCTACGGGCCTACTCGTACTCATCTCGACAATACGTCGTCGGTATTTACAGATAATTATTATTACTATTATTATAATTACTAATAGTATTATAAAAATAGTTATCCATATTGCCCAACCAGGTCGAGTTTGCGTTGAATTTTCTGCTATTGGTTTTTGTTTTATCCATTCTTTGCAGCTGTTTCGTATATTTGAACGTAGGCCCTTAAAATATTGGTCATGGGTGCAAGTGTCCGGATATTTTTCTTTTTGTTCTCGTTGACATATTTGTGATATCTCTTCAACAATCTGTTTCTTTAAAAGAGTAAAATTTTTACTCTCATTCAAATGAGAGATATTTTTGTACGCATCGGATAATCTGACAATTTGCAATGTCCTATTGTCCATTTTATCATAACATCGTAGCCTTATTTCCCATTTTTTGCAGCTGATTTGCATGTATGAACGTAGACCCTTAAGATACGGGTCGTTGTTGAAAATTTCCGGATACTTTTCTGCTAGTTCATGTCGACAAGTTTCTAATGTCTTTTCACCAATCTGTTTATATAACAAAGTAACATTTTTTATTACGTTCAAATGAGTAGGCTTTTTGTACGTTTCGGATAAGTTGTGAATTTTCGAAGTCAAATTGTGCATTTTATTATAATAATGTAGCTTTTTTTTCCATTCTTCGCAGCTGTTTCGTAAATTTGAACGTAGACCTTTAAAATATGAGTCTTTGGTGCAATTTTCCGGAAACTTTTCTTCTTCTACTCGTAGACACTCGTGTAATATATTTTCAACAATCTGTTTGTTGGACTTAGTGACACTACTTTTAACGTTTAAATGTGAAGATTTTTTGTACGAATCAGATAATTTGTCAAATTCCAATGTAATATTGTCCATTTTTGCATAAAAATTTCGCTTTTTTCCTTCCCACTCTTTGCAGCTGTTTCCTAAATTTGAACGTAGTCCCTTAAAATACGGGTCGTTGGTGCAAGTGTCCGGAAACTTTCCCTTTTGTTCTGGTTGACATACTTGTGATATATCTTCAACAATCTTTTTCTTGTTCAATGTGATACTACTTTTCACGTTTAAACGAGAATTTTTGTACGCATCGGATAATCTTTCAAATTTTAATGTTAAATTGTCCATTTTATCATAACATCGTACCCTTTTTTCCCATTCGTCGCAGCTGTTTTGCATATATGAACGTAGATCCTTAATATACGGGTCGTTGTTGAAAAATTCCGGAAACTTTTCTGCTAGTTTATTTCGACATGTTTGTAACGTCTTTTCACCAATCTGTTTCTTAGACAAAGTAACATTACTTGACACGTTTAAATGAGAAGGTTTTTTGTACGCATCGGATAATGTGTCAATGTCCATTCTGATAATGTCCATTTGAGCATAAAAATTTCGCTTCTTCGCCCATTTTTTGCAGCTGTTTCCTATATTTGAACGTAAACCCTGAAAATACGGGTCGTTGGTGCAAATTACCGGAAAATTATCTTTTTCTTTGCGTTGACATACTTGTGATATCTCTTCAACAATCTGGTTCTTTAACAAAGTAACATTTCTTTTCACATTCAAATGAGAAATATTTTTGTACGCATCGGATAATCTGTAAATTTCCAATGTCTTATTGTCCATTTTATCATAACATTGTAGCCTTTCTTTCCATTCGTCGCAGCTCTTTTGCATATATGAACGTAGACCCTTGAGATACGGGTCGTTGTTGTAAGTTTCCGGAAACTTTTCTGCTAGTTCATGTTGAAAAGTTTGTAATGTCTTTTCACCAATCTGTTTCTTTAACAAAATATCATTTTTTGTCACGTTCAAATGAGAAAGCTTTTTGTACGCTTCGGATAATCTGTCAATTTCGAAGTCAAATTGTCCATTTATTATAACACTGTAGCCTTTTTCCATTCTTCGCAGCTGTTTCGTAAATTTGAACGTAGACCTTTGAAATTTGACTCGTTGGTGCAATTTTCCGGAAACTTTTCTTCTTCTTCTCGTTGACACTCGTGTAATATATTTTCAACAATCTGCTTGTTGGACTTAGTGACACTACTTTTAACGTTTAAATGTGAAGATTTTTTGTATGAATCAGATAATTTGTCATATTTAAATGTAATATTGTCCATTTTATCATAACAATTTCGCTTTTTTCTTTCCCACTCTTTGCACCTGTTTTCTAAATTTGAACGTAAACCCTTAAAATACGGGTCGTTGGTGCAAGTGCCCGAAAACTTTTCCTTTTTTTTTGGTTGACATACTTGTGATATATTTTCAATAATCATTTTCTTAGTCAATGTGACACTACTTTTCACGTTTAAATGAAAATTTTTGTACGCATCGGATAATCTTTCAAATTTCAAAGTCAAATATTCCATTTTATCATAACATAGTAGCCTTATTTTCCATTCGTCGCAGCTGTTTTGCATATATAAACGTAAACCCTGAAGATACAAGTCGTTGCTGGAAGTTTTCGGAAACTTCTCAGCTAATTTATTTTGACATGTTTGTAATGTCTTTTCACCAATCTTTTTCTTCGACAAAGTAACATTACTTGTCTCGTTTAAATGATAAGGCTTTTTGTACGCATCGGATAATTTGTCAATGTCCATTCTAATAACGTCCATTTGAGCATAACAATTTTGCGTCTTATTCCATTCTTTGCAGCTCTTTTCTATATTTGAACGTAAGCTCTGAAAATACGGGTCGTCGGTGCAAATGTCCGGGAAATTATCTTTTTCTTCTGGTTGACATACTTGTGATATCTCTTCAACAATCTGTTTCTTTAACAAAGTAACATTTCTTTTCACATTCAAATGAGAAATATTTTTGTACTCATTGGATAATCTGACAATTTCCCATGTCTTATTGTCCATCTTATCATAACATTGTAGCCTTTCTTTCCATTCGTCGTAGCTCTTTTTCACATATGAACGTAGACCCTTAAGATACGGGCTTAAGATTTCCATCAGCTTTAAAAATAAGTATGGTTAGACCAATGTATAAAAAGGATGACAAAGAGGATATCAATAATTACCGACCTATAACTCTAATATCTGTTATATCCAAAGTCTTTGAAAAAGCCATGCATTCCAGACTAACTGAGTATTTAACATTACATAGTATTATAAAAAAAGAACAAAACGGCTTTCAAAAAAACAAGTCAACGGCGTTAGCCGGTTACTTATTAGTTGAGGAAATAACCAAAAATATTGACAAGGGAAAGCAAGTTGCTGTAGTATATTTCGACATGTCCAAGGCTTTCGATTACGTGAATCACAAGCTACTTTTAAGTAAATGCGAAAGATTTGGCATAAGAGGTGTTGCTCATGAATGGCTCTATTCTTATCTCTCTAGTAGAACACAATGTGTTGAAATCTCAAAATTAGATGACAGGTACAATCTTATTCCATACAGATCATCCTTTAAAGCTAATAGTCATGGTGTACCACAAGGTAGCGTGTTAGGCCCCTTGTTGTTTCTTTTGTATATCAACGACCTACCAGAAATTACAGACTATAAAACCGTACTATTTGCAGACGACGTTTCGCTCATAATCCCTTGTAATAATAAATGTACATTTGAAACAGAAATTAATAATTGTATTAATACTGTTTATGACTGGCTACAATACAACAATTTGCAGGTCAATATAAACAAAACTAAATATACTTTATTTCGTAACTGGCAAATGAAAACACTAGACGTTAAAATTGAATGTAGTGATCATACTCTAAAAGAAGTTCCTGAAGCAATATTTCTGGGCATCACTCTGGACGAGCATTGTACATGGGTTCCTCATATTGAAAATGTGTGCAATCGTTTAAGTAGATTTGTGTATGCCCTACATAGAATTCGCTGTATTAGCGACACTAAGACAGCACTTATGGCCTATCATGGCTACGTTGCCTCAGTTTTACGATATGGTTTGGTGCTCTGGGGAAATTCTGGAAAATTAGAGGATGCGTTCGTAGTGCAAAAGAGATGCATAAGAGCACTTTGCAATGCAGCGCCTCTGGATTCATGCCGTCCACTTTTTCGTAAACTTAGGGTTCTGCCTCTACCGTCTTTGTATATTTTCGAAGTTGCTTGTTTTGTTAAGAAAAACATACATCTTTTTAAGTCAAAAAGGCAAATCACCCAATTCAATACTAGGTACCCAAATAAATTAGCCCTACCACGTGGAAAAAGCGCTTTATTTGATAAAAATTGTCCACGAATGGTAGTAAGAATTTATAACGCTATACCTGAAGACTTAAAAATATTGCCGCTACCAATGTTTAAAAGAAAACTATTCAACTGGCTGTGTGATAGCTGTTTTTATTCCCTTAAGGAGTTTTATGACTATAAATAAAAAATTGCTTAGTATTGTAATAAGTGTAACAACGACTTCAAATTTATGTCTTAATCTTAAAATGTATGTGACATTTATTTATTGGTTATTCTTAAATTTTATGATTTTATGTGACATATTATGTATTGACCATTCTTAAATTTTTATATTTGACATTTACTTACCAACTGATTGACATTGTTTTATTTTATTAATGTAATTTAATTAATATTTGCATGTCATTTATTGTGTGGCTAAATATGTGATTCTTTAAACAACATAAGACCTACTGTACCATATTTATTAGCAAATAAATTTTCATTTCATTTCATTTCGGGTCGTTGTTGAAAATTTCCGGAAACTTTTCTGCTAGTTCATGTCGACAAGTTTCTAATGTCTTTTCACCAATCTGTTTATTTAACAAAGTAACATTTTTTATTACGTTCAAATGAGTAGGCTTTTTGTACGTTTCGGATAAGTTGTGAATTTTCGAAGTCAAATTGTGCATTTTATCATAATAATGTAGCTTTTTTTTCCATTCTTCGCAGCTGTTTCGTAAATTTGAACGTAGATCTTTAAAATATGAGTCGTTGATGCAATTATCCGTAAACTTTTCTTTTTCTTCTTGTTCACAATTTTGTAATATATTTTTAACAATCTGTTTGTTGGACGTAGTGACACTATTGTTAACGTTAAAATGAGATTGAGTTTTGTATTTTTCGGAAAATTTGCCCAATTCCAATATAATATTCTCTATTTTATCATAACATTTTTCCTTTTTTTCTTTCCATTTTTTGCAGCTGTTTTGTTTATTTGAACGTAGAACATTAAAATACTGGTCGATGGTGCAAGTGCTCAGAAACTTTCCTTTTTGTTCTGGTTGACATAATTTTAATATCTTTTCATTAAGGCGTTCCGTTTTCCATACAAAAGTTCAATGGAGTTATGTATGTAAAGGAGACAAGAGTCGGTTTAAAAAACTTGATGGGGAGTCCCGTGGGTATATAAGATTGTCGCAAAACACTAAAAAGAATTTTTAAATCATCAGATTTCCCCGTAAAAAGCGAGTCGCCACTTTACGAAAATAGATGGAGCTACTGCTGCAATAAATACGTATAATTTTATTGTACAGAAAATACTGATTATCTTTTAACTATAAGTAGTTTTGCGACAAATTTACGTGTGCCTTCATCATTCAGAATAAAGTTTCTTTAAAAAGAAACTCTACAGCTCATGTGTAACCCGACTGAAGTGCAGTTTTTCGTTTGTATGACGTAACGAACCACCTTAATCTCTTTCTTTGACAAAGTAACATTACTTGTCACGTTTAAATATGAAGGCTTTTTGTACGCATCGGATAATTTGTCAATGGCCATGATTATTATGTCCATTTGAGTAAAGCAATTTTGCGTCTTATTCCAGTCTTTGCAGCTCTTTTCTACATTTGAACGCAAGCTCTGAAAATACGGGTCGTCGGTGCAAATGTCCGGAAAATTATCTTTTTCTTCTGGTTGACATACTTGTGATATCTCTTCAACAATCTGTTTCTTTAACAAAGTAACATTTTTTTTCACATTCAAATGAGAAATATTTTTGTACTCATTGGATAATCTGACAATTTCCCATGTCTTATTGTCCATCTTATCATAACATTGTAGCCTTTCTTTCCATTCGTCGTAGCTCTTTTTCACATATGAACGTAGACCCTTAAGATACGGGTCGTTGTTGAAAATTTCCGGAAACTTTTCTGCTAGTTCATGTCGACAAGTTTCTAATGTCTTTTCACCAATCTGTTTATTTAACAAAGTAACATTTATTATTACGTTCAAATGAGTAGGCTTTTTGTACGTTTCGGATAAGTTGTGAATTTTCGAAGTCAAATTGTGCATTTTATTATAATAATGTTGCTTTTTATTCCATTCTTCGCAGCTGTTTCGTAAATTTGAACGTAGACTGTTTAGTTTCGTATCAAAAACGGTTTCGTATCTTTTTGAGCGGACGGTGCTGGCAACACTTTTCGGTCCGCCCCGTCTGTCATCTTTACGCTAGCGTTGTTGAAGCGAATTTTAGTTTTAAGTGGTGTAAAATTAAGGTGTTTTGGCGGTTTTCTCGTGTGCTATTTGCCACAAGCCATGGCTTCCCTGTGCGGTGGGAGGTGAACCAAGTGAATTTTGGTTTCGGCTTTTGATTGAGGCCAACGTGGTCGCCGGTAACATAACCTCACTTTGAGTCGTCGCTCGCGTCGTGGCTGCCGATAGCTACGTATTTTAATTATAAATGATTGGAGGCCAACGGGGCCGATTTCTCATTCGGAGAGAAATCTTTTAGTTATTTTGTGTTAAAAAACATTATGTGATGTCGAACTGTGAACTATAGTGCAAATTGGAGGAAAGGAGTTCGAGAACGAGCGGATGTTCCAGTGCTGTGAGTTTAGGTTATTCCCTATTCCTGCGCTCCTAAAATATCCTGAATACCTGATTCCTGTCATACTTAAACTCACAAAGAAACGGCGTCATCGTTTGCTCGGTAAGCAATTCGTTGCTGGGCCCTGTTTAAGTAGATTTTGGAAACAAGAATTTCTCGGCCGGAAACTTTCCGGAACAAAATTCTCTCATTAAATTTATTTTATTTAGCTATAGTAAAGAGCACTACGAATCGTAGTCAAATGTTGTTCCGAGGCTGATCGACCATTTAGTTTTAGATTTTAAGATAACTTTAATTTGCTTCCACTGCGCTAAGATCAGCTTCGGAATCAAACATAGACCTTTAAAATATGAGTCGTTGATGCAATTTTCCGTAAACTTTTCTTTTTCTTCTTGTTCACATTTTTGTAATATATTTTTAACAATCTGTTTGTTGGACGTAGTGACACTATTGTTAACGTTAAAATGAGATTGTTTTTTGTATTTATTGGAAAATTTGCCCAATTCTAATATAATATTCTCCATTTTATCATAACATTTTTCCTTTTTTTCTTTCCATTTTTTGCAGCTGTTTTGTATATCCTCCTGAGACCCAAGAAGTAAAATTTCATCTGATTGAAATAATTTTTGGTTTGTGCCTTTGTAGAGACATACATTTTATGAAAAAAATATGAAAAAAATTCTTACCCCCTCCAGTAAGCGTGAGTGGGGGGTATCACTGGTGATACTTTGGGTTTTTGGTAGATTAGGGACATAGTATTATATTTCTGACAAAAAACACAAAAAACAAGAAGTTTAAATGTCTAACGGCAAAATAATATTAGTTTAAATTTTAGAGTACCTGTAATGCCATTAATATTTACAAAAATGGATATTTTGACAGAATTTTGAAAGTTTTTTGCCGAGCTCTTGCAGTTTCTATCGATATTTATGTTATTATTCACTAATAAAATTAATATTTTTATATAAAATTATATTCCGTTAAAAAGTACATTTTTTAATTTTAGGAAATATATTTTTTCAGGATTTTTCAGATTTATTACTCATTTTAGAACTTTAGCTTTCCAGAAATATTCATAAAAAATATGATTATTAGCCTCCAACAGCCCTTTTTTAGTTTTTAATAATGTATTTTAGGCATTTTGTAACATCCATTGCATTAAATATTAAATTTATGTATATTAATAGCTATTTTATACAATAATTTTTTTTGAAAAACATAATTTTGGTGTCCCGTACCTGCCCAAAGTATCACCTATGATACGCAAGGGAAATGCGTTAATTGTGTAAATAATACTTTCTACATATTTTATTTTCTTATCAATCCTTATTTTTTACACATTCATTGATCTAAAAGTAACAAAAAATAGCCAAAAAATATATTTTGTTATGAAAATAATTTCGTCTCAATTTTGGCATAGACGAAATTTGAAAAACCTTTTTTTCAGTGCCCATAGTTAATATTTTTAAATTTTATTTAGCGTATTTATTTAATTTTATTGTTAGAAAAGGTCTTCCTCAAGCTATTTACAAGAAACATACAATGAGTTATATCATTCATTGTGGAATAAAAAAATATTTATCCAAGTATCATTGGTGATACCGAGGGTCTCAGGAGGATATTTGATCGTAGAACATTAAAATACTTGTCGTTGGTGCAAGTGCTCAGAAACTTTCCTTTTTGTTCTCGTTGACATAATTTTATTATCTCTTCGTTAATCTGTTTCTTGGACAGTAAATCACTACTTTTCACGTTTGAATGAGAAGGCATTTGGTACTCATCGGATAATCTGTCAAATTCCAATGTAATATTTTCCATGCCAGCATAACAAGTTTGCCTTTTTTCCTCCCATTTTTTGCAGCTGTTTCGTATATTTGAACGTAGAACATTAAAATACTTGTCGTTGGTGCAAATGTCCGGAAACTCTGTTGCTTGCTCTTGTTGACATAATTGTGATATCTTTTTAATAATCTGTTTCTTTGACAAAGTTACATTACTTGTCACGTTTAAATGAGAAGGAATTTTGGACAAATCATCTAATAATCTGTCAATTTCCAATTTAATTTTTTCCATTTCAGCATAACATTTTAGCATTATTTTCCAGTATTCGCAGTAGTTTATGAGCTCTATAAGGCCTTTCGCACACGCAACGTCGGTTTCGACGTTATTTTAGCGCTGCGATGCGCAGCGTTAGAAAATTGCAAATTTCCACCTTAATCCCATATAAATACGACGACGCAGGCCCAACGCTGCGTTGCGGACCCTAATGTCAAACGGTATTGACAGACGCATCCGTCGACGCTAAAAATGCGCAGCGTTGTGCGTTGCGCTAAAATAACGCAGGGTATGGCACACGTAACGCAGCAACGGACGTTAGATTTTTGACGGTTTATTAACCCTTAGCTGAGCCTGATACTTGGAATAATTAGGACATTTTCTGTGTATATTCAGTGGGTACATTTAGTCGGCGACGGAATTTCCGCTGAAGTGTGTCATCTCTAATGCAAATAACATTGCTGGCGTAATGGCGCCGAATTTCATCGCATAGGTCCGGTCGTAGAGTATTTTATTATATTTAAATTGTATAGTATTTTTTTTATTTTTATTTATAATAGTTATGTTGGGTAATTAGTAGTACGAGTGAAAGATTATTTCTTTTTTCAAGACAGGTTTTAATCACTAATTTTCAACAGCACCCCCAAGGGTTAATAATCAAAACCGACACTATAATAGAGTACAAAGCAATATAATCTGCAACAATGTATTACAATTCCATACAATATGAAACAGTGAGGCGCAATATCAATCTCAATATCATTCATAAGTAAAAAATATACGTCTCATTCATTGTACAATGGTATTACAACAGAAGTTGTCACCATCAGAAGTCTGTGATAAATTTGAAATTAAACTTGGCGTTCAACAAATCTCAGCACTGAGCCAATCGTCTTACTAGCCGCGGCTGTCAGAAATCCGTGCCGTGGAAAATACTGTATGCAGATGATGTTTCTCTTATGACTCTGTAGAAGACCTGCAGGGCGAATTCGACCGTTAGTTGAAGTTTCTATAAGACATGGGTCTCAAGATTAAATGCAAGAAAACGGAGCATATGTCGTATACTTATGTCAATATATTCATGAAAACATTTAGTATGTAAGAAAAAATATAAATAATTATACTAGAAATTATGACAGGCAGGCATAACCGCAATACAAGAAGTACAAATAAAATAGATCAACCAAAGTACAGACTAGCTAAAGTTAAGTCTTCATTTTGATGGTCTAAGTATACGATACTATAAAAATATACCGGAAAATATATTAAGTCAATCAAAAACTAAATTTTAAGCTGTGATTAAGAGGCTACTATACCGAGCTGAAAATTCGTGAGCTGTTAGTTGATAAAAATATTTCTATTTCATTTATGCATCCCACCCGTCCCGCAGTTATAAAAGAGACAGTTGTAGCTCGCTACCGGAAAATTTGCGTTCTGGGTGTACTAGGCTCCCCGTTCGAAATCTCTATCAAATTTCTTGATAGTGGCATTATTTTGCTGCCAATAAAATATTCTATGCTCCTATCGTCTGTGTTGCTGAAATTATTGTCATATTTAGAAGATACCAAGGCGTAAACTTGCTGATAAGTTTAGAGCTCTTTGCGACGGCCATATCTTTTTTAAATGCATTATTACAACCAGAAAAAGAATATGGAGCATGGATGTAGTCCAGAAGAGTTACCGCGCAAAATTTGAGTCGATTGGTTGCGAATTGGCAGAGGGATAGGTTGAGAGCGTTTGTATGAAAAATAATGACTATAGGTCCCCCTTAAGAAAACATTATATTATAAAGCCTATTATAAGTTAGATTTTATTTTATTTTATTTTTATTTTATTTATTATAGGAAATCTCACAGCATTTAAATTTGATTTAACATATAAGTATCACATTATGTTTGCCAATAAAAGAGATAACACAAATTAACATTTTGATAAGCTAACAACAACTTAAAAACTAGAACTAAAAACTTTAAAAATGAAAGCAAGTACTAAATGCAATTAAATGAAATACAATAAACTCTTAATAATGATACAATATGAATTATACAAATGAAAAAGTGTTTTATATATATGAAAGAGGGAAAGATAAGATATGAAAAATGTATTTTAGTTTAGAATAGTCATTCAGCGCATGTGTGTGTGTGTGTGTGTGTGTGTGTGTGTGTGTGTGTGTGTGTGTGTGTGTGTGTGTGTTATCTGCCTGACCATGTCCCTACCCATTGGCATGGTGTTGAGCCACCATGTCACTTTCAAGTTCATGGCCAGTCTTGTTTTTAATGGAAGACTGCAGAAGCTTTTTGTACCTATCAATTGTAAGATGGAAGATATCGAATTCATGAAACTCTTTATTGTAAGTGTGTACACATCTAGCAATGATACTATTCTGAGCATAATTTGTAAGACATCTAGGCTGGTAGAAAAGATTAGTATGCCGTGTGCGTTTACCAGGGATACACAGACTTATACGGGCTACAAGTTCGGGGCAGTCCATTAAGTTGTTTATAATTTTATAAAGAAAAACCATGTCAGCTATTTGCCTTCTATCTTCAAGAGACATCATTCGATAGCGCTCAAGCCGCTCATCATATCCAGATGAGGTATCGCCGAATCGACGACAAAGAGTACGCAGGTACCGACGCTGAATTCCTTCTATTCTGCCCACATGATTAGCGTAACTAGGACTCCATATTGAAGAGCAAAACTCTAATATACTTCTTACGTAAGCATAGTACAGAGTATTGATTGCTTGAGAATTTTTAAAAGGCCTGCTGATGCGCATAATGAAACCCAACATTCGATAGGCTTTGTGTACGATGTGGTCATAATGAAATATGAATGACATCTTCTCATCGAGGATCACCCCTAAGTCCCTAACATTTGTGTGCCTTGCAAGTACCGTGCCATCGAGCGAGTAGTTAAAACTAATCTTATTATTTTTCCTTGTGTACGTGATGCAATGACACTTGTTTACGTTTAGGTCCAAGAGATTTATCGCACAATAATCCTTCAGCCGGCCCAGATCGTCTTGTATTTCTAAGCAGTCCTGTTCACTCTTTACACTACAATAAATTTTCATGTCGTCGGCATACATAGAGAACCTCGAGTATCGGAAACATGCGCTTATGTCAAAAATGTAGACGTTGAAGAGTAATGGGCCCAGATGCGACCCTTGGGGTACACCTGACGGAATTGTGTCATAATTAGATACGCATGCTCCTATCTTTACTGCTTGGGATCTATTTTCTAAATATGATGAGAACCAACGAAGAAGATCTCCATGTATGCCCACAGATTCCAGTTTGCCAATCAAGATATTATGATCCAATCTATCGAAACACTTAGAATAATCGGTGTAAATTGCATCGACTTGGCCACCTCCATCCATATGTGTAAGGACATAATCTGTAAATACCGCCAGATTAGACGGAACAGACCGCCTCCGCATAAAGCCATGCTGCTCAGTCGGGATTGAAAGTTGCAAGAAAGGATAAATATGGTCGTGGACAATGAGCTCCAATAGCTTGCTAAATACGGACAAAATTGACACAGGTCTATAGTTGTCGAAACGTGCCCTAGACCCACTTTTGTGGACTGGTACAACAAGGGCTTGTTTCCATCTGGCCGGAAAGAGTCCTTCGGACAGTGACCTGTTAAAAATTATTGCCAGCGGTTGCGCAAGTTCTTTGCAGCAAGTTCTAACGAATAAGGGTGGGATCCCATCACTACCAGGGCCTTTGTTTACATTTATAGTTTTAAGATATTTAAGAACTTGGCCTGCCGTCAATTGAATGCTGCTATAGATGAATGAAGCGTCTCGAACAGGTAAGACGCGAGAAGTAGAAAGGGAGCCATGCCTGTAAACTGAGTTGAAGTACTTCAGAAATCGCGAACAGATTTCCTGAGGGTCCGTTACAACAATAGAACCATCCTTCATCTGTTTGGGAATAGATCCGCAATTTTTTAAATCCTTTGAAAGTTTCCAAAAGTACTTCGGGTTTCTAATGAGTGACCTTTCACATTTCTGGACATACTTGTTCCAACATTCATCCTGGATCACCTTCTGTCGCTTACGTAGAAGTGAAAAAGAGTCATAATCTCGAGGATTTTTAAACACTTTCCACAATCTGTGAAAATGTAATTTTTCTTTGATAAGATGCATAAGACTACGGCTGTACCACGAAGGATATAGGTTATTATGAAGAAGGACGAAAGTTGGAACAAACATATTTATTAATTTATCTAGTACCTCATAGAAACGATCAACAGCCTCATCGATGCTACAGTGCGAAAGCACAGAACCCCAATCTGTGTCACATAGATTCGACTTAATTGCTTCGTAATCACCCTTCCCGAAAATGTAAATTTTACGAGGTGGTTCAACCATTGGTTTCACTGAAATATCAGGCAGTTCAAGTTCAAATGCTGGGTGGTGAGGCATATCCTCACGAGTAAAGGGCGCACAACTTCTTACAACGTTTATGTAGGTATTACCAAAAACCAGATCCAGAAATGTGTCGTTTCCGTTAGCTATATGATTATACTGACTTAATTCAGACAGTGACATTAATTCAATGAATTCTTGTATATGTCCTGAAATATTACCTACCGCTTCCAATTCATTATTAGAATCCGGAACCCAAATTATACTGGTCATATTAAAATCACCCAGACACAAAAAACTGTCATCCGGATATAATTCTATAATATTAGCTAGGTACTGAGTAAATTGACTCAAAATTGGGTCTTGCGGCGTACGCGTTCCTGTCAAGTATGCACAAATAATGTGTAAATCATTATCAGAATTCACAGTTCTAGCCGGGATGATAACGTGAATAACATCGAATAATGCATTAGCCGGCAGGCATGAATCATCCCATCGGGCAGCCAGATTCCGTCGCGTGAGTACCATGACGCCCCCCCCGCGTTCACACCGTGTTAATACCGGGTCTCTGTCGCACCTGTGCACATCATAACGGCAATCTGATACCTCAGCATCAAACACCCCATCATATAACCACGTCTCAACTATTGCAACGACAGAAAAGTCACTATTAAGTAGTCCATGCCTAAATTGTGTTGTTTTCCCACGAATACTACGTGAGTTTTGGTAATAAACAGTAAAAGTCATCATTGATTAAAAATAAAATAAAATTTGTTTAAACATTTGTAGCAAAACTTGATAAGATGATTACCAAAACTCGAACTTTTTACGGTCGATGATGCCGTGCATACCCCGCAGGGGATAAGGGCGTGATATGTGCGTTTGCGTAAAACATCGCCTAATAAAATAATATGCAGAGAGCATTTTGCAATTAAAGTCACAGTGCCATCAATTGATCTTGCCTCAACAGGTGCGATGCAAGCAATATGATGTAGGTATGTATAAGTGTGTAATTGTTTGTGTTGTGTGTGTTTATGTGTATGAGTTGCGCTTAATGACTGAGAACAAATAATGGGGAAAATATTATTATTATAATTTGGAATGGGTAAAATAATTATGTTTGATTTCAAAAACTGGTTGTATATAAAACAAACACATAAAATTCCTAAGATGAGCCAGAGCAACCAGAGTCCTTGCCACCAGCATTTTTGGTTTGTGTTTGTTGATTTAGGCAGGTAATGTTTCGAATAATTCCGTGCCCGGCGTGAATAAGTTGATATGTCTAAAATGATGATTTTACAGGAGAGCGATTTTAAGGTTTTGAACTTATTTCCTAAATCCAGTTTTTTGTTCAATGCAAAAATTTAACTTGATCTAGCTATTAATTTGAAAGATAAATCAAATGTTAATGAGCAATTATTGAATAAAAGCTTACTTTACGAGATAATAGACTTATCAATGGTGTTTTTTGACTGTTATAGTTGTATAATTAGACTTATCCATATGTTCACAATTTTCACAAACGACGTATTCATTTATTAACCTTGTTGTTAATATGAAACGTTACTTTAAATAAGCGAATCTCATCAATCTTATGCCGTGTGATGCCGGCTTAGAATAGCATCACCCCAATTCTACCCGTGGGTGTCGTAAAAAGCGACTAAGGGATAATGATCCAGCGAATGGGCAGCAGCGTTTCCTGTCAATGCAACATCTTGCACTGCGCTCGCCAATCCGCCTGCCAAGCGTTGTGAGTATGGCAATACCCTCTGATAGGGGGAGAACCATGTCCAGCAGTGGACAGTTGTGGCTGTTGGCATCAATCTCATTAGCCTATAGCAGTCTACTGCTTGGTGTAGGTAGGCCTCCCAGGCTACGTCACAAGTCACGATCTCCCGTTTTTCCCTTCCAGTCGCTATTGGCGACTCTCTTTAAGTCATCGGTCCATCTGGCTGGAGGGCGTCCAACGCTACGCTTGCCGAGTCATGGCCTCCTTTTGAAGACCCGCTTACTCCACCGTCCATTAACTATGCGACATAATGTGACCAACCGACTGCACAAATCAGCTTGCCACACTTCCATACTATGTCTGTTACTTTAGTCTTTTGGCGGATAATCGTTTAAAGCCTTATCCATTCTCCATTAGCGAGATTCTTTAGACCTTTCCATAGGCCTCTGAGTGAAATGTAGCAGGTGGCCCATTTTTACTGTCTGGTTCTACGTTTAGGAGTCATGAAAAGTAAGATGCACTGATCGAAGACCTTAGTCTTGAGGCGTTGTGGCAAAAGTGACTCCAGAATATTATGCAACTTCTAAAATGCTGCCCAGGCTAGATGCACTCTTGTAGTGATTTCAGCCTCGAAGTTGTATTTTCCTAACTGCAATGTTTGCCTAAGGTAAACATACTTCTGGACAACTTCAAGGTCTACACATTCGACTGATTGAAGATGACCTTGCTATTGTCCAAGTTTCATCTCGAGGCTCACACGCTTCTCGACTTCGAGGTCGTATTTAGACTTGACAATTTTTTGCAGGCTTATTATGGATATGTGGCCGGCAAAGTGGAGATGCTTGAGATTTTCACCATTCACGTCAATGCCCAATCCCACAGTAAGGTCTTGAATACATCCCGCAGCAGCGTCGTGGTAAAAAGTTTCGGGGATATAACGTCACCAAGCTTTACACCTCGGAGTAGTGGTATGGGTCTTACTTTCTGGTTTTGTACTTGAACGGAGATGATCTTCATGTGGTTTAGGTCATCGTCGCTGATTTATACAACCAGCGATTGGCTATTTTACTCTTCTGACTTCTGTATGACCTGCAGTACAGTATGGATATGGTTCACAGTGCTGAAGCCATTACGGAACCCAGCCTGTTTCAGTGGCTGGAAGATGTCAATTCTTGATGCCAGACGATTATAGACGTTTTGCCCAGTAGTTTGATCGGCTCAATGTGTTTGTGAATGTGTCTGCTCCTTCGCCGCCTTCAGGGTTGTCCCATTGGCAATTGTGGAGTTGAATAGCCTTTTCCACTAGCTTTAAGCAGCGTAGCAAGGGCACTCCGTCTTCCTCGGGAGCCTTCCTATTATTACACTGCCTCAGATCACTCGATTCCAGCTATATCTACGTCCAGGAGATTGTCCATAAAGTGGCAGGAAAGAGGGTTCTGTAGGCTGTCGCATTAGAAGAAGGTTTTTATTAAAGTCCTTGATTTCAGCAAGAACCCCTGGAACTGATGTGACGGTATCACCATTCAAGGCAGTTAGCTTTGCTACATGATTCCTTCCCAGTGTCTTAGTAAAGACTTTTGTCCGGCGATTGCCTCTTGTAAGAGTATTTGAGCTTCGGAGGTCGCGTCTCACCATGCTTCTGTCTCTCTTCTCTTCTCTATCTTTTTATGAAAAGATCAGAAGCATCTTTTTCTGGAAAAGCATCCTCTGGTGTCTCTCATATAAGTTTGAAACTTGAAAGTTTGGACTTTGTCTTTTCGTCCTTTGTGAATGTGCCTCACTCTTGTTTCTTATATAGGGTGTATTTTTATTAGTGGCGGATCCGTTAAGGGTGTGTTCTGTCAATGAAACTGAACAACTTTCCCCAAGGAACATAGGTCGAAATACGAAAAAAAAATTTGATCTTCCCATACTAAGTGTGTTGGCCGGCCGGGTCAATTTGTATGGGAGGGCCAAATGATTTTTTCATATTTGGACCTATGTTCCTTGGGGAAAGTTGTTCAGTTTCATTGACAGAACACACCCTTAACGGATCTGCCACTAATAAAAATACACCCTATATAGACCTGTTTTTGCCTTCTAAGTTCTCGTCAGCATTCGTGTCTCCAGGAGTTCTTATTGTTGGAACTTGTGTCCGGCTTGGAGCAGGGTGGGATGTAGAGCGGGCCTCATCATGAGACTTTTTTCCACTTGAAGTTGATATTTATTTAGGATACCCTCTTACGTGTCTACCTGTGTATTAAACCTAATAATCACAGACACTTCCCTAAATATGTGCCTAATATTCGTCATGATGAACTCAATCACACTCTTTGTCCTCCCGTCTGGGCTTTTTTAGTTCCAATTCTGTTGCGGATTTTTCTGGAAAAGGGTAACCATACCGGGACAAAAGAACTTCGCTTGCTTAGGAAGTCAACCAGCATTTAGTTTCTGCGCCCAAATGCTGGTTGACTTCCTAATGTCGTGCGTAGCCATGTCGTTCGGCGACACATCGTCACAGCCTCCACCTCTTCGTTAGAGCTGCTCGAAGTCATAGCATAGTCAAGTGAGTATAGCCACTTTAACCAGCATTTGGGCGCAGAAACTAAATGCTGGTTGACTTACTAATGTCGTGCGTAGCCATGTCGTTCGGCGACACATCGTCACAGCCTCCACCTCTTCGTTAGAGCTGCTCGAAGTCATAGCATAGTCAAGTGAGTATAGCCACTTTAACGACCTTGAGAGAGAAATGTTAGAAATAACTTCTTGTTAAAGCAGGTGAAGAGGATTATAGTTAAAATATTTTCACTTTAGGCACAGATTTTGTGATGCTAAAGTAAGGTTCAATGATGTCTTAGGTAAATTTGAACTACTGTTAAGCTGATCTCGGTCATAACTAATTTTGGGACAAAAATAGATATTATTTTTGAACCCTTTAGAGATTTGAGAAACTATGGGCCTTACCACAAAAAACGTTAGACACACACAGTTGAACGCTTGTCTGGCGTACCAATTTTTTGTATAGTGTTTAAAATTTAAACACGCGCTTGTCTAGCTTTTTTGTGGGAACGTTTGAGAAACTATATGAGTCGCTACTCGAAAGATTATTTACATAAATTGATATATCGCATAAAGACTGCAGAGACTATTTAGACAAATGGACTTATCGAATGTAAGACTGAAGAGATCGTTTAGATAAATTGACTTATCAAATGTACGACTGAAGATACAATTTAAACAAATTGACATATCAAATTTAAGAATGAAGAGACTATTTAAACAAATTGACATATCAAATTTAAAACTGAAGATACTATTTAAACAAATTAACATATCAAGTTACACACTTTAAGAGTGAAACATTTCTAAATGAGTAAATTGAAATATCAAACTTTAAACATGTATGTGGTGTTTGTGAATAAGTTGACATATCGACATGTTCTTATTTTTGTACAAAACTCGTAAAATTATACCTTGATAAATAGTGTTGTCAACAAAATAACGCAAAAAACAGAGTTATTTACTTATTACCGAATACGATATCTCGGCCTATAATGAACATATCGAGATGATTTTTTGTGACATACAACTTCATAGCAAAAGAAAGCGGTTGAGCTAATAAAAAAAATATCATACATCTCGACTTATCAACTTATTCACGCCGGGCACGGAATTACAGCTGGGCTGTTTTCTGACTTCCTCATGTAGATCTTGCCATTGCGCACCCAAGGTCTTAGAAACCCCAACTTGTCGCAGGATTCTCTCGTCAGCTTGAAAAGATGCTTATTATCAGCGGTTAAGTGCTCATTAATATAGATTTTAGATTTATTTCCCGTAAATCCAATTTCTTCACAAGTGCAACCTTTTCGCTTCCGGATTTCACTAATAATTTGGTCTCTTACGAGCAAGGATGTCATTGTGGCTACAATGGGTTTCGGTAGCTTGTTGTTTTTATCTTTTGGTGGCACACGAACAGCGGAAATAATATCACTCGCAGATAGCTGGATACCGAGCAGCGCTGTTATGCACAGAATAATATTGGGTAATTTCTCATGCTTCTTCTCAGGAATTCCGAATATCTCAATATTGCATTCCCGTGCCCTTTGCTCACACAAATTAAGCTTGCATTTAAGATCTTCCAAATCTGTATTGTTTTTATTCGATGTAATTTTTTGTAATTCCTTTTTCATCTCTTTAATATCAGTTTGGCATTTTGCAGTATCCTTTAACAATTGTTCATATTTATCGGAGATAAACTTATTACTTTTCTCCAGTTCATCCTGCCTGTCTTTGATTATTTTAAAATCTTCGGTGATTAAACGGAACGAATTACAAATTTTATTAATTTTCTCTTCCTGGGCCTTGAATTTATTGTCTACTAGCTGGTGCCCGCGAACTTCGTCTCGCCAAGGGATGCTTGTGTGCTAACAGGCCCTCCAGAGCTGATAAAAGTTATCATCACTTATCTATCATCGATGTTGATCAAGACATTTGTCTGCCACCTGTGCATGCACAGTCTACAGCAGATGAAACGGACGTTACGTTTGAGCCTACTATAGGTTTACACTCCCTACAGGTAGAATGACTTCTTTGCACCGCCTCACATAAGGTGGGGTGGGGTTTGCTCTCCAAATTTTTCTGCGCCATGGTCTTCTGTCTGGGCTTGTCAAAGCCCGAAATAAAATAAACAGAAAGTAATTACTTACTACACTAACACAAAAAGTAATGCCTTATTAATTTTGTTTAAATAAGAATAAATACCTTAAGTACTTACTAACACTATGCGAAATATGGATCACAAAAGAATAAAAACTGGAAATTAACCCAATTCTACCCGTGGGTGTCGTAAAAAGCAACTAAAAGATTGTGTAGTACCTACGTCTCACGCCCGTGTGCTGCAAATGTGTTCTTCTACTTCATCAACGAATCGATTCTACTTCATACACTTAGTTTTAGACCAATGTGCTCTAAAACAAACGTTTGTGTCGTGTTATGCCTGCATAGAATAGGATCACCCCAATTCTATCTGCGGGTGTCGTAAAAAGCAACTAAAGGATGTGCAGGGAACGGGCCGCAGCGTTCCTTGTAAATGCAACATCTTGAACTCCGCTCGCCAATCCACCTGCCAAGTGTGGTGAGTATGGCAATACCCTCCGATAGGGGGTAGCCCATATCCAGCGGTGGACTGTTGTGGCTGTTATGGTCATGGCAAATAATCATAAACTGTGTGATGTGATAGTATTACCCCAAATTGCACAGCTCTCGCCAGTCCACATGCTCAGCGTGAGCTGATGTTCGCTGCCTTTGGGGTGACGCCTTATTCTGATAGATAGGCGCAATTTACTTACATTTAGCATACCTTAGACCTAAATAAATGATACCTATCATTGACCTAAGCGTAATTTCTGATTAATTCAATGTCTGTTTACATACATGATATCAACAACATCAACCATAATCCCAAAACTCATAATCAAAACAAAACTGATGTCTTTACGATTTGTCAAAATCAAACAAAAACAATAAAAAATGGAGGTTTTAAGAAGAGGTTTCTACTTTTTGACAGCTAATGGACTGGGGTAGATGATGGTCATAGTATATTTTAATCGTATTTCACGTAAGAATAAGCGTTTTCCCATGGTAAATAGTATCCTAGATGTTGACCAGGGCTAGTAGCTACACACCACAAAGACTCTCATGTACACACGTACTATATTTTCGAAGATTATCGCGAACAAATGATTTGGGGTAAAATATTTTTCAATAGGTGTCGCTTTTCTATGAAGATGAAGTTTTCTAAAACGCGGTATAGAGGTGTTTTCTGAAATCTATAAATGCACCCCTGTACCCCGCCCAGTTACGATTTTATTATATGTATAGATTTATTGAGTTCAGTATGTCTAACTTTAATTCCGACAAATCTTTTTTGTTTTCTTCGCGTGATTGAGCCAGCTCAGTTTTGAACAAGATAAACAAACGGTCGACTTCAGTGGGAACAGTAGGTATTTGCATCTGTGGTACGTCACCGAGTGCACCGGGCGATTGCGCCGGCGCAGTTGCCGAGTTCAGTTGCATTTTGCCGTCCACGGAGACAGACGCCGTCGCCGCCGCCGCCGCCGCGTTACTTGCGCAACAAGGGCCTTGCCAGGACGCCCTAATGTTTGTTCTCATTCTTCGAAATTTGTCCTCTGGTATACCGACGCACGCGAAGTGATAGTTTAGCTGACAACGGCTACAGGTTAAACCATCCTCATCCAGTAAAACATCATTGCATCTCGCGCAGTTCGACATCTTGTTTGTGATAGTGATATTGTGTGGAATGAGATGATTACATTAATGACAAAAGGCTCATCAAAAGAAACATGAACGCGTTGTTAATACCAAATCGGGACGTGCATTTACAATTGAAATAATAATAATTGTATGATTTTAATTTTCACACTTAAATGACTAAATTTAATTTGAAATTCTATTTTGTTTATGTATATTGATTGTATTTGACATTCTAAAAGAATTATTTGTGAATGTACTTGTAAATAAAGTTTTAAACATTTAAATGTTATAGTCGAGGGCTACAAAGACGCGTCTAAGATAAAACTTTTAGCTTAAATAAAACTTATATCTACAGTTTTACCATTTTAAATACTTGGGGCCAATGATTAGAAATTATGGCAAAATCGACCTACATGTAACCTATAGATAACCTTTAGAAAAACAACGGGATTGATGAAGTGGAGACAACTCGCAGGTGCAATGTGCGACAAGGAGATGCCCATCAAACTTATAGGAAAATTATATGTATAAAACGGTGATTATATTATACGAAAGGAAGGATATCTCACACAAACGTGCACTCCATTTTGAACCCTTATAATACCCTACTCAACGTAGAAAACTATTTTTGTAATCTTATGCCTTACTCCGTAGTAAAGACACTTTGTTTGGCTCGTCTTGGCGGGACACGACACGACCGTGCTTCTAGATTGTGCTTTTAAGTTTGATTGACCAGCCGCGCTCTGATATTATTTTGTTCGATAAGCAGCAGTAAGATCAATTGCTCTTTCGACGTCAAGTGAAACGGCCAAATTCATTTCGACATCCTGTACGGGAAACTCATTTGAAATACAATGTCGCATATTATCAAAAGAACAATATCATGTTGCTACGTCTATCAGTACTTTTCTCGCTCGCTCATTCATGCATAATGTCAGGTAAAATATCAGGCTAGTGCAAGTGTTGCCAGGAACATAAAAATAATACTCCACATTGGTCATTAAATGTTGTTAGGTTATTGTCGGACCAGCAGTAAAAGAATATGTATTATATCAGTTACCTAATTCCCATAATACAAGCTTTGCTTAGTTTCGGGCTAAATGGCGCTGTGTGTTTTATTCAGGCATATTTATTTACCCCTTGCAGGGTAGGCAGAGCGTAAACAGCTGTAATAAAACGGTCATTTACTCCACGTCTGACAAAATTTTGAGAGTTATTAAGAAGGTTGTGTATCACCATAGTGACAGGTTGTCAGCCTGTCGCCTAAAATTGCAACTATCAAATATGGTAGCTACGGGATAGATATGGGATGATGCTATTCCAGGCCGACACCACACGGCAAATAAAAATAATACAAAGATAAATATTTGAATACTAAGAAAACAACAATAATAATTATTAGTGAATTTTAAGCACAAGACTGCAGATATTTATAACCTTTGAAATCCGCGATCTTGAATTGATAAAATTTTAATATAGTCAGTGCAACTTGAAGACTGTACAAATGTTTTGTGATTTCGGCGGTCTCTCCGGCTATGCTCCGGTAGCGCTAAATGGCGTAACCTTACCAGCCTGCTCCGATTTCCGATACCTCGGTTCACTTCTGCAAGGCGATGGTGAGATAAACCGGACTATCAAGCACAGAATAAATGCAGGATGGATGAATTGGCGACAGGTCACGGGCACAGTGTGCGACCCCCGAACGCCCCTTAAACTGAAGGGCAAGATTTACAAGACGGTGGTCAGACCTGTCGTCATGTATGGATCTGAGTGTTGGCCTACAAAAGTGACACTTCATAATAATGTCACTATCCTCCCAGCCGTTCAGGTTGTTTCCGTGAAAAAGAATGTATCTACATGACCGTGTACCTATTATACTTCTAGCGGCCCTTTGAGCGGTTTCACCAGCTTCTACTTACCTGTTTCCAAGTAGAAATTAGATCTTTGCCCTTAGCAAAAGTCGATTACTCCGTTCCAGCAGAAGTGACTCATCAAGACCATGTGCCAGCAAAGCGACCGTCATGCTGAACAACTTTTACTTTGATGGAGATATCTTATCTCTTGCAATTTAGATGGGATGCTGATGATCTGCATCAGGTACTCCAGACCTTCGATGACTATGTGCCAATAAAAGCGGCTCGTCATGCTGAACAAATTTTACTTCAAAGCCATTACCGTATCTCTTATAGTTTGAATGGGATGCTGGTGATCTGCATTAGGTACCTACTTCAGATTCTCGATAATCATGTGACAGCAGGAGCGGCTCGTCATGCTGAACAACTTTTGCAATGAACCCATTTTAGTATCTCTTATAGTTTAGCTGTACTTCTGGTGCCCGCCATCATCAGGTACTCTAGTGATGAAAAAAAGTAGTCCATGTCCGTCCCTAATATTATGCCAGCAATATCAGTGGCAAATTTCACGAGGATCGCTAAATCATCGGTTTGATTCATTTTGGCAATATCCGTAACATTTCTCGCTTTTCCTACTTCATTCACCCAACTTCTATGGTAAACATATGTACGTGGCAACACCTATCAACAAATATTGTTTTGACAAGGTTGTCCGCCAGACGTGCGCAAAAGAGACAAACCTATGTAAAAGAAAGAGTGGTATTGTCAAATTTTGAAGTACTATATCTCGTTCTTTCACATGCAATCGCCACATCTTTTATTTCATCAATTATCAAACAATACGAATTGTACAGATGGTTTCTTATCTTGTAGGTACCGTCAAATTTGTTTCCGCTTCTGTCTGTCTACCTTATAAAGTAGGTATCATATGAATGTTTAGTAGTTTGTAGATTTTTCCACATGAAAGTAATTTGGAATATTTGGTGTTTTAATCAAACACTAGATATTGACATAAACTTTTTGGTTACAAAGTTAATACAAATGAAGCAAATGGAATAAATTCACGCCACTGATGGGATTCAAACCCACGTTTTCGGACAAACCGGGTCAGATGTGTTTGAGCGCTACACTCGACTCCAGACTAAACTTAGCCACATAACAGTTTTGGGCAGAATACATTCGATGCTCAATTACAAGAGCAAACTCTTTCTTAGAAAAGGTGAGAATCTACACTAACTGAGTCAGGCCAATCATGACCTTTAAGACCCATCTGAATATGCTGCAAGTCATCCAAAACCGCTTCATGCGCAGGGCTACTGGAGCTCCCCTAATAGTTGCAGCGTCTAACTACTACCCCTATCCAACTTCGAACTTTCGACTTTGCCCCAGGCACGTCCTTTCGGATGTTGACGGTCCCATCACATTAGCAGCTGATGCAGCCATTGCGAGTAGATCACACTCTACAAGCTCCTTAAGCAACCCTCGTCCCCGGCGAATAGGACACAGAGGCCCCTCACTTGTGCCATTCTTTGGCAACTACCGGCACATACCGGGTAAACACAGTCCGACCCGTTCTTCCCAGAAAAACTCGTAAGCCCAGTCTTACCCCAAGGGCGTGATTGGGCTGGTTGTTTGAACAACCACCCACACACATCCGGGTGAGCCCTCGCTCCCCACAAAATAGTTAGGTGTAGCTTTAACCGGCCCCGGGGCCGATAAGTGCAGTGCCACATAACAAAAATAAACCGCTACACTACGGTAGCTCTAACCCAGGCAACGAAATTGTGAACCACTTGATTCGTTCATATATTTTTGTAACTTTGAATGGAATGGAATTCGATCTCTTTCACTAGTTCAGCGTAAAAACTAAATTAAGCTACATTAAGTTTAGCGATTGCCCCGATTGGGTACAAGAAGCTTATCGTAGAGGACGAAACTCATACCGAGTTGACGTAAGACACACATGAGACCGATGCTTCACAGATTCGCACCAGTAGTCCATATGGACGCAGTTTCAAATTTCAACTGTCGTAAGTTTCAAATTTCAACTGTCTGAAGAGATGAACTAAAACAAAATACTTAGCTGTCGACTTATTTTGCAAATACACTGATCGTTATCCGTTCTCTTTCAATAGTTAAGCGTAAAAACTGAATTAAGCTACATATAGTTCTCATCCCAAGATCATCACGAATACTATAACGGAAGCTGTACCACTTAAGTTTTAAGAAACACAAAAGATTTTCGATTTGCTGTTGGTAACCATACCACTGCAAGCAAACCAACAGCATAATTAACTTTGTTATGTATACCGAAACGTTGACTACAAAACCCTAGTTGAAGGTGTGTCTGAGATGCTCTTGGACGGTTTAATCTTCTAGTTCATACCTACTAAATAATAAAAACTTGTTTATTAAATTCAAAATTCTTGCGTACCTACATTTACACACAGAAGATAAATACATAATGTCGCTTCTACAAATTTTAATCTTGACACATTTTTTCCTGTCTTTGTTACTCTTATTGTTTTAAATGCCTACAACTATCTTTGTTGCGCCGCAACGCACAAAAATCGTTCCTCTTTTGTTTTCCAACGCAGCGTTGTGCGCTATTTTGACGCTGCGCTAAAAATGCGCTGGAACGGACGTTGCGTGTGTTCTTCGCCTAAGTAGATATCTATAATATGTGTTGTAGTGGCAACTCTCCGGATATCTTGTTATTAGATCTTGTGGACAATATGATAATATATTTTCCTTAGTTAAAGTTACTGTTTTCGTATAAACCAGATACATGTAATAATTTTGTACCGGTTGACATTCAAAATTTGCTTTAACACCTAGCTCTTTTTTTATAACATATTCCTTATATTCTTTAGATTCTCGATCTTCGGGCTGTTTCTCCATAAGTTCGTGCAAATATGAGTCCATGTCTTGTGAATGCTCTTGCTTCGCCGCCGACATGCGAAACAAGTACATTAAAACAACCACCATTAAATAATCACTTTTCATATTTATCGTTGCAAAAGTACCTTAAATAGGTATTATATTAGAAATAAAAACCGGAAAAATTACAAAAAAAATATTGAAATGAGGTAAATGTAATGTAAAATATTTTTGTGACATTTGAGTGAAATAAATTTGAAAATCTGTCTAGCAAACTGTCTTATAGAACCACTAGCTGCCCGTCAGCGGTTTCACCCGCTGCAACCTATTATTCCGCGGGAAAAAAACATTACTCGCCAAGAGACGTCGCTGTTAGTTTTCGGCGACAACGTTTAAAACGCGAATCGGCTCAGTCACGCCACCTTTGCAAAAATATTGGAATATGCGTGATCCGGTAGGAATAAGACATTTTCTCGTGGTAAAAAGTAGCCTATGTGTTATTCTAGATGCTCTTCTATATTTGTGCAAAAGGACATTGGGACCTTAAGTATGGACAAATGACCCACTACTGCAAACATTAATGAATTATGCCTCATTTTAAAACCTCAGCCGCCTAGTTTTAGCAGGTAAAGGCGCATTTTTGTGAGGGACGGGAATATTAAGATATTTAATAATATTGGTGCCGGCAGAGTAGAATACCCTTTCTTACCACCTCCTTTCTTCCTGTGGGGGTCGTAAGAGGCGACCGAGGGATAAACCCGACCCAAACAGCTAGGGCCTACCGTATGGTGGCGGTTAATCCACCACAAAAGCATTCCCAAGTAGGGTTGACGTCTGGTAGGCGGCCGGTCGTAAAATTCAGCCAAATCCTTTTGCAACACGATTTTGTGTTCAACGAAACGTGTTGTGCCGACCCCAAGCAATTGGGATAAGGGCAGGAAGATGATGATGATGTCAACACTATACTCCAGATTAGCTGCCTAGTCGCTCTCGCGTTCAGGAGGTTTTGTTTACCGTTCCCGCTTACCGTCGGTAGTCACGTAGGGATCTGTCGAGCACAAGTAATCCCGGCCAGCGGGTCGTACCGTTGGGGTACTCCAGAGTCTTGCGCCCCGAGGGTAGGCTACGCTTTACCCTGATTATTAGGTTTCTTAACTGCTTCCAAACTGCCCTTCAAGGGCCACCAGCACCCTGCAAATCTGTCGCGAATGTTTGTCCGCACGAACCCGCAAGCTGCCTTGCAGCGCATTATGGACGAACTCGCGGCTTCGTGCCATCCCTCGCCGCCGTCCACGCTGGGATCAATAGAACCCCTGCTTGTCTTTCGCCACCTACGGCCGCCGTCGCACCCCCACTACCGCCGCTACCTACTTCTCCCTCGCCGTCTCCGCTGCCCCAGCGTGAGCCGAGGAACAAAAAGCAAGGAGAGTGCTACAGCCGTACAGGTGGTAGCGCAGACCGCGCAGTGCGCCGAGCGAACACATGGATCAACCTCACCGACTCCGCCGAGGACAGTTTCGGCTACGAGGGTCACGCCGCCGCTGTCCATGCACATTCTGAACAGCTCGGGTACTGGAGACAGCCCAGCGACGACATCACAAATATCATATGCGTCCACGCTAACGACGCCAAAGCCTGCGCCCAGCAAGCCCAGGAAGACGCCGCCACCTACACCCAAGACATCCATGAAGATGACTGGGTGCATAAAGAAGCCGCCACCTATAGTGGTCGACCTGCTACCGAACTGGAGCCACCACTTTGCCGAGCTAAAGAAGGAGCTCGGTCATGCGCCAAACATGCGCATGACCGAGCTGACCACTCTGGGCTACGAGGTAGACTACATGCGCCCCATCAAGGCTCGCGGGAACGTCTAGAGTTAATCTCCTTCGCCCAGTTTATCCGCATGCCAAACCTCACCCCTGCCGATTGCCTGCCTGGGATTGCAGAAGACCCCGAGAAAAGTGCGCCATGAAGTATGGAACAAGAGAGGGGGGCACAGCGCCTCTTACGAAGCCCGTCAAACTGAAGAAGACGGAGGCGGCACGGGGAAACCAACGCAGCTGGCTCCCTTATGGCGGCTGCGAACGGCCCCTTCGAAACTTCGATGACAAATAAGCGGAAGCCGAGGAGGCGAGCATCGCCCCCGCCCCCCCAGGACGTGAAAGCACCGGGCCAGCCACGTCAAGAGCCACCCACGGGTCCGTTGGATGTGGTCGGCTCCCCTCAGGGTACACCTCAGGGGGAGAAGCCAAAACACAAACCGGCCACAAGACAAGAGAGTGCGCGATAAGCCGTCTTAAAAGAGGACAGAAAGGTCCTGATCACGAGGGCGGACGCGACTTTTATCGTCGTAAAAAGCCTTCAGTGACTCGAGCCATACGGCGGGGTCATGGCTGCCAGGTATGCACGGAGGCTCTGGGACCCAGATAGTTGTGCTGAGCACAGTCTGATGTGGACATCACCTGTCCACATCCATTTAGTGTCATAGCTGATTTATATTTAAAAAGTATAGTACAAAGAGGTTTTTATTGAAAGTAGAGTTGTATACCATGAAAATCTTAAAATACAAAAATATATATTTATTTAGACTTTCCCATGGAATTTTAGAAAAAAAAACAACTTATTTAGGAAATACCTAGATAAATCTAATAATTAAGGTATGTTTCATCAATGTTCGCTAGGTGGGTCAGAAGGGTCCCAATATCATTTCATGTCAATCTAATCAGCCGTTTTAGCGTGATGTCGTAACAAACACACACACAAACATCCGCCTTTATAATATTAGTAGGATAAACTATTTTCAAATTATTCTTTAGTAGGTCTGTGTTCTGCTAGTATAACACATAGTATAAGTCTAAGCTGCCAGTAGTGTTACTTAGTTGTCACTTAGTGGTGGAGACAAGGTTTTATTTGCTCCCTGCGGTCGTAAGGAGGACTCACTCTTTATAATTAACACACGAAATTCAACTTTATGTATTGTTGATACAGTTGATTTTGCTTTGGAATCAGCGTAATCATATGGAAAAATCCGACCAAGTGCGAGTTGGACTCGCCCACCGAGGGTTCCGTACTAAGATTTGTGGTTATTCTGGTTGGTAAACCTATATTTCATATGATACTCCACTTGGACAACTATCCAAATTTCTTAAAGGAGATTGCCCATTTCTGATCTAAGAAATTGTCTCGCCTGAAAACGAAAATTAAAGCAATATGTAATATCCCTCATTCTAGTGAAGAATAGCTAGCATTGTTGTACAAAACAGGTAAACTAACTTAACTGTTAACTTAACTGTTAAGTTAACTTAACCGTTAGGTATTTTTCCCAGAGATTTTACTGTGGTGTGAACCTTTTTTGCACTTTTTACTACGGTATAGCTAACGCTAACGATTTAAGAACGAAATACTCCATAATCAGCCAAACTTAAGAACTTTTGTCTTTTCCGATACCCAACTTTAACATTCAATAACTTCAGAACTCCTGTCATAATTAAATTATTTTCAGTTACAAAATGTTAAGCAATAATTAGATTTTATAATAATTTAACTTTGGCTTTGATACGAGGCCTGCAAGTAGTGAGGCAAGCAATGGACGAATATCCATACTAGGTTGGGCATGATCCTTTTGTTTTTTTGCGGCCCCCATAAAAACCATAAATTTCTGAAAATGATAATTTTTAGAATGCCGGATTAGTATGGACTAGCTGGCGTCTTTTTTTTTCTAGGTGTTACATAGATGGCGCTTGTATATTTGACTTAAGAACAATACAACGATCAAAAAATATGTATATAAATAATTTCGTGCAGGGGTAACGGTTACCCCCTGTTTTCTGTTTTCTAAATAATGTAAGACCATTGCCAATTCGCAATGCCGCCGCGAGTTGCAAGCCAGCCTAGCCTTAGCCGGCAATGTCTCAGCTCCACCCATGCCGGGTATATGCCATGCCATGCCAAGCCAGCCGAGCCAGCCAAGCCGGAGCTGAAGACAAGCCGCCGTGGTTCACAGAATGAGGCCTCATTCTGTGTGCTAGCCAGCCAGCCGGCCTTCGGGTCTCAAATATTTGAATTTTGTTCGAACAACGCTTGTAAAACAAAAGACAGTAGTTTTCTCTCTTGCTATTGAAGTTTGGTAATAAAAAGTGGTTGTTCCAGCATAAAAGTATTTTATTTAGTATTTAGTGTTTATATTTTCAGAAGAGTGGGATAAATACCTACTAGAAGACATGGCCCACATGATAAACGAGTAAACTACCACGAGGGCCTGATGACCATGACGTGCGGATGACTGGGACATGGAGTCTCCAGGCGGCGGCCGTTCAGAACAGAAACCGAGGGCGTAAGGCGTCAAAGCAAGCCGAAGCTAGCAAGCTAGTCATGTTCTGTTTAACAATACGCTGCCGTGCATCTGCTGTGCATTGAGTACCTATGTTGTGAATTGTGGGTTCCCGCCAATTTCGCCAAAAGCTATCTATCTGTCAGACAACGACAAGGCCTAACATAAATAAAACAGAAATAATCAAAATATTACCTATTTCGTGAAAATTGTGAATGAAGTGGCAGTGGCGGCTAGGCCCTTTCGAATAATGCAACTCTCGGACAAAAGAAAACAGGACATTTGATCCAGAAAATACATAAGAACTGCGCGGTCCGATTTTGGTGCTGATAGCCCCATAATTATGATCACAGGCGACGGAACGCATTGTCAGAGCTATGCACTTAACCTGAAGAGTTGTACGAGAGTTTTCGATGTGCCCTGGATGAAAATATACCTACCCTGACCGATTTCCGTACCGGTACCTAACCTACAACTAGGGAATGCAATCTCGATCTCGCGAGATCTCGAAATCACCGAGATCTCGAGCTATTTTTCGAGATCGAGATCTCGAAAAAGGAAATCTCGATTCAGAAAAATCCTTCGAGATCTCGACAGTATCGGTCGAGATTTTGAACGAGATTTCGAGATTGAGCTTAAATTCATAGACGTGTTTCTTGATTTGCGAAGCTTAGTTTTCGGTGTCTACTGGTCTATTCCGAGCGTACTATTTATTCAGCAAGAGAAGACTGCTGTTGTTAGACATTTATAGGGAAATCTAATAAAATGGACAGGTTATAAAGGGGCCCCAAGACGGCAATTTTTAGCCATTGCCAGCGAAACTCAACATTTATTCTATTGCCAATGTGATTTTCCATACTAAAACTGTTGGCAAAATACGAAACTGCCAAAGTCATCCAACTAAAATGCCATCGGCACCCAACTGAAACGTTTCTTATTTAACAGATTTCGGGCTCATAAGTTATAAGAGATGGGATATACTACTGACTGGGTGTAGTGAGGCAAAGTCAGTCAAAGTTCGGGTAACACACCTTAACTTTTGGCCTAGAAGTTGAGATGGATTCCCCGACATGATAATATTACAACAGTACCATGGCATGGAAAGAAAGTTCAATTTTAAAGATTTTAATATGAGAAGCAAAATCTCGATCTCGATCTTGAAATTCCGAGATCTCGACCAATATTCCAACGAGATCTCGAGTTGGTCAGTCTCGAACCTTAAGATCTCGACCGAGATCTCGAGTCGTTAATCTCGGGTCGAGATTGAATTCCCTACCTACAACTGTCATGCTGGATGTCGCTGCTATTCTGTACGTGATGGAGGCTACTATCACAGATAGAGGGATGCATGCGGCTCGACTCGACGCTCTAAGGCCGTGAAAAGGTCATGTGCTCGTTCTAATTCCATATATGTCTGCAATGCAGGTGAAAGCAAATATGGAGATCAACGCAGTGATTATATGCAGTTGTTTGTTTCAGTGTTCTGTGCTGCTTGTGCACTATGTGCCCCTTCCCTACACTTGCCATGGTGCTGTGCTGGCGAACTGTTCAAAGCAAGCTGAATTATTCCTGTCCGTGCGGAGTGACATGAAGCAGCTGCAACTGATGGCTGCGAGCAGTGATTCTGGTTTAAGGCAGCGCTACAAGGAAGTTATAAGGTCATGTAAACATTCTGTTTTCATTTATTTCTTGTATTCATGATAAAGTTTCAGAGAAAACCTAAGCAGTCATTACATGCCATGTTTTAATTGTTCACAGCTATGGATTAAAATGCTTCTTGTCAAGTGAAAGTGTTCCTGGTATCTGAACGGGGCTGGCTGGAATTTACTTGTCAGCGACAATGGAGTGAGGAGCGGTCATAGCAGCCAGCTAAACTGTCAACAGAGCATTTCACGTGTAGCGGCTGGCCAGTCACAAGATTGGAATCTATAGGACGTGCATTAGAAGCCCTACTGGAAGCTTGATTATATCAGGTGCTATGCTTTCATTATGTTACTATCCATTCACTAAGGTTGTACAAAATTGTTGGTTGTAGCAAGATAAAAAAAAAGAAAACTATTAAAATTAAGTGATGTGACTATTTAGAGCTAAAAGAGGCTAATGATACTGCAGCCATTTACCAGCAGTGCAATAATAAATACAATGCTACAGAACAGTCTTACATAGCTTGTAGACCTAGGATACTTACCTATAATAATGTAACATTGTAGACTCTTGTAGTGAGATTCAAAATCAGTGTCTCTCTGGGGACGATAAGAAAGTATGGGATACCAAGGATAGAATCAATAAGTAAATAGAATATTTGATACAGTGTGTTATGTTAATCTCTTATCTTTGTGTGGGACACTGAGTCGTCCAATGACCCGATGAACCCTGGTGTAAGAGTTTCACAACCAATTAAAATACTTGAATGACAATCAACTGTTGTAGTATAGAATTTATCAAAGTTGAATGTTAGGTATGTGTTCTGTGACCAAAATCAGTACCTAGGCTGTAATTTCAAAACCGTTTGTTCTGAAATAGGTTCTGCACATATATTGCTTAATAAAGTAGGCATTAGAGCATATACACTTGCCAGTCATAAATTAAACCAGATAAGTAGGTACATAACATACACTTTAGTATGCATGTTTGCCTGGTAGAAATTGCAATCTGAATACCTTTTGCAAAACATTATATCCAATAGGTATTAATATGAGCAATAAATATTTTCTGTCAATTTGGCAAGTCTGTATAAATGTGGATGCAGGATATACATTCTGCATTGTAGGTATTGCAAAAAGAAAATAGGTAATAGCACCAAGTTGTATTAGTTATTTGGACATTACTTAAAACAATATACAACAGGTCAACTTATTTCTAAAACAAATCCCTGCCAGCAGACCAGATGAGATAGAGAGATGATATAATGTCAGCCCAATGGCTAAAATTGTGATAGTTGTGATACCTGTTCCCCTTTCAAAAAGCGGCAAAAAGTCATTCGAATTCAATGTCACACGATTGGGGCAAAAGTAAGTTAGTCAACTGACTTGTCAGTCTGTCAGTCAGTTAGCTAGTCAGTCAGTAGGCCAATGTATAGTCAGTCAGGCATCTGGCTAGTCACCTAGCCAGTTAGCTAGTCAATCAGGCAGCCAATGGGAACGTTAGCCAGTCAATCAGCGTGTCGGTCAGCAAGACGACATCCTGCCAGCCCATAGGACAGCCAGCCGTTCAGGCCGTAAGTAAGGCAGCCGAACAGTCAGCCAGCCAGTCTACCAGCTAGAGAGTAAGCCAATCAGTCAGTCAACAAGCCGGACCTCAGCCTGCTAGACAATTGGTCACCTAGTCACGCAACCAGCTAGACAGCCATTTAGTCAGACAGCCAGCCTGCCCGTTACCCAGTAAGCCAATCAGTCTGCAAGAAAGCCACAAAGCCAATCAGTCAGCTAGTCAGACGATCCGTCAGCCAGATCTAGTCAGACAGCCAGCCTGCCCGTTACCCAGTTAGCCAATCAGTCTGCAAGAAAGCCACAAAGCCAATCAGTCAGCTAGTCAGACGATCCGTCAGCCAGATAGCCAGACAGCCTTCTAGTCTGCTTGTTAGACAGACAGCCAGTCAGTTTGCTAACCAGACAGCCAGTCAATGAGCCAACCAGACAACCAGTCAATTAGCTAATCAGGCAGCCAGCCAGTTAGTTTGTCCGTCAGTCAGTCAGGTCACTGTAAAACAGTTGAGTGTATGTAAACAGCCCATTGTTTTTCAGACATCATGAGCCACTAGGCACTTGCGTCTGCTGACAATATTGCTATAATTTGAACTAATGATATTAATATCAATTAGCCTAATGATTGTGTAGGGTTTTCCGAATGTAAACTATCGTAGAACTACTAGGCAACAGTAAATGTGTCAAAATATTGAATACTAATAAATAACCTTCATTACATTACCAAAAGCAGTATTGGAATCTTTCAAGTAAATTGTCTCAGTAAATGTCACTTTTCCGGCATTTTTTTTATCTCTAATTACAACTTAGAATGTATGCTGATGCTAGTTTACTTAAATTTGTGTTCTCAATTGCGGGGCAATTGTTGCAGGATGGCCGAGTGTAAGACCATTGCCAATTCGCAATGCCGCCGCGAGTTGCAAGCCAGCCTAGCCTTAGCCGGCCATGTCTCAGCTCCACCCATGTCAGGGTATATGCCATGCCATGCCAAGCCAGCCGAGCCAGCCAAGCCGGAGCTGAAGACAAGCCGCCGTGGTTCACAGAATGAGGCCTCATTCTGTGTGCTAGCCAGCCAGCCGGCCTTTGGGTCTCAAATATTTGAATTTTGTTCGAACAACGCTTGTAAAACAAAAGACAGTAGTTTTCTCTCTTGTTATTGAAGTTTGGTAATAAAAAGTGGTTGTTCCAGCATAAAAGTATTTTATTTAGTACTAGCTGGTGCCCGCGAACTTCGTTTCGTCAAAGAAGTTCTTGAGCCAACAGAAGCGGCACATCATGCTAAACAACTTTTTCAATACAGACATTTTCGTATATGTTAAGGGCGCCACACACCGGGCGCGTATGCGTGACGGGCACGTCATCACGCGCATAGAGATGACGTTGTATTGTATGGGATTGTATGAGAGGCCTACCTGCGTATGCGTGCACGTAATCACGCGAGTAGTGCGGTGTGCGGTGCCTCATACAATCCCAGACGATACCTACAATGTCATCTCTATGCGCGTGATGACGTGCACGTCACGCATACGGGCCCGGTGTGTGGCGCCCTTGAAAATTTTGCCGACTTCCTGGTGTTCCGTCACGTAGGTAGACAGACAGTACCTACAGTGCTGATAATGGTTCTCACAAATCATCAAATATGATCAACACGTTTATCTGCCACCATAAAAAACATCTAAAAACATCGCATGATTTTGAGTCTTCTTCTTTTTTTCGTGTGGAACACCGAGTCGTTCAACGACCCGATGAACCCTGGTGTCAGAGTTTTTCAACCGCCTACTGCAAGCAGCAGGCCTCTGACATGGTTGTGTAACGACCGCCATCATAGACAGCAACCGGGACCGACGGCTTATCGTGCCCATCCGAAGCACGGAACCATCTTACTTGCGGACAATCAGGTGGTTCAGCCTGCAATGTCCTAACCAGACTGGGAACGAATTCACAAAGTGATAAATATCAACTTTGTGAGTGAACCCACCGGGAATTGAACCCGGAACCTTTGCGTGGCAGGCAGGCATACTAACCACTGCACCACATCGGTTGTCATCATTTTGAATGATTCATGCACAATTATACCACACAGATAGTTTGAACTCTTCTTCCTTGCCTTCCCAACTTGGGTGGTGCTGGCTGTCCTATTTTTTTAGTGCCATTAACGTTCTTTCTGGGGTTGTCGAGTCAGTTAGGTCTTCTTTTTATGTGAGTCTGGTCATACACACTAACTGACAACATTTTCAAAAATAGGTACCTAGTGCGATATTGATATTAATTGTTTACTTATTTCATTACCCGCCTATTATTTTAAGGGTTCCGTACCGAAAGTGTACCCTATTACTGAGACTTCACATCACTGTCTGTCTATAACCAGGTTTATATCTCATAAACCGTGAGAACTTTTAAATTTAAATTACAGATGTTGTATTTCTGTTGCCATTGCGGCTCCCATACAACTAACATGATTTTTATGCCATTTTTACACATAATGGTACGTTCTCATTTTCGATGTTTGTCTCATGGTTATTATTTTATGCGTGATTGGTACGATTAGGGCAGGCAGATGATGATGCTGATTACGATGATGATGGAATAACCTGGAGAAACCCCAGACTACCGGGTCTGTCGGGGCGGCACGACTATGGGCCGTCGTCCCATACCTACATCCTTTATTCGAACAATATTTGCGTTCCATTTCTTTGGCGCTGACTGAACATCAAGATGTTCTAAATTCAAAGTAGTTTTATTCGAACTTGTTGAGATCTTTATTTAAAAATTGCGAGTAAAAGAAACTTTGCGGCGCGTTCTTTTCGAATAGATAGGATGAAAACAACTTTCCCCAAGGAACATAATTCAAAATATAAGGAGTAAAAAAATAACTGCAAATATTTTAAAGAGTGAACCAGCCCATGAAACTGAACAACTTTCCCCAGGGAACATAGGTAGAAATATGAAAAAAAAATTTGTACATTCTATAACAAAATGTTCTGGCCGGCCCGGCCCGGTCCGTTTATATGGGAGGGCCAAATTTATTTTTCGTCTTTTGACCTATGTTTCTTAGGAAGAGTTGTTCAGTTTTATAGACTGGTTTACTCGTTAAAATATTTGCAGTTATTTTTTTTTTACATACTGTAGGAAAAAATAATTGGACCTCCCATTATCCCATACAAAATGCTCCAGCCCATAGCCGACCGAGTTAAATTTGTAGGGAAGGTAGGTAAATTTTTTCAGTATTCGACCTATGTTCCTTGGGGAAAGTTGTTCAGTTTCATGGACTGGTTCAACCCTTAAAAAAATTTGAGTGGTTTTTTTTTTACATCTAATACTTATTCCTCAACCGCACGCAACGCGATATCGATTTACGTGCAAACTTATTTCAAGTATAGTGGCAACCCCCCCCTTTTAGGGGTTGATTTTTTTTGCCTATAACCTGGTCGGTAACTTTCCCGTCATTTTGGTATAATGTGCATCAAAATCGGTTCAGTCGTTTTTGCGTGATGCTTCCTCATACAAACAGATTAACAGATAAACAGAGAAACAGATAAACAGACAAACAGAAAAAAAATCTAAAAATTGCTAATTCGTGTTCTGTTATCAAGTTGAAATATCACCAGACACTTTTTTTGGAAAATCTTCTATGTACAGACTTTCGACCCTCTACAACTTTATTATATGTATAGTATAACACTAAATACTAAATAAAATACTTTTATGCTGGAACAACCACTTTTTATTACCAAACTTCTGTCTTTTGTTTTACAAGCGTTGTTCGAACAAAATCAATTCAAAAAAAGAAAACAAAAAGGCGTGAACGCCGGCTGGCTGGCTAGCACACAGAATGAGGCCTCATTCTGTGAACCACGGCGGCTTGTCTTCAGCTCCGGCTTGGCTGGCTCGGCTGGCTTGGCATGGCATGGCATATACCCTGGCATGGGTGGAGCTGAGACATGGCCGGCTAAGGCTAGGCTGGCTTGCAACTCGCGGCGGCATTGCGAATGTGCAATGGTCTTACACTCGGCCATCCTGCAACAATTGCCCCGCAATTGAGAACACAAATTTAAGTAAACTAGCATCAGCATACATTCTAAGTTGTAATTAGAGATGAAAAATGCCAGAAAAGTGACATTTACTGAGACAATTTACTTGAAAGATTCCAATACTGCTTTTGGTAATGTAATGAAGGTTATTAGTATTCAATATTTTGTCACATTTACTGTTGCCAAGTAGTTCTACGATAGTTTACATTCGGAAAACCCTACACAATCATTAGGCTAATTGATATTAATATCATTAGTTCAAATTATAGCAATATTGTCAGCAGACGTAAGTGCCTAGTGGCTCATTATGTCTGAAAAACAATGGGCTGTGTACATACACTCAATTGTTTTACAGTGACCTGACTGACTGACGGACAAACTAACTGGCTGGCTGCCTGATTAGCTAATTGACTGGTTGTCTGGTTGGCTCATTGACTGGCTGTGTGGTTAGCAAACTGACTGGCTGACTGTCTAACAAGCAGACTAGAAGGCTGTCTGGCTATCTGGCTGACGGATCGTCTGACTAGCTGACTGATTGGCTTTGTGGCTTTCTTGCAGACCGATTGGCTTACTGGGTAAAGAGCAGGCTGGCTGTCTGACTAGATGGCTGTCTAGCTGGTTGCGTGACTAGGTGACCAATTGTCTAGCAGGCTGAGGGTCCGGCTTGTTGACTGACTGATTGGCTTACTCTCTAGCTGGTAGACTGGCTGGCTGACTGTTCGGCTGCCTTACTTACGGCCTGAACGGCTGGCTGTCCTATGGGCTGGCAGGATGTCTTGCTGACCGACACGCTGATTGACTGGCTAACGTTCCCATTGGCTGCCTGATTGACAAGCTAACTGGCTAGGTGACTAGCCAGATGACTGACTGACTGTACACTGGCCTACTGACTGACTAGCTAACTGACTGACAGACTGACAAGTGAGTTGACTAACTTACTTTTGCCCCAATCGTGTGACATTGAATTCGAATGACCTTTTGCCACAAAATAGAGAGTATACAGAAAGTTCACCGTTTCCCTAATTTGTGCTTTTGCCGCTTGTTGAAAGGGGAACAGGTATCACAACTATCACAATTTTAGCCATTGGGCTGACATTATATCATCTCTCTATCTCATCTGGTCTGCTGGCAGGGATTTGTTTTAGAAATAAGTTGACCTGTTGTATATTGTTTTTAAGTAATGTCCAAATAACTAATACAACTTGGTGCTATTACCTATTTTCTTTTTGCAATACCTACAATGCAGAATGTATATCCTGCATCCACATTTATACAGACTTGCCAAATTGACAGAAAATATTTATTGCTCATATTAATATTTAAATCTAATATCTATTGGATATAATGTTTTGCAAAAGGTATTCAGATTGCAATTTCTACCAGGCAAACATGCATACTAAAGTGTATGTTATATACCTACTTATCTGGTTTAATTTATGACTGGCAAGTGTATATGCTCTAATGCCTACTTTATTAAGCAATATACAGGGTGTTAGGGACGGTGTACCGAAAACTTTGCAGGCATGATCAGACCATCAAACTGAACAACTTTTACTATGGAGCCAATGGTGGGAAACGCAGAAAAAATTCTGACCTCCCATACAAAATTCACGATCAGATGACTGACTTTGTATGGGAAGTCGGAATTTTTTTTTTCGTTTCCCACCATTGGCTCCATAGTAATAGGTAGTTGTTTAGTTTCATGGTCTGAGCACGCCTGCAAAGTTTTCGTTACACCGTCCCTAACACCCCGTATGTGCAGAACCTATTTCAAAACAAATGGTTTTGAAATTACAGCCTAGGTACTGATTTTGGTTCACAGAACACATACCTAACATTCAACTTTGATAAATTCTATACTACAACAGTTGATTGTCATTCAAGTATTTTAATTGGTTGTGAAACTCTTACACCAGGGTTCATCGGGTCATTGGACGACTCAGTGTCCCACACAAAGATAAGAGATTAACATAACACTCTGTATCAAATATTCTATTTACTTATTGATTCTATCCTCGGTATCCAATACTTTCTTATCGTCCCCAGAGAGACATTGATTTTGAATCTTACTACAAGAGTCTACAATGTTACATTATTATAGGTAAGTATCCTAGGTCTACAAGCTATGTAAGACTGTTCTGTAGCATTGTATTTATTATTGCACTGCTGGTAAATGGCTGCAGTATCATTAGCCTCTTTTAACTAAATAGTCACATCACTTCATTTTAATAGTTTTCTTTTTTATCTTGCTACAACCAACAATTTTGTACAACCTTGTGAATGAATAGTAACATAATGAAAGCATAGCACCTGATATAATCAAGCTTCCAGTAGGGCTTCTAATGCACGTCCTATAGATTCCAATCTTGTGACTGGCCAGCCGCTACATGAAATGCTCTGTTGACAGTTTAGCTGGCTGCTATGACCGCTCCTCACTCCGTTGTCGCTGACAAGTAAATTCCAGTTAGCCCCGTTCAGATACCAGGAACACTTTCACTTGACAAGAAGCACTTTAATCTATAGCTGTGAACAATTAAAACATTGCATGTAATGACTGCTTAGGTTTTCTCTGAAACTTTATCATGAATACAAGAAATAAATGAAAACAGAATGTTTACATGACCTTATAACTTCCTTGTAGCGCTGCCTTAAACCAGAACCACTGCTCGCAACCATCAGTTGCAGCTGCTTCACTCCGCACGGACAGGAATAATTCAGCTTGCTTTGAACAGTTCGCCAGCACAGCACCATGGCAAGTGTAGGGAAGGGGCACATAGTGCACAAGCAGTACAGAACACTGAAACAAACAACTGCATATAATCACTGCGTTGATCTCCATATTTGCTTTCACCTGCATTGCAGACATATATGGAATTAGAACGAGCACATGACCTTTTCACGTCCTTAGAGCGTCGAGGCGCATGTAGGTATGTCTCTATCTGTGACTGTAGCCTCCATCATCACGTACAGAATAGCAGCGACATCCAGCATGACAGTTGTAGGTTAGGTACCGGTACGGAAATCCGTCAGGGTAGGTATATTTTCATCCAGGGCACATCGAAAACTCTCGTAGAGCTCTTCAGGTTAAGTGCATAGCTCTGACAATGCGTTCCGTCGCCTATGATCATAATTATGGGGCTATCAGCACCAAAATTGGATTGCGCAGTTCTTATGTATTTTCTGAATCAAATGTCCTGTTTTCTTTTGTCCGAGAGTTGTATTATTCGAAAGGGCCTATCCGCCTCTGCCACTTCATACAACTTTCACGAAATAGGTAATATTTTGATTATATCTGTTTTATTTATGTTAGGCCTTCTCGTTGTCTGACAGATAGCTTTTGTTGAATTTGGCGGGAAACCACAATTCACGACATAGGTACTCAATGCTCAGCAGATGCACGGCAGCGTATTGTAAAACAGAACATTGTACGACATGATGGATGGATGGTCTTGAAATACGATCGCGGCGGGCACCGGACCAAATGTACAGGCGGAATCTTGACTAGCTTGCTAGCTTCGGCTTGCTTTGACGCCTTACGCCCTCGGTTTCTGTTCTGAACGGCCGCCGCCTGGAGACTCCATGTCCCAGTCATCCGCAATTCATGATCATCAGGCCTCGTGGTAGTTTACTCGTTTATCATGTGGGCCGTGTCTTCTAGTAGGTAATTATTATCCCACTCTTCTGAAAATATAACACTAAATACTAAATAAAATACTTTTATGCTGGAACAACCACTTTTTATTACCAAACTTCAATAATAAGAGAGAAAACTACTGTCTTTTGTTTTACAAGCGTTGTTCGAACAAAATCAATTCAAAAAAAGAAAACAAAAAGGCGTGAACGCCGGCTGGCTGGCTAGCACACAGAATGAGGCCTCATTCTGTGAACCACGGCGGCTTGTCTTCAGCTCCGGCTTGGCTGGCTCGGCTGGCTTGGCATGGCATGGCATATACCCTGGCATGGGTGGAGCTGAGACATGGCCGGCTAAGGCTAGGCTGGCTTGCAACTCGCGGCGGCATTGCGAATGTGCAATGGTCTTACAATAGATTTAGTGTTTATAGTATGAAATAAAAAGTTGAATGTAGAAATCTGACATTAGGATTTTGAAACCTCGTAATACCTACTCACTATTGAACTACATTAGATATGTATTCCAAAATAAACATATATCTCAGATAATGTGACTCCTACAAAACGTAAACTTGCTAAGTGCCTCGATTTTTCTGTTGAGTAGTTTATAACGGATACTGTACCAATCAAGCTTTAAGAAAAATATAAAAGGTTTTCTATCTGCGGTTAAAATTAACGCTGAAACACTTATTATCTAAACTACAAAACCCTATTTAAGGGCGTATCTGACACACCCTTAGCCAGTTTAATTTAATATTATGAATAAATTCTAATATTGTATTGACTAAAGTAATAATTAGGGGGCAAGTTAGTCACTTTAGATCAAAACTTTCATTACACTTATCAAATAACAAATTTTCAATTTATTACCAACAGCTGGGACTACCTATGGTGAAAAGATAATTTCTTATTTTCGCGTGGGACACCGAGTCGTTGAACGACCCGAAGAACCCTGGTGTCAGAGTATTTTAACTCTAGCGTCTGTATGACTAATAACATAAGTTATAGATAAATGCTCTTAACCAAAGAGTATTAATGGTTTTAGCCTGCGTCTCAAAGAACTGCAAGTAAGAAATGTTATTTTAGAGTGTTTTGATAGTTAAGACATATTTTAAGGAAATGAACATCGAGTTTTCGCAATTCTGAAGCAAAAATTGACTTGCTTTTTGGTGCGAGTTTTAAATGTGCGGGATCCGCGGATCCGCGGTTCAAGGTGCGGGATCCCGCAAGGCTAAAAATAGCGCGGGATCCCGCGGGATTGCGGATCCCGTATTGCGGGATTGCAATCCCTACCTGCAAGGGATGTAGGCGTGACGTATGTAAAAAAAAAGGCAAAGAAAAAACAGATTTTTGTATAAAACGATCCATCGTCGCCGTGACTCGAAACCTGTACTCTCAATAAACCGTTGATCCCAGGGGGAGCGGCTTACATTTTACGCCACGCAGTTACTTGCACTTAGTGGTCAATTTTCTGAATGGTTGCAAAACGTAAATGTCATTGATCATATACAATGAGGGCAAGGGGGTAGCGGGAGGGTCCACAGCGGGGCGGGAGGGATGCATAAATGAAATAGAAATATTTTTATCAACTGACAGTTCGCGAACTTTCAGGTTGCTATTGTAAAGTCATAACCACAGAGAACCAAAACGTCATTCGCGGTCCCCGATAGAGACGCCCTTTGAGCAATATAGCCTGCCAATTTGGTTTACCGAATTGCCATTCCCAGTGTTGCCACCAGCTTATATTTCTCGAACTTGACGTCCTTTTTTGACTCCCACGTGTTATTTGTAATTTTACCATTTTGTTTGTAAATCGCCCTTACTCTAATACTTATGATACAATAAAACATGCTGTACTATAACAGCCGCAACAGTCCACTGCTAGACATAGTAGTCCGGTTTGTAAGGGGAAGGCTTGTATGGAGACCATTCGGATTGTGATTAAAGCGTGAAACTTGGCATAGATGTTCTATGGGTACACCTTAGTAGGTAAAGCCCGGTTTCCAGGAGTTCCGCCCCCCGGAGCAGGTGGGAGGGGGGGAGGAATGTTTCGGTCGCCGCGCACCAAACAAAAAATTCTCACTGATAGAGTTGAGGTCTTAAGGCAAGTTTGGTATCGTTTTCGAGTAAAAATAACATGAAGAATCTATTTAACGTAGTAAAAAATTATGTTTTCATTAAAAAATACGAAGAAATACGCAAAAAAAGGAAAATATACCACACTATTTTCGTCTTCAGAACGCTATCACTATAAATATGCTAATATTTAGGAAAAAATAAAAATAGCACTAAAAAGCTTAGATATTCAGCTTTCTAAAAATATATACTTTTTGTAAGGTTTTAACCAAAATTACACAGTAAAAAAATAATAATAGGTAGAGCGATGTCGAGTTCAATACTCTCTGCGTACGTACATCTTCTTTTTTTATGAATAGAACTGCAAAATTTAACACAAGAGATAATATACCATTCATATTCTAAAGAAATTAAAATAAAGCTGATCTTGCTGTCCACATTTGAGAAAAATTAACCGCAAATTTAAGTTTGTTTTTCATATGTTTTGTATGAAAAACAAAGTTAACTTTTCAGTTTAAACTAATAACGGAATACGAATTGAACGCAATATGCAAAAACCGCACAAATACGGTCCAGAGTACCTACCTAGGAAATTTTGGTGCTATTTAACGAGGATATAGTTGTCCCATTACCACCAGCGCGTCGCCTCCCTACCTCCATCACAAACAGCTCGAGGTAGATCATCCATTTGCAATCTTCAAGTGCTCGGTCTATCTGACCGCAAAAGTTGCGCTTGTTTTTCACGTATTATGTGCTGGTTGTGAAAAATCTGCGCCAAATACATAGCTGATTAGACTATTTAACTCTGTAATAGCAAATAAAACGTCCCTAAAAACGTGGATCCGAGACAATGATATTATATGTAGTTTGATCCGAGGTGTTTTGCATGGTTTTGAAAAACAAAAGACAAAACGCCCCAAAAACTTAGGCGATCACCCTTTATGAGCCACAGAGCCACGTCTGTTGTCTATGCTGTCCCCGAAAGACCATTACGATTCGTCTGGCATTACGTTTGAAACCTTCCAGCCAACGAAACAGGTCGGGTTCTGTAATGAATTTAAATACCGTGGCCTGGGTGGACCAAGACATATCCATCTATACTGCAATTACTGCACCATCCATGCAGAAGTCAGAGAAGTAGATCTATTCTCCTCTGTTTCGCTTTTATAATCTACTAGTAAGCCTTCTACTCAATTGAAGCCCGGGCCGTGGACATAGTTGTCCCATTACCAGCGTCGCGTCGCGTCCCTCACCTCCATCAACAGCTCGAGGTAAATCAGTGTGCGGTAAATCAGCCATTTGCCATCTTCATGTGATCGGTCCATCTGACTAAAGGGCATTCTTTGTGGTCTACTCTTTACCTACATGACCTTTACATCGGATTTCCATCAGTTTCTTACTCCACATCCCAGCAGTGCCGTTCCATTACAGATGTGATCAGCTAACAGCTACTTCTATTTGCCACACATCCAGACTATGTCGTCTGGTAAATTGGTCTTCTCTTATATAACTTGATCCATTAGTGTGATCCCGATCAGACTTATTCAAAAGCTCCTAAGTGACCATGTAGGTGGTAGGTCAGCCAGTTTTACTGCGAGGTTTCACATCTAGGCTCGACAATTATGTTAAGGACGCACTGATTAAACACCATTGTAATGAATTGCAGCTAGGAGTCTGAAGGACCTAACTTCCCAAATACTGCCAGACAAGCTGCACTCTTCTAGTGATTTCACAACCCAAGTTGTCTTTACCCAACTGATATCTCTGCTGAAGGTATGCATATATACTTTTTGATAAATTCAAGGATATACTTTCGGCGAAAACCGGCTATATATGGCGTTGGCTTTGTCCGAGTTCATCCCAAGTCCAACGCGTCTCGAAGCAACATTATTGAGAGGTCTTGCAGAAATCTAGAATTATGTTATTTTTACATTATGTCGTTTTCAAAGCGGTGGTGTGTTAAATATTCACCGATGACATTGATGCTAAGACAATCACTGTAGAATCTTGAAGGAGGAGGTCTTTTTCCAGCGCTTTAGTGAAGAGTTGCGGAGGTATAATGTCTTACACCTCAGAGTATTTCAACTTGAACGAACATAGTTGACATTCGGTACTGAATTTCTCAGCACCTCCACTTATCACCAGGCGCCCTGACAGCGCTGCAAGGGTTCTTAAACGGCCCGGGCTTCAATAGAGTCGAAGGCTTACTCGTAGATTATAAAAGCCAAACAGAGGAGAATACATCTACTTCTCTAACTTCTGCATCGATGGTGCAGTAATTGCAGTATAGATGGATATGTCGTGGTCCACCCAGGCCACGGTATTGAATTGAATACAGAACCCGACCTGTTTCGTTGGCTGGAAGGTTTGAAACGTAATGCCAGACGATTCGTATAGGTCTTTCGGGGACAGCATAGACAATAGACACGTCTATTTTGGGGCGTTTTGTCTTCTGTTTTTCAAAACCATGCCAAAACACCTCGGATCCACGTTTTTAGGGAGGTTTTATTTCCTAGTAAATAGTCTCTCCAGCTACATGGCGCAGATTTTTCACAACCAGCACATAACACGTGAAATACAAGCGCAACTTTCGCGGTCAGATGGACCGATCACTTGAAGATGGCAAATGGATGATCTACCGCACACTGATCTACCTCGAGCTGTTGATGGAGGTGAGGGAGGCGACGCGCTAATGGTAATGGGACAACTATATCCACGTTAAATAGCACCAAAATTTCCTCGGAAGGTACTCTGGACCGTATTTGTGCGGTTTTTGCATATTGTGTTCAATTCGTATTCCGTTATTAGTTTAAGCTGAAAAGTGAACTTTGTTTTTCATACAAAACATATGAAAAACAAACTTGAATTTGCGGTTAATTTTTCTCAAATATGGACAGCAAGATCAGCTTTATTTTAATTTCTTTAGAATAAGAATGGTATATTATCTCTTATGTTAAATTTTGCAGTTCTATTCATAAACAAAGAAGATGTACGTACGCAGAGAGAGTATTGAACTCGACACCGCTCTACCTATTATTATTTTTTTACTGTGTAATTTTGGTTACAACAATACAAAAAGTATATATTTTTAGAAAGCTGAATATCTAAGCTTTTTAGTGCTATTTTTATTTTTTCCTAAATATTAGCATATTTATAGTGATAGCGTGTTGAAGACGAAAATAGTGTGGTATATTTTCCTTTTTTTGCGTATTTCTTCGTATTTTTTAATGAAAACATATTTTTTTACTACGTTAAATAGATTCTTCCTGTTATTTTTACTCGAAAACGATACCAAACTTGCCTTAAGACCTCAACTCTATCAGTGAGAATTTTTTGTTTGGTGCTCGGCGACCGAAACATTCCTCCCCCCCTCCCACCTGCTCCGGGGGGCGGAACTCCTGGAAACCGGGCTTTACCTACTAAGGTGTACCCATAGAACATCTATGCCAAGTTTCACGCTTTAATCACAATCCGAAAGGTCTGACCCCTTACTAACCGAGGTATAGGCCTTCCCTTATTAGGGGGGTATTTGCCATTCTCAATACGCTTGGCAGGCGGATTGGCAACCGCAGTTCAAGGTGATGTATTCACAGAGAATTTTGCTGCCCATTCTCTGGAACGACTTAATTGGTTTTTAACACTCAAGGGTAGATAGATGGGGTGATGCTATTCAACGCCAACATTACTCGGCAATGTACCTATTTATTATCTGGATCTTTGTTGTGATTTGGTGAAAAAACTACTTAAACAAAAAATGAGAATATTTTTTTTACGTAGCTGTTATCTACCTATCTATGTACCTAATTCTAAAAATAAACACGACAGACAAAAGTTGTCTCATTCAACTCATTGAATTTTTTTCTGGCTGACACGTACTTAATCTTTTATAATATCAGAGGATGTCAGTTTCTAAAACACTGACATTCAGTCATCTATCAGTACGAGTCCACAAGAAAAGGTGAAAATGCCTACGTGGACCACGGGTATTTCTTTTTTCCCCGTGGTGCACCCTAGTCCACCTGCTATAGGTGGACTCAAGGGCAGGGGTTTTACTAATGGTTCACCCGGTTCACCTTATTTCTGAAAGCAACTTTGAATAAATGTTTACACTAATATTATAATAATTCTTTACGTAAGTTGTAGGGCTTGGTGTGATTGATTTGCGATCCTTTTTGCAAAACGAGTGCAACACCCAATAAACTTGATCTAATCAAAACATTAACATATTAAATCTCTAAGCCTCGCTTGCTACTCAGTTCTTTTACCATTATAAAACCATTTTATGTAGGTAATAGGAAGCTAGTAGGTAAATAATTTTATCTACACTCATTTCGTAATATTCGTTTTACAAAATCGAAAGCACCAACGTAATGAACTGCATTAAGAAGTATGCAGCCTTAAAATATAATTTCCATACTAAAATTTGAATCGTAATGGAACGTGATGTCTAGTATTTCAAAAAAAACTAAACGAATATTCCGCTTTTTATTTCCTGAGCCAACACTGGCCAACAGTAAGTTAAATAAAAATAAAACAAATTTCACCCGGGCAGGACGACACTTGAAATAATGAGGACTTATTTATTATTAAATCTTTGCTTCAAATCATTTTTCGAATTTAAATTTACCGATAAATGCTTTTTAATTTTAAAAGTTGTTCAGTTTTTATGAGCCTCCATTTTAACGTTTAGTTAAAAAGTTACTTATGTACAAAAGTCGTTCAGTTGGTGGTTCAGTAGATAGGCTTGCAATCGCCACAGTGCGGAGGTTTGAATTATTTTCATAGTTTTTCTTGTAAAGTGTAGATAAATAGTGTATGCAACTGCATATAATTAGGCTTTAGAATGCTCGTGTCAAACTATTATCACACTAGGCTGCGCCTCGTGTGATAAACAGACACTCACATCCTAAAGCCTCTCATTATAAGGCAATTGCATAAACTACTATTAACTATGAAAAACGATTTAAGTTTAGCACGCATAGTTTCTGATTTAAACGACTTTTTAGTGTGACAGCTGACACCTGTCATGTAGATCTCGTTAAGGCCTACAACTTTCCCAAAGAAACTAATAGTCTAGCACGCATAGTTTCTGATTTAAACGACTTTTTAGTATGACAGCTGACACCTGTCATGTAGATCTTGTTAAGGCCTACAACTTTTCCAAAGAAACTAATAGTCTAGCATGCATAGTTTCCGATATAAACCACTTTTTTGTGTGACAGCTGACACCTGTCCTGGACCACAGGGAAAAAATAACGTACCTGTGGTCCACCAGGTGGACCAGGAGGTGGACCACGGGGATGAAGGGGCCATTTTCAGTCCCTTTTTTTTATTCAATCTCATACACTCCAAATTTAGGTTTTGGCGACGGATATGTGTATTTTGAAAAGACGGGTGTGGCAACACTTTAGGGTGAACGCACTCTGTTCCGAACCGTACGCACAGCACCCTAAGTGGCATAGAATTTCATACAATATTTCAAAATATGACGCGTACGGAACGGTTAAATGAGCTATCACCTCAAATTGCCTCAAATGACAAACTCGTTCAAAAACATTCAAAAATGACAGGCTTGTCTTGTATGAAATTTTGACAAAAGGCGTGTCTAGTAGCGCTGCGCGAAAAAGGTTTCATTTGTCTGTGGTCATAACCTATGTTTATAAAATTTGGTTTTAGAGTCTGGCCAGCGAGTCTTTGGACACGGAAATGGCGCCAATTTTAAAAATCTTTCACATGTTAACACTGAAAAACTACAATAAAACAATTTTGATACTTACTATTTTTTTGTTTTCTGCTCTTTATTTTGTGTTTACCTTGCCTACCGGTATGTATGTATGATGTATCTACCGGGAGTAACAGAAAGGGTATAACAAGCCGAAAGGAGGTCAAGGTACTCATGAAACTGAACAACTTTCCCCATGAAACATGGGTCGATATATGAAAAAAAATATCTGGACCTCCCATACAAAATCGCAGATCAGCTGATTGATTTACTCTGAGAGATCCATTTTTTTCATATTTCGTCCCATGTTCCATGGGGAAAGTTGTTCAGTTTCATGAGTACCTTGACCTCCTTTCGGCTTGTTATACCCTTTCTGTTACTCCCGGAAGATACATCATACATACATACCGGTAGGCAAGGTAAACACAAACTAAAGAGCAGAAAACAAAAAAATAGTAAGTATCAAAATTGTTTTATTGTAGTTTTTCAGTGTTAACATGTTGCCATTTGAAATATTTGAATTATTTGACGTCCAAAGACTCGCTAGCCAGACTCTAGTAGGTTAGAATTTCTATACAAAAAAAATTTGGGAGTTCCCGTGCGTGTTCCAGGTCGGTTCCGCTTTGGAAACTAATCTTTAGGCTTTTCTTTACCTATGCCGAACAGGGGCTTTGCTGGCCTACTTACAAAAAAAAACAAACGTTTCAAAAATTTTTCACTGGGATAAATTTTGTTATTTTGTAATAATTCAAAAATGGTAAGAGCTACAAATAACTATTGTATGGAAGATATGTTAAGCGTAAATTTCTGCATGAATGTTATCAATAACTTTTTCATAATCCAATAGTTTGCGAGAAAAACATAGCACAACATGGCAGTTTTTGCTGAAAGCTCACAAATTCGAAAGTATAAAGTAAGTAGTGAAGTTGGGGATTAAGAGTCACTCGCTGTGTAGGTAGACCATGCTACAATATCCTGCCTGATATTTAGTAACAAGCTTTCCGCCCAGCGGTTTTACCCGCTGATATATATTAAAGTTAACAAGTTAATTTTATACAAATTTTCGTCCTCTGTTTTACCACTTTAGGTGATGAATTTTTTGGAATCCTTTCTTGATATTAATTAAGATTATTCAAATAACCTCTGTGCAAAATTTCAGGGTCCTAGGTCCAGTAGTATTGCCTGTGCGTGGTATACAATTTGTATGAAAAAAGTAGAGTTTGTTCGTTGTTGCCACATTTTGTTCTTTTTTGCTATCCTAACAGGACCTTGGGTCAGAACTATTAAAGAACAGCCTCAAGGGATTGCAAAAAAATAAAAATGTGGCAACTACGAACAAATTTAATATTTTTTTCACAAATTGTAAATCTATGCACAAGCAATACCACTGGACCTAGGTTCTTGAAATTTTGCGCAGAGGTTATTTTGGTTGGGTGAATTAACACCAGGAAAGGAATTTAAGAAAATCATCTTATAAGGTAGTAAAACTCTGGGTGTAAATTGGCAAAAAATTTGCTTGTTTACTTGAAAATATATTAGCGGGTAAAACCTCTGGGCAGAAAGCTTGTTACTAAGTATCAGTCAGGATACCGTAGCAAGGTCTACCCACACAGTAAGTAATTCTTAATCCCCAACTTCACTACTTAATTCATATTTTAGATTTGGTGAGTTTTTATCGTTTTTTTCGCAAACTATTAGATTATCAAAAAAGTTATTAGAGCAAGGTTGTGCAGAAATTTACGCGTAACATTTCTTCCATACAATGTTCATTTATAGCAGTGTTTTTCAAACTGTGGGTCGCGACCCCCAGGGGGGTCGCGGGGCCTTCCTAGGGGGGTCGCCGGCAAAAGCTAAAAGTCAAGGCAGAACCACAGGTGGTCGGATGAAATTCGGTAAAACACAATTTTAGTGACAAAGAATGGGCATGTTTATTGTTCAAAACTTTCAAATCGTACTGCGTTTTTATGCAGTATGCAGTGTTGTTTACGTTTTTTACATGTTTTTAGCGTGAAAAGTCGAGCTCGCTTCGCTCGCAATACGTGCTTCTTTCTGCCTGTTTTACACTTACAACTAGTGTTAATGCTCCTGACTTGATTGTAACGTGAAAAGTCGAACTCGCTTCGCTCGCAATACGTGTATTTTTCAGCCTGTTTTTCACTAATTTTCAAGCTTTTACGCTCGTTCTTAGCGAAAAAAATTCTCGCTCGCTTCGGTCGCGATATTTACGACTCGCTGTGCCTTCAAACTTCAGCCTACCCAGAAACATATCCTATGGATGCGGACAACGCTTGAAGTTTTTCTGTATTCGCCATTGAATTATTGAAATTACTAATTTTATGTTTCTATGATGACCCAACAGGGGGGTCGCCATTGATTTTTTGCCTGGAAAGGGGTCGCGTATTCAAAAAGTTTGAAAAACACTGATTTATAGCACTTACCAGTTTTGAGTTATTACAAAATAACAAAATTTTGGCCAATAAAAAAAGTTTGAAATGGCTGCCATTTTTTTTGTAAGTATGCTAGCAAGGCCCCGGCTCGAAATAGCTAAAGAACAGCCTAAAGATTCGTTTCCAAGGCGGGGCCAAACTTTTACACGCGCGGGAACCTTTTCCTGTCATGCGTATTTTCGCACGCGCGCGGATGTGGTCCGCATGCGGATGATAGCACGCTCCTGGTCACACGCAGGACAGGGATTTCGTTTGCTGCCCCCGCAGCCAATCCGCGCTCCGCGCGCGTGCTAGCCGCATGATAGGAAAAACATGTATCAAAAGATAAGATGCGTGCGGCCCGCATGCGGACCAGATCCGCGCGCGTGCGAAAATACGCATGACAGGAAAAGGGCCCTTAAGCGATCTTGCATACTATATACTTTATGTCATCTAGGAGGTCTGAACACGTTTACTAAATTTGGTGTGCCTATCCTACTTTCCTACTAATATTATTTGTGTGTGTGTTTGTTACGACATCACGCAAAAACGGCTGATAAGATTGACATGAAACTTTGCAGAAATATAAAAGGGCATTTGGAATAACACATAGGATACTTTTTAACCGACGAAAAAAAAACGGAGGAGGTTCTCAATTCATCCCGAACTTTTATTTTTATTTTTATTTTTTTTATTTTTTATGTATGTTCACCGATTACTCAGAGACGCCTGGACCGATTTGAAAATTTTTTTTTTGTTTGAAAGGGTACATTGTGCAAGTGGTCCCATAGTCATCAGGTTAGGATCTGATAGAAGGATCTTGAGAAATTAACAGATTCTTCATATTTTGCGACACGTTTGAAGCAAAATGTACTTGTGCTTACATACACTACTGACGTCTGTTCGTTGTTGACTGTCTGCCAAACATCTGCTAAAGATGTACATCAAAAAGGAGGTTGCTTTTATATTAGTCATGTACGTTTAAGTATTTCATGCAGTTTCTATGTGCGCTCGAAACTCCTTTGAAACAGTAAGGTAGGTCATGTAGATGGCTATTTTGAATGTAAACAAACTTGAAAAGTAACCACTAAAAATTATAAAATAAAAACTTTTTAGCAAAAAATATCACCGCCGAAAACTGAAAAGCATAAAATAATAACTATTTTTACTATATGTACCTACCTAAGTAATATTTTTGGAAATATTATCTACCATATCGGAACATAGTAATTTTGAGTCGGCGTCATGCCAATGAAAAGTAAATATTCGTAAAAATTTTAGACGTCGACTCAGAATTTCTAAGTTCCGATATGGTAGATAATATTTCCAAAAATATTACTTAGGTAGGTACATATAGTAAAAATAGTTATTATTTTATGCTTTTCAGTTTTCGGCGGTGATATTTTTTGCTAAAAAGTTTTTTACCACGGAAAAATGTCTCATTCCCACGGGATCACGCATTTTCCAATATTTTTGAAATAGGTGGCGTGACTGAGCCGATTCGCGTTTTAAACGTTTTCGGCGAAAACTAACAGCGACATCTCTTGGTGAATAATGCTTTCTTCCCGCGGAATAATAGGTTGCAGCGGGTGAAACCGCTGACGGGCAGCTAGTCTTAAATAAAGTAACAGTTATTAGGGGGTAAAAAGTTGCTCTAAATGGTTCGTGTAAGCAAGTCCTTTGCTTGAACTTGGCTGAACACGCTGCCGCGTGTCTTGATATTTCCCGCTTTTCCTGTTGCTAACCGTTTTCGTGTGGAAATAACGAATTTTGCCCTCGTAAAAAGTAGCCTAGGTATATGTTACTCAGGAATATTGTACCTTTCTAATGGTGAAAGATTTTTGAAAATCGGTCCAGTAGTTTCGGAGTTTATCGTTTACACACAAACAAACAAAAAAACAAACAAATCTTTCCTCTTTATTATATTAGTGTAGATATTAAATTATATCCGTTTTTCCTCTCATACACCTACAAAAAATTACACTATCGATAACACTTATCGACAGTAGTAGGCAATACGCAGCGCTACTGCTGCCCATAAGGCTCTTGAGTCCGAAAGGGAACGAAACTATCGCGGCACCGCTCCGATGATTTACGAGCGATTCTGCAAGCAGCGAATAACAGGAGATTAGGTACCTACATAATCGCAATACTAATTTAATTTTATAAACGTTTTCGCCATCGGCAATTTGATTTTATCTGATTTTGACACTGTAAGTGATGCTCAACGACAGCAGTAGAACAAAAAGACGAAAATATCAACTAACAATTTAATAGATCTTGCGTCTACTTACGTATAATTATCTTACATGGAGTCTGATCTACTTATCTTGACGTATGTCGGTGTCGCAGCCAACTGGTTAAAAACGCTGTGTAATTAAACAACTAGTTCTTTAATCAAACGCCGTCATCTAACCAAACAACTAGTTTACTGGCTGAATTTTGAAGCATTCCAAACCGGCGGATTGAAAACCCGCTGTTTAATTGAATAAGTACGTTTTTTCGCCACTGCGGCGCTAGAGTCGGTTTGTTTACAAGATGGCGTCAGCGGCACAAATTTTTTATTTTTATTTTTATAAGCAATGGGTAAGCATTTGTCCGCAATCTCACCTGATGTTAAGTGACGATGCAGACGATGATGGAACATGCTCGCCCAGATAATACCTATTCACTCTCGCCTTGAAAAGGCCTAGGTTATAACGTTCCGGAAACAGATCCGCAGGCAGGAAGTTCCACTCCTTAGCAGTTTGCATTAAAAATGTAGAAGCGAAGCGCTTTGTGCGAATGTCTACGATATAAGGGTGGAACCCCAACCGGCGTCTCGTGCACCGGAGATGGAATGGTGACGGAGGTATCAGGTCATGGAGAGACTGTGCACATGTAGGGGCACGTGGTCCCTACAAATGCTTACGCTGCAATTTGCGTTAGCACGAGGCGCGGGCGCGCTAGTCGTTCCCCGCGCGCGTCCAGGTATAGACATTTCCAACCGTAGAATCTGTATTGCGTAATAAGATTTACTTATGTGAAGAAAGGACAATATACCCGAACTTTCGTGAACCGAATTTCCTTGTTTCATTGAACGTGCACTTTCCTAACTAAACATTCAGTAAGCCGCTTCCCGGCATAAACCTTTTGAGTACACACAGTAAACACAGACATTTGTACACACACTCCCCGAAATCCTGTAGAATACCGACAAGCAAGCTACTTTGCGACGGTGTTCGAGGCTCTGTAACTTTGCGTCAATAAATGCCCTATCATATCAGCGATGAGTTTCTTGGCGCGCTTCTCAATCGAGTCCAGGGCTGCCAGCTGGTATTTGGCAGACCCGTCCCATAGGTGACAGCAATACTCCATGCAGGAACGGACTTGAGCTTGGTATAGTTGTAAAAGCTGTACTGGTGTGAAGTATCGCCTGACCTTTGAGAGAATTCCGAGTCTTTTTGCTGCAGTCGTGGCCAAAGACTCAATATATTGTCCAAAGTTCAGGTCAGATGAAAGGTTCATGCCAAGAAGCTCAAGATGGTCGGAAATCGGTACGGATACACCTCGGAAAGTCGGAGTCAGGTCGACGGGACTCCGTTTAGTGGAGAATAGACATGCCTGTGTTTTAGATGCATTAAACTTGACAAGATTTGCTTCACCCTATTCGGATATTGCTTCAAGATTCAAGTTTAGGCGACTCACTAGGGCCTCTCGACAAGACTGAGTAGATTCATTGCTGGCCTTTGCACTGGACGGACAGGTACCTATCAACAACCGTGCTGTCATCTGCATACCCAAAGGTGTCGCACAGTGTGATAAAAACCCTAATTTTGTTTCATGTCGATTTTATTTCAAATATCAATACTTTAGATCAGTCTAAGCACTAAACTGAAACTCCGGCTTGGATATCTTAGTACTTTTTTTTTAAATCGCCAAAGTTGACGAAAATCGGGGTCATTAAAATGATAAAATAATTAATAATTAAAAAACTTGCCCATTTATTCTAATTGCGACTAAACACATTAATAACACACATCATAACAGACATTTAGTTAAAATTTTCGTGTTCAAAAAGTGAATAGATAAAGAAATATGTTATTTTTTGTAAATTTCCTGTCTTATTTTTTTTTCGCCTTAATTTTCCGTAGTAGACGGAGATTCTTGACCAGGTGATTCTTTGTTCCTACATCTATCAATAAAATTAAAATCACGATGTAATTCAGCATTATTCAGAAATTATTAATTTTTAAAGTTATATCCGGATATTTTTGGCCTAGGGTTGTCACTACCCGGATATTTTAATTTTCGTAGGTATTATTTTTTTCACCCAGATCGTTGGGCAAAGATCGTCACTGAACAATGGGTACCTCAAAACGGGTCCAGACGTAGAGGAAGACCCCGTAAACGCTGGCGGGACGATCTCGACGCCTACTTACAGGAGCGGATGACGGTGGCATTAGACCGAAAAGAGTGGAAGATTGCGGGGGAGGCCTTTGCCCAGCAGTGGGATCTACCAGGCTAATTATAATATATAATAAATTATTTTTTTCAAACAAGATTAATTTGTCTCTATAATACTTAATTTAGGCACGTTAATTGTGTACTAAAATTTCAGTCCTATCGCAGTTATTTATAGACAAGTCGGACTCGCGCCCTCTTCCGTCTTGCATTAAGGGACAAAAATTATTTTTTTCGCGATTTCGCAGGTGACCCCATACTAAAAGTTGTTCAGAATCATGAGTAGAATCACCCTGCAAAGTTTCCTGGGTGAATTAAAAATAACCGTGTATATTCCTACCCGGATAAAATAATTATGGTAGGTGACAACCCTAACCCAAAAAGAATAAAAATTTATATTTCGTGAATAACGCTGAATTATATTGTGATTTTAATATTATCGATAGAGGTAGGGTAAACAATCGACTGGCCCAAAATCTCCGTCTACTACGCAAAATTGGGCAAGAAAAAAAATTTAAAGAAAAAGAACAAAATAAAGAATATTACGTTAAATAATAGCTTTATAAATACGAAAACTTGTTAGATTTGTGTAATAATATGAGTAAAATGATTGTGTTAAATTGGAATTTAAATAACTATTTTCCTTATTTTTTTTATTAATTATTTTTGTTATTTTACTGGCCGGATATCCAGAAACGTTAACGATTTAAAAAAAATAAAGTACTTGAGATATCCGAGCCGGAGTTTTAGTTTAGTACTTTAACTGATATAATGCATTGATTTTTGAAATAAAATCGACATGAAACAAAATTAGTATTTTTATCACACTGTGTGTCGGGCGTAAGCATATCGTTGATGTGCAGCAGAAATAGGGTTGCGGAAAGTACAGACAATAGCCCAAAGATCAATAGCCTGTTCATCTGAAGAGCGTCCTCCTAGGACCACTCGTATTGACCGTCCACTCAAGAAGTCTGCGATCCAGTTGCAAAGTCCTGCAGGTAGCCCGTAGGCGGGAAGCTTGTTAATAAGACTTGCGTGCCAGACCCTGTCAAATGCCTTTGAGACATCCAGAGATACGGCGAGGGCTTCGCCGTGCCTCTCGATAGCCTCGCTCCATGAGTGGGTGGCATACACGAGGAGGTCCCTGTCGACCGCCCGCGGCGGAAGCCGTATTGACGGTCGTGAAGGAGATCATTGCGCTCGAGGTAAGCCAGGAGGCGATTGTTTAGTACACGCTCCATAGTCTTGCAGAGTATAGAGGTGACTGATATGGGTCTACCCCTATAATTGGCAGTGTCAGCACGGCTGCCTTTTTTGGGCACAGGTTGCACGCTTGCAAGCTTCCACGATTGAGGAACTACACCAGTCTCCAGTGAGAGGCGGAACAGGCGTGTCAATATCGGAGACAACTCAGGCGCACAGTTACGCAGAACAATTGCAGGGATACCATCAGGGCCGCTCGCTTTATTTACGTCTAGGTTTCGCAGGATTTTAAGTACCTCTTTCTGGCGAATACAGACGGCTGGCATGTTGCAGCAGACTTTAGGTAACGTTGGTGGCGTTTTACCTGCGGTATCTAGACGCGAGTTTTCCGCAAAAAGGGAAGCAAACAGATCTTAAGATCAGAAAGATCTTAAGTGTCTCAATCTCACCTGATGTTAAGTGACGATGCAGACGATGATGGAACATGCTCACCCAGATAATGCCTATTCACTCTCGCCTTGAAAAGGCCCAGGTTATAACGTTCCGGAAACAGATCCGCAGGCAGGGAGTTCCACTCCTTAGCAGTTCGCATTAAAAATGTAGAAGCGAAGCGCTTTGTGCGAATAGTTGCGGGATGTCTACGATATAAGGGTGGAATCCCAACCGGCGTCTCGTGCACCGGAGATGGAATGGTGACTGAGGTATCAGGTCCTGGAGAGACTGTGCAGTGTGCACACTCCCCAAAATGTATCCTGTAGAATACAGACAAGCAAGCTACTTTGCGACGGTGTTCGAGGCTCAGTAACTTTGCGTCAATAAGTGCCCTATCAGCGATGAGTTTCTTGGCGCGCTTCTCAATCGAGTCTTACTGCCAGCAGGATGGGAGGCAAGTTTGGCGCCTACAGTGCCGATGTGCTTGAAACGTGTTCTGCGTAATTCCTTTTGCAAGACTTAGAGGCCTTATTGTAGGTTTTCAAATCCAGAGTATTCGGAGCTTTGCGCGATCGAGCGTCAGCCCAGGCTACGTAAGCCGTCTGTTTTAGCGCTTCAGCGCGGTTACATTCAGCATTGAACCATGGGCGAGCTTTGCTACCAGAAGAAACATAGTACGGTATGAAATACTCCGTACCCTGACGCAGGACTTCTGTTATGGCATCAGCGCAGCGCGACGATTCTCCTGAAGAAAAACAGGCCTGCCACGGATACGACGCAAAGAAATGGCGCATTTCGTCCCAATCTGCTGACTTGTATCGCCACACCCGTCTCATACCACGAGGGCCCTGATCGAGTGGTGAGTACACGGATACAGATTTCACCAGACAATGGTCGGATGTGCCCAGAGGTGCTACAACCGACACTGAGCATCGGTCTGGATCAGTCGTCAGCAGAAGGTCCAAGCAGTTGGCTGTATGAGACTCCACATCAGGAACCCTTGTCGCACAGCTTACAAGCTGGGAGAGATTTAGCGACAGTGCCAATTTGCGCGCCTCTCTCCAGCATGATCGGTCTCCTGTAGGGTTTCTGACTTCTCGAGCTTTTTCATTTCCGGGAATCGAGAATTCTCGAGCGTCACTTCTCGGGTCTTCTCAAGTCTTTCGAGAAATTTCAATTTACGTATATTTTTCCATGTAAATCACAAAAAAAGTTCACATATTCTACTCTTAATACGTTTTTTCATAGATTTATTGAAATTTTAAATCATAAACATCGTTAACAAGAACTTTTTTTGCGCATTAAGACGGAGATTATCATCCGTCTAACAAAATATAAGATATAGACGAAATCGAGGCGGCTCTAAGGCCTCTGAGCTACTTAAAGCTGCTGAAAAATATGTCATTGAATTGAAGGGCTGAAAAGGCTATTCAACTCTGTGATAGCCAATACGACAACCTTGAATGATAAACAACCTATTGAAGCAGCAGTGTTGTCGCTTTTCTTTTAAGAAAGGAGACACAACTCTCTTCAAAAACTGAAATGCTGTAGTACTCTTCAGTTTCGAGGCGTAGTGGACTTGCGATGGACTTGGACGGGACCAAGGACATGTTCAATCAATATGTCATCCTTGAGCCAGTGTCGACGACGGTGTAGACCATGAAGTTTTCCAGAATTATGGACGCCTCGCCTTGAGCAAACATAGCAGTAAGGATGAGCATTTTGAGGGACGTCATATTCTGGAGTCAACTTTGCCACAATGCTCAAGACCAAGTTTTATCCAGTTATGACTTGTGCCTTGTGGGGCCTAGACGTAGAACCTGACAGTAAAACTGGCCCACCGGCTACATGTCACGCAGAGAGCTATAGAAAGCGTTATGCTGGTGATCTCGCTAATGATAAGGTCTCGAACGAGACAAATGGACCAAAGTAACGGACATGATGACCCACTTCAGTGGTGGCCTGGTTGGTCACATCTGTCGTGGAGTAAGCAGATCCTCATGTGAAGGCAACGCCTCGGCAGGCGTAGCGTTGGGCGTCCTCCGGCCAGGTGGACTAAAGAGATCGAATGGAAGGCAAAAACGGAAGATCGTGCCTTGTGGCGTACCCTGGAGAAGGACTACGTCCAGCAGTGGACTGTTGTGCCGCACTGCTATCAAAGGACAGCGCTGCTTGTTTATAGGCCTAACCGCAAATACATACATACATACATACATCACGCCTTTATCCCTTGCGGGGTAGGCAGAGCGTCAACGACCGCAAATAGTCCAGTAAATAGTAGTAAGATCAGCAAAATTATCTCATTTAAAAAAGTTGATGTCATGTTATGATTTCTCGACTTCTCGATTTTTCTCGACACTAATTTCCCGGGAACGAAGTTTAGAAAGTTCGAGGCGAGAATTCCCGGGCAGAAACCCTAGTCTCCTGGTATGGGAACAGCCACTCCTTGTGACCAAGACCGTATTTTGTTATTTTATGTTAAATAATCAGTAATTAGCGTCATTAGTGCTGTTTCATGGTTATAAGTGATGGAGGCGCCTACGGGAGAAACGTCTGAACAAAAATTCAAACAGTTGTTCGAAGAAACTCTGCGAAATTATAAAATTCAACATCAAGGTAATTTTATTGTTATTTTATTACACGAATATTGAGTGTGTATCTATCTAGCGGGGTCCCCTGAGGTATAACGATGAAATATATGAAAATGAATAGGCTTTTCAATGTACTTCACGACTTTGATAATGAAATCCAATGTACCTCATTCATTTTTGGAAAAAAGCCAAAAAACTACGTGATCTGGCTAGCGGGCTACTTTTTCATTTCAAAACAAAAATAAATTATAATTATACAGTTCGATTCGCCTTCCAATGTACTCACCAAAACAGGTATTAAATCTTTAAAAAGTTTGTTATTTTACGCGAAATACCACAACAAAAGATTTCTCTATCCAGCGGGCTACTTTTTATATTTACCACGTACAGACTTGAGAAATATACCATTTGGTTGCATTTTCAATGTACCCCTCAGTTTTGCTAAGTTTTATATATAAAAGCATTGAATAATTGTAAAATATCTAAAAACAGATCTGTAAGATCAGCAAAAAAACATTCAATGTTTATTTACCTATGGAAGTGTCTATAGAGCGGGGCGCCCCGCTCGATAGTTATTCAGTCTATAGAGCAGGGCGCCCCGCTCGATAGCCGTCATTCACTGATCTAGCTATATGCCAGTGCAACCTTACATTTTGAATTTGACAAGAGATTTGAAGAAGTTTCGCAGTTAGTTTTGGTTGATGTTTGGTTCATTTGGCGGAATTTCGGCTTGTGGTAATATGGGTAATATATTATAAATTGTGATTTTGGTTGTGTTGTGTTGTTGTGACAATGGAAGGCGATGAGAAAGTTGTAATAATTGATTAGTAATTTTCAGTAAGTATTTTTAATAAGTAGTAAATTGAAATTGGTTCAGCAGTTTCGGAGTTTAACCCCCATACAAAAATAAACTCCGAAACTACTCTACCTATTTCAAAAATTCTGAGAAAAGTGATGAGGATGGGTGAGGAAGTGATGAGGATAGGTGAGGAAGGGATGAGAATGGGCGAGGAAGTGATGAGGATGGGCGAGGAAGTGATGAGGATGGGCGAGGAAATGATGAGGATGGGTGAGGAAGTGATGAGGATAGGTGAGGAAGTGATGAGGATGGGTGAGGAAATGATGAGGATGAGGATAGATGAGAAAGGATTAGTATGGAGTTAGACAGTAGGTATTTGCGAGCGAGGTCAAACAAACACAGATTTACTAAATCAAATCAAAGTGGGTACACCTTTTCATGTACTCATACCTACCATGATACCTACATGCGAGTCGAAATAACGGCGGAGCGGCGCCCCGGTCAATAGCCAAACCTCAGACATAGCGCTATTTAGCAGGGCGCCCCGCTTAATAGCCTATCCATAGACAAAGCTATTCAGCAGGGCGCTCCGGTGAATAGCCTAGATGACTATCGAGCGGGCGCCCCGCTATATAGACGCTTCCTTTATTTATTCATTTATTATTTTATAATATCGACTTTTACCCATCTTGGGTAATTCTGCCAGTGTCAGTAATACAACGTATTACAGAACAACCAAAGAATGCCTCATACAAATTGAAAAAAAAAAGTTAATTTTGTATGGGAGGTCAATTTTTTATCATATTTCGACCCATATTCCACGGGGAAAGTTGTTCAGTTTTTTGACCTACTTTAAGCATTATTGGTTGTTTTGTAACACACAGTATAAGATTCCAGCGCTGCTGCGCCGGACGAGTGATGGCTCCAGCAGGGAGATAATAGTGTCTTCTGCAGGCGCTAGGAACATCCTCTTGATCTATCCGGAAATGTCTTGTCAACTCTTCAGTTGAAATTTACCCGGGCGTCGTTTTCCCCTTACGTCGAGCCTCTCTGTTTCGAGCTCCATTGCTTCGAGCCGCCGCTTTGGTGTGTATCTATCTAGCGGGGTCCCCTGAGGTATAACGATGAAATATATGAAAATGAATAGGCTTTTCAATGTACTTCACGACTTTGATAATGAAATCCAATGTACCTCAATAATTTTTGGAAAAAAGCCAAAAAACTACGTGATCTGGCTAGCGGGCTACTTTTTCATTTCAAAACAAAAATAAATTATAATTATACAGTTCGATTCGCCTTCCAATGTACTCACCAAAACAGGTATTAAATCTTTAAAAAGTTTGTTATTTTACGCGAAATACCACAACAAAAGATTTCTCTATCCAGCGGGCTACTTTTTATATTTACCACGTACAGACTTAAGAAATATACCATTTGGTTGCATTTTCAATGTACCCCTCAGTTTTGCTAAGTTTGATGTGAGATAATATCCTGATGCAAAAATATTTTGAAAAAACGATAATGTTATATACAGGATGCTGTACAAACGTAAAACTCCATTATGGTTATGTGTGTGTTCAAATGTCAACCATTTTTAGCAAGGAATTAGAAATGAAAGTAAGGAACATAGTTGACGTTCACACGAATTTACCATATCAATGATCACCTAACTGATTTACTACCAAATTTACAATATTTTTTATCATGCTTGTAGGTGTAACCCCCTGTAGTAAAAAACTCTGAGGCATGTAGGTATGGTTTGCAAAAATGTTGCAGTATTGTTGTTAAAAGTGGCCTCTGTCAAGAATGGTCAATTTTGCCAATGTCCAGTTAGAGGTTACAAGCTTATAAAAAGGGTTCAAACGAAAATAAAATTAGGTCGGTCGTGACGTACACGTCATCACGCGCGTAACTATGATGTTGATGCATGGGATCGTACGAGATACGGCACGTGATCAACTGACGGCGACATGTGATGACGCCGTCAGTCAATGTGCCGTCTCTCATGCAATTGCGTACATTTAAATCGGTACGCAGCACGCATTTGTTCGTTCTGCATACGGAGGTGGTGTGTTCTGCCCTTCAACCTCGCCACACACTGCCTCAGTGTGCAGGATGTATGCGTGCGCGTGATCACGCGCGTACCGGTTGGAATGTAGATATGGGATTGTAGGAGGGACCGCACACAGCCTGAGTACGCGAGCACGTAATCACGCGCGTAGCGTGGTGTGTGGTGTATCATACGGTCCCGGGCCGTGTCGGGGTTGTCTGCCGTAGGCTTGGCCGATTTGAGGAAACTTTTTCGGCTCTTCAATCTTTGTCCACTCTCACTGGCGTTGAAGATAGATAGATAGATAGATTAACACTTTATTGCTTACATACAATTCAAAACAACAATACAGAAAACTTATAGCTAGAAGTAAGCAAAGGCGGCCTTATCGCTTGCAGCGATCTCTTCCAGACAACCTTTACTTTGAAAGAGAAAGATAAAAAAAAGTTTTGCAAGTAGTTGCAGAAGCAATCAAAATTAACAAAAAAAACAATAAATTTAACAATTAAACTAAAGAAAAATTAACATAGAAAAAAATAATAATAATAATGATAATAATAAATATATCTCTAATATAATAAAGATAAATACTATATAAAAATATATAAATACAATAAATAAATATAAATATATATATATTATAAATATATTAATAAGTAGGATAACTTAAGAACCAACTGATTTAAGTAGTAAATAATTGTGCAATCTAGATTTAAAAATAGCGAAAGATTTAGCGTGACGGATCTCGTACGGCAACTCATTCCACAGATGAGAAGCCCTTGTCACGAACGATTCTCTGGAGTACCCAGACTGAGAGAGAGCTCGTGGGACGCGGAGCAAATTATCACTCTTGGAGCGAACGTTTCGGCCATGGTCATCACCCAGATAATGAAAGCACTCCTTCAGATAGGGAGGGGAACGAGGATCGTGTAGGACCTTGTGCAGTAGAAGAAGGATATGCTCATTCCGGCGCAACCTAATAGGGAGCCACTTTAATCGGTTCCTGTACTCTGACACATGATCAAACTTGCGCAATCCGTAAATGAATCTTATGCAGATGTTCTGTAACCTTTGTAACTTATCAAGGAGATCCTCATTGAGGTCAAGATAGCAGACATCTGCATAGTCTAGAATAGGAACAAGGAGAGATTGCGCAAGTTCGATCTTGGTCTTTATAGGGAGCAGGTTCTTCCATCTTTTAAGTGAACCCAAAGATGCAAAAATCTTACGGCTTACTTGTGATACCTGGTGAGACCAAGATAAGGTCGTGTCGAAAAATACACCCAAGTTTTTAACAACTTTGCTGAAAGGCAAAGCGACACCATTGAAAGTTAAGGGAGGGGCATTTCCATAGTCCACTCGATGTACTTGTTTCGAACCACCAATAACAATGACCTGCGACTTGTTTGGATTGACCGTAAGGCCATGCGTTAGACTCCACTGGAGGACAGTCGCAAGATCATTGTTGAGAAGAGCAATGGCTGAGTCAAAATCGACAGGAGGCGCCTGGGTGTAAATTTGCAGGTCATCTGCATACAGATGAAAAGAACAAGAGAGAAGTGGTGTAAGGAAGTTAATAAAAATTGAGAAGAGGAGAGGAGAAAGTACTCCGCCCTGGGGCACACCCGCAGTTATATTAGTGAGATCAGAAATTTTACTGTCGACACGAATACATTGCTGCCGTCCAATCAGATAACCGCTAAACCAATTAACAACCCCATCCGAGATATGCAGCGAGCGTAACATTGCTAGGAGTATGTCAAAATCGACCGTATTAAAAGCATTGCTGAAATCAAGTAAGGCTAAAACCGTTAGCTGTTGATTTGACATACCCAGCCGCACATCATCAGATACCTTGGTTAAAGCAGTTACTGTTCCGTGCCCAGGGCGGAAACCGGATTGGAAGGGACTGAGTAGATTTTTAGAATTAATAAAGTTACTAAGCTGAAAGTTAACAAGGCGCTCAAGAACTTTTGAGAGGAAGGGTAAGATGGAAATAGGACGGTAATGTGACATGCTAGTAGGATTGCCGACCTTGGGAACAGGAATAACCGCAGCTTGACGCCAACAGTTAGGGAAAGTGCCAGTGCTAAGCGAGAAATTGAAAATATGAGAAAGAATAGGAAGTATAACACTGATGCTCAGCAAGACCATTCTTCGATTAATACCGTCCAGGCCTTCAGCGTTGGATTTAATGGCTGAGATATTTTTTTCAATTTCACGCTCAGTTACAGGTCTAAATGAAAAAGGAGAGTAAGAAGGACGTGAAAGAGAAGAAAGAGAGTTTATTGAGGCCTGCTTAGTGGATGAAGGTATAGGACAACATGAGGTGAAGTGAAGATTTAGAGTGTTAAGGTCAAAACTTGGAGAAAAAGAACTATTGATTTTACCTATTCCCAATGAATTGAGAAAGGTCCATACCTTCGCAGGATCCCCGTTTTCAACGGAAGCGTGAATGTGTTTCCGCTGGGCGTCCCTGCATAGCCGACTACAACGATTACGTAGTACCTTGTAGCGCTCATGATTTGCCTCAGTAGGGTCATTGCGAAATTTTACCTTTGCAGCGTTCCTCTTAGCCATTGCACTTTTAATATCGTCGGTGAGCCATGGTGCAGGCAAGTGTTTTAGTTTGACAGGTCTAAGAGGAGCATGGACATCAAACACCTGAATAAGGAGGGAGTTAAAAATTTCAAGCTTGTCATCAATGCTATTCGCTTGGAAAACAGAGTCCCAATCAATACCATTAAGATCAGTCATGAACTTAGTGGCATCAATCGAGGCAAAGCTCCTTTGCATCACGACACGAGGTTTAGGCTTAGGACAGCGGATTTTATATGAAAGGAAGACAAGATCATGGTATGAGAAGGCTTCAGCGTTAATTCAATTCAATTCAATTCAATTTATTTATTTCAGATATTTAAAATCCATACAGTAGGTACATAATATTAATAAACAAATCGCATTCCATCACAATAATCATTACATCATTCACAATATTATTAAATCAAATACAATCATAGTTAGTAAGCTTATAGACTAAGTGTTAGTAAATGGCGTACGTCGAGGCGCCTACAGCATAGTGTGGACCCGAATCCACCTCTCCGTGAAGGGAGAATCCCACCTATGAACTAGTGCGCGCAGTATCCTGTTAAATTGGCCATGAGAGCTTACATGATCAGTCGATGATACAATGATAAGATCTAGCAGAGAGGGTACACAGTGCGGGAAGTGATGAGTGGAATTAAGAGGCAGGATATTAAGGTTAGCGGAGTCTACAATGGAACGCAGCTTAGTAGAACGACTAAGATATTGAACGTCATTATTAATGAGGCAGGTGTTGAAGTCGCCCATTATAATGGTATGATCGACAGTAGGGACAAATTCTTCCAAAAGCGCATTAAACTTGGCAAAGTAATCGATATTAAGGTTTGGGTTATAAAATAGACCGAGAAGCAATTTTGAATGCCCGAAAATAACTTCAATGAAGATATGTTCCGGCATATTAGACTTTTTCTGTTCAGAAGACTTAGAATAATCAGTAGTAGATTTGTCCAAGATATTAAAAGGGAGATGACTTCTGAGGTAAATGGCAACACCACCACCACCCTTGCCAGATCTATCATTGCGGATTAAGTGAAAACCAGTAAGGGAGTAAGAAATGGAAGGTAGACAGGGCTTAAGAAAGGATTCTGATACCAGTATGGCATGGATATTAGAATTGTTGGAAAAGGTGGACAAAAGATCAGGATAGTGTGCCGGGATGCTTTGTGCATTTATATGCACAGCATTGAAATTTTTTGGAAATGCTGCAAAAGTTGATTCCAGCGAGGTGTCGAGGCTCTGAGAAACACTATGAAAGCTGTCCTCCGAAGACTGTGAAACAGATGTAAAAGATATGAAGTTCGTATCGTCACTGCTAAAGCTATCATCACAATTATCAGTTGTTTGCATAGATATATAATAAAATATATATAATTATAAATAAATAATATAAATAAAAAATAATAATAAAAAAAAAAAAAATAAGCAAAAAATTCACTACCTACTCACCAGCAGTATTCAAGTAAATACAAATTTAAATCTTTGGATTAAATGAAAAAACAATCCAGTAATACAACGACAACAATCACAAAAAACAATATGCACAATCTTTTCAACAAGGATACAAAAAAATAAAAAACCACTAATTAGGCAGTATAGTCTAAAGCCATTGCCTAATCGCAGAACACCACTGCAATCTGCAATAACGAAACGCATTTCACAGTGTGACAGTGACAGATAAAAATAACCAAATAACCTACAAATAGTGATTTACAAACACAATAAACAGAAAAAAACGTCGAAAAAGTGGTTAAGATTAATACAAACAACGGAAGTATACGAAATAACACGAAGCAGTACACGTGATTCGATTACGAAAGTTCAACATCGGCATGTTACGCAGATACCGGGGCTTCGACACACAATGCTTTGAAGTCCGCCATGGATTCAATCTTGCGCTTCTTCCCATCTGGAGTCTTGATATGGATCCAACCATCTCGGGTCCAACATGCAGAGACGCCGTAATAGTCCCTGGCCGCCATGAACACGGTGTGGCGAGGTTTCGTGAGGAACTCGGAAAGTGTAACTTTCGATCCCTTCAGCGCCTTCTTCGAGTCCCATACGCGGTCACGCACAGATTTGTCGGCGAACTTGACTACGATCGGCCTGGGTTTTGACTTGGCATCTTTCTTTCCCAGTCGATGGCTATACTGTATACAATTCACTGCCAGATCAGGAATCTTACACTTAGCAGCAAAGGTTGCCACAACGCCGGCTGAGGTGTCTTCTTTGTCGGCCTCCGGCACTCCATGGACAAGAAGTATTTTGCGACGCTGGTGCATCTCCAGTCTGTCTTGGCCTCTTGCAAGTGCATCAACCTCTGCACGCAGTATAGTGATAGCACTGTGAACAAAAGCTTTGAACCCCTGATACTCAGTGTTCAGTGCTGCAATAGTGTTTGGAGGTTTGCGGGCAGCATTTTGTTTTAACTCAGCTTCAAATTCAGCCATCTTGGAGTTGAATGTGCTGATCATAGCCTCCATGCTAGCAAGTACCTTAGTGTGGTCCATTGTTCTGTGTATGTGGCACTGCTGTGATGTGTTGTAAATATCCAAGTTAAAAGGACTGTTAGTAGGAAAATTTACACTGCAGGTGAGTACTACTATTTATGCAAGTAAAATTAGCATAAATTAAATTACTTTTATATGCAATAAGTATTATTAAATTCAAATAAACTGGGGAGCAAAATATAAACACTGTTGCTAAGGCAACTACCCACAGGGGAAAAAAAAAGAGTGGGAAAAAAGAGAGAAGAGTGGGTGCCTTGGGTCAGATTCCTGTTTATTTTTCTCCACCAAACAAGCGATCTCTCTTCGAACTTTTGGAGGCACTATACCTGCTAGAGGGTAAAACAGTTTCACTGGGGTCGGCTTAAGGCAGCCTGTAATGTTCCTACAAGTTTCATTTAAAACTGGACTCCAAACTCAACATTAACCTTAACAGCCACAACAGTCCACTGCTGGACATGGGCCTCCCCCGTATTGGGGGGTATTGCCATACTCACCACGCTTGGCAGGCGGATTGGCGAGCGCAGTGCAAGATGTTTAATTCACAGGGAACGCTGCTGCCCGTTCCCTGGATAATTATCCCTTAGTCGCTTTTTACGACACCCACGGGTAGAATTGGGGTGATGCTATTCCGAGAAAAGTGATGAGGATGGGTGAGGAAGTGATGAGGATGGGTGAGGATGTGATGAGGATGGGTGAGGGAGGAAGTGATGAGGAAGTGATGAGGATGGGTGAGGAAGTGGTGATGAAGGGTAAGGAGAGGATCATGAGGATGTGATGTGGAAGTGATGAGGATGGGTGAGGAAGTGATGAGGATGGGTGAGGATGTGATAGGGATGGGTGAGGAAGTGATGAGTATGGATGAGGTTGGGTGAAGAAGTGATGGGGATGGGTGAGGATGTGATGAGGATGGGTGAGAATGGGTGAGGATTGGTGAAAAAGTGATGAGGATGTGTGAGGAAGTGATGAGGATGGGCGAGTATGGGTGAGGAAGTGTTGAGCATGGGTGAGGAAGTGATGAGAATAGTCATCTTCGGCTAAAGGGTCTACTACTTTCTCATCGTCTTCCATTGTCACAACAACATAACACAACCAAAATCACAATTTATTCACGACCACAAGCCAAAATTCCGCCAAATGAACAAAACATCAACCAAAACAAACTTCGAAACTTCTTCAAATCACTTGTCAAATTCAAAATGTAAGGTTGCTCTGGCAAATAGCTAGATCAGTGACAGACGGCTATCGAGCGGGGCGCCCTGCTCCTTAGACTAAATAACTACCTAGCGGGCGCCGCTCTATAGACACTTCCAATAAATAAACATTGAATGTTTTTGCTGATCTTACAGATCTGTTTTTAGATATTTTACAATTATTCAATGCTTTTATAAATAAAACTTAGCAAAACTGAGGGGTACATTGAAAATGCAACCAAATGGTATATTTCTCAAGTCTGTACGTGGTAAATATAAAAAGTAGCCCGCTGGATAGAGAAATCTTTTGTTGTGGTATTTCGCGTAATATAACAAACTTTTTAAAGATTTAATACCTGTTTTGGTGAGTACATTGGAAGGCGAATCGAACTGTATAATTATAATTTATTTTTGTTTTGAAATGAAAAAGTAGCCCGCTAGCCAGATCACGTAGTTTTTTGGCTTTTTTCCAAAAATTAATGAGGTACATTGGATTTCATTATCAAAGTCGTGAAGTACATTGAAAAGCCTATTCATTTTCATATATTTCATCGTTATACCTCAGGGGACCCCGCTAGATAGATACACACGCCGCTTTGTTCCCTATACGTCGGGTCTGCCTAAGATAGGGTATCAGAAAGTACAGTCCGCAGAAATATTTTACAGAAATTATTGTTTTTAGGCAATAACTACATTAATTTATTTCCATGGTTTTTTACATATTGTCCCATTGATTTACTTTCTTAGGATGGCTTTAAAATATAAAGATTAAATACTAATGACTTTTTGGGTGTTTGCTTTTATACATACCGTAGAATAGTAACATAATAACATTGTACATACATATACAGTATATACACCCATCACGCCTTTATCTCTTACGTACTAGGCAGAGCGTCAATAGCCGTAAAAAATACGGTCGTTTCAGCCACGTCTGACAAACATTTCAGGGTTGTTTCAGAACTATTGTGTATAGTAATACTGACAGGTTGTCAGCCGCACCCCGGAACGGGACGGAAGATGCTCCAAGGCCGCACCAAAGAAATCAATCAACTGTGCATGCTACACTACTAGTTTCTTTGGAAAAGTTGTAGGTCTTGCCAAGATCTACATTTTAAGTGACAGCTGTCAAACTTTAAACTCGTTTATCTCGTTAACTATGAATGCTACACTACTAGTTTCTTTGGAAAATTGTAGGTCTAGACGGCATCTACATTTTAAGTGACAGCTGTCAAATTTTAAACTCGTTTATCTCGTTAACTGTGCATGCTACACTACTAGTTTCTTTGGAAAAGTTGTAGGTCTGGACGACATCTACATTTTAAGTGACAGCTGTCAAACTTTAAACTCGTTTATCTCGTTAACTGTGAATGCTTCACTATTGGTTTCTTTGGGAAAGTTGTAGGCCTTAACGAGATCTAAGTGACAGGTGTCAGCTGTCATACTAAAAAGTCGTTTATATCGGAAACTATGCGTGCTAGACTATTGGTTTCTTCGGGAAAATTGTAGGCCTTAACGAGATCTAAATGACAGGTGACAGCTGTCAAACTTTAAACTCATTTATCTCGTTAACTGTGCATGCTACACTACTAGCTTTTAAGCTGTCACTTAATATGTAGATCTTGGCAAGACCTACAACTTTTCCAAAGAAACCAGTAGTGTAGCATGCACAGTTAACGAGATAAACGAGTTCGAAGTTTGACAGCTGTCACCTGTCATTTAGATCTCGTTAAGGCCTACGATTTTCCCGAAGAAACCAATAGTCTAGCACGCATAGTTTCCGATATAAACGACTTTTTAGTGTGACAGCTGACACCTGTCATTTAGATCTCGTTGAGGCCTACAACTTTCCCGAAGAAACCAATAATCTAGCACGCATAGTTTCCGATATAAACGACTTTTTAGTATGACAGCTGACACCTGTCATTTAGATCTCGTTAAGGCCTACAACTTTCCCGAAGAAACCAATAGTCTAGCACGCAAAGTTTCCGATATAAACGACTTTTTAGTATGACAGCTGACACCTGTCATGTAGATCTCGTTAAGGCCTACAACTTTCCCGAAGAAACCAATAGTCTAGCACGCATAGTTTCCGATATAAACGACTTTTTAGTGTGACAGCTGACACCTGTCATGTAGATCTCGTTAAGGCCTACAACTTTCCCGAAAAAACCAATAGTCTAGCACGCATATTTTCCGATATAAACGACTTTTTAGTGTGACAGCTGACACCTGTCATGTAGATCTCGTTAAGGCCTACAACTTTCCCAAAGAAACCAATAGTGAAGCATTCACAGTTAACGAGATAAACGAGGTTTTAGTTTGACAGCTGTCACCTAAATTGTAGGTCTCGTCAAGTTAATAAATTTTTTTAAGACACTGATGTGCTGGCATGCATAGTTTCCGAGATAAACGAGATTGTAGTTTGACAGCTGTCACCTAAATTGTAGGTCTCGTCAAGATGTTAAACTTTTTCTAAGACACTGACAGTATTAAACAAATCAAATTTGATTTTGTTGAGAACTGTACTCGATGTTAAGCAGCACGATGCCACGAGGCACGGCGCAAAGAAGCTCGATACAGAGAGGCTCGACGTAAGGGGAAATCGACGCCCCGTCCACAATTGGAAGTACCCTACAGTCCAGCAAAAAAGAGTAGAAATTACATAAAATGGAACTACAAGATTTTCATACTAAATTGATGCCATTCATAGCCAATGTTGCCATTCAATTTTTAAATTTCATACATAGTAGCACCCTCATTTTATGTCTACTCTTTTTTGCTGCACTGTAGGGTACTTCACTGCTTATAATACAATTTAAGTTAATCATTTCGTATCCAAGTAAAAATAAAATAAAAGAAAATAATTGAAAATACGTCTGCCATTGACGGATAAAACAAAAGGAGTCCTTCATTGTTCATGAAAAGGAAAAGAAAAAATAGGTACCTTTGAAAATACCAGTCCAATGGTTCGAGTTGCCATTTTTTTTTGTGGTGGTCCATTCAGGAGAGGCGAAGGTGAAAGACTAATACTGCCTAGCTTTACAAAAACTTTTGTTGAACATAAAACGGAAGAAATTATAAGAAAAGAAACTATAAAAGACGAAGGAATTCGGACCGACCTAATTTTATTTTCGTTTGAACCCTTTTTATAAGCTTGTAACCTCTAACTGGCCATTGGCAAAATTGTCCATTCTTGACAGAGGCCACTTTTAACAACAACACTGCAACATTTTTGCAAACCATACCTACATGCCTCAGAGTTTTTTACTACAGGGGGTTACACCTACAAGCATGATAAAAAATATTGTAAATTTGGTAGTAAATCGGTTAGGTGATCATTGATATGGTAAATTCGTGTGAACGTCAACTATGTTCCTTACTTTTATTTCTAATTCCTTGCTAAAAATGGTTGACATTTGAACACACACATAACCATAATGGAGTTTTACGTTTGTACAGCATCCTGAATATAGGCATTATCGTTTTTTCAAAATATTTTTGCACCAGGATATTATCTCACATCAAACTTAGCAAAACTGAGGGGTACATTGAAAATGCAACCAAATGGTATATTTCTCAAGTCTGTACGTGGTAAATATAAAAAGTAGCCCGCTGGATAGAGAAATCTTTTGTTGTGGTATTTCGCGGAAAATAACAAACTTTTTAAAGAATTAATACCTGTTTTGGTAAGTACATTGGAAGGCGAATCGAACTGTATAATTATAATTTATTTTTGTTTTGAAATGAAAAAGTAGCCCGCTAGCCAGATCACGTAGTTTTTTGGCTTTTTTCCAAAAATGAATGAGGTACATTGGATTTCATTATCAAAGTCGTGAAGTACATTGAAAAGCCTATTCATTTTCATATATTTCATCGTTATACCTCAAGGGACCCCGCTAGATAGATACACACGAATATTGAGCCATTAAATGTTTTTAAACTGTCACAAACCTAATAAAATATGGGTAATTTGCTACGTAATTATTCAATTTGCAGTATCTACTAATTTTCGATGAAAATAGAACGCGCGTGGAGCCCGCGTATGTGTGAATATACCCTAACACACATGGCTACCCTAGTAAATTGGACGTTAGCCAGTTGGCTAACCGTCATACAGCTGTAGTGTAGAACGTAATCTTCAACCACTTACCTGATGAATGTTTAGTTGTTTGGTTTGATGGCGACGTTTGATTAACGAACTAGTTTTTTAATTACACAGCGTTTTTAACCAGTTGGCTGCGACATCGGTACTATTATTATTATTTAGATATCTTTTTATTTTTCTCTTCTTTCGCAAAAGGTCTTACTCTGGCATACAGGCCTCAACCAAGTACGGCAGAGGGTTCTGTTCTGAGCTGGAGGTGATTGTCGCCGACGTCAGGAACTTTATTATTATTATGTTTTATAAGGCAGGCAGTTGCAACAACTGATAGAGCCTGTATCCCACTGTTCCGGTTCTGTATTAACAGATTATTATTATTAGTTTTGGAGTTGTTCCTTCTCGACTTTAGAAAAGCCGGTTTTCTGATGCTACGGGCCTACTCGTACTCATCTCGACAATACGTCGTCGGTATTTACAGATAATTATTATTACTATTATTATAATTACTAATAGTATTATAAAAATAGTTATCCATATTGCCCAACCAGGTCGAGTTTGCGTTGAATTTTCTGCTATTGGTTTTTGTTTTATCCATTCTTTGCAGCTGTTTCGTATATTTGAACGTAGGCCCTTAAAGTATTGGTCATGGGTGCAAGTGTCCGGATATTTTTCTTTTTGTTCTCGTTGACATACTTGTGATATCTCTTCAACAATCTGTTTCTTTAAAAGAGTAAAATTTTTACTCTCATTCAAATGAGAGATATTTTTGTACGCATCGGATAATCTGACAATTTGCAATGTCCTATTGTCCATTTTATTATAACATCGTAGCCTTATTTCCCATTTTTTGCAGCTGATTTGCATGTATGAACGTAGACCCTTAAGATACGGGTCGTTGTTGAAAATTTCCGGATACTTTTCTGCTAGTTCATGTCGACAAGTTTCTAATGTCTTTTCACCAATCTGTTTATTTAACAAAGTAACATTTTTTATTACGTTCATATGAGTAGGCTTTTTGTACGTTTCGGATAAGTTGTGAATTTTCAAAGTCAAATTGTGCATTTTATTATAATAATGTAGCTTTTTTTTCCATTCTTCGCAGCTGTTTCGTAAATTTGAACGTAGACCTTTAAAATATGAGTCTTTGGTGCAATTTTCCGGAAACTTTTCTTCTTCTACTCGTTGACACTCGTGTAATATATTTTCAACAATCTTTTTGTTGGACTTAGTGACACTACTTTTAACGTTTAAATGTGAAGATTTTTTGTACGAATCAGATAATTTGTCAAATTCCAATGTAATATTGTCCATTTTTGCATAACAATTTCGCTTTTTTCCTTCCCACTCTTTGCAGTTGTTTCCTAAATTTGAACGTAGACCCTTAAAATACGGGTCGTTGGTGCAAGTGTCCGGAAACTTTCCCTTTTGTTCTGGTTGACATACTTGTGATATATCTTCAACAATCTTTTTCTTGTTCAATGTGATACTACTTTTCAGGTTTAAACGAGAATTTTTGTACGCATCGGATAATCTTTCAAATTTTAATGTTAAATTGTCCATTTTATCATAACATCGTACCCTTTTTTCCCATTCGTCGCAGCTGTTTTGCATATATGAACGTAGATCCTTAATATACGGGTCGTTGTTGAAAAATTCCGGAAACTTTTCTGCTAGTTTATTTCGACATGTTTGTAACGTCTTTTCACCAATCTGTTTCTTAGACAAAGTAACATTACTTGACACGTTTAAATGAGAAGGCTTTTTGTACGCATCGGATAATTTGTCAATGTCCATTCTGATAATGTCCATTTGAGCATAAAAATTTCGCTTCTTATTCCATTCTTTGCAGCTGTTTCCTATATTTGAACGTAAGCCCTGAAAATACGGGTCGTTGGTGCAAATTACCGGAAAATTATCTTTTTCTTTGCGTTGACATACTTGTGATATCTCTTCAACAATCTGGTTCTTTAACAAAGTAACATTTCTTTTCACATTCAAATGAGAAATATTTTTGTACGCATCGGATAATCTGTAAATTTCCAATGTCTTGTTGTCCATTTTATCATAACATTGTAGCCTTTCTTTCCATTCGTCGCAGCTCTTTTGCATATATGAACGTAGACCCTTGAGATACGGGTCGTTGTTGTAAGTTTCCGGAAACTTTTCTGCTAGTTCATGTTGAAAAGTTTGTAATGTCTTTTCACCAATCTGTTTCTTTAACAAAATATCATTTTTGTCACGTTCAAATGAGAAAGCTTTTGTACGCTTCGGATAATCTGTCAATTTCCGAAGTCAAATTGTCCATTTTATTATAACACTGTAGCCTTTTTTTCCATTCTTCGCAGCTGTTTCGTAAATTTGAACGTAGACCTTTGAAATTTGACTCGTTGGTGCAATTTTCCGGAAACTTTTCTTCTTCTTCTCGTTGACACTCGTGTAATATATTTTCAACAATCTGTTTGTTGGACTTAGTGACACTACTTGTAACGTTTTAATGTGAAGATTTTTTGTATGAATCAGATAATTTGTCAAATTTCAATGTAATATTGTCCATTTTATCATAACAATTTCGCTTTTTTCTTTCCCACTCTTTGCACCTGTTTTCTAAATTTGAACGTAAACCCTTAAAATACGGGTCGTTGGTGCAAGTGCCCGAAAACTTTTCCTTTTTTTTTGGTTGACATACTTGTGATATATTTTCAATAATCATTTTCTTAGTCAATGTGACACTACTTTTCACGTTTAAATGAAAATTTTTGTACGCATCGGATAATCTTTCAAATTTCAAAGTCAAATATTCCATTTTATCATAACATAGTAGCCTTATTTTCCATTCGTCGCAGCTGTTTTGCATATATAAACGTAAACCCTGAAGATACAAGTCGTTGCTGGAAGTTTTCGGAAACTTCTCAGCTAATTTATTTTGACATGTTTGTAATGTCTTTTCACCAATCGTTTTCTTAGACAAAGTAACATTACTTGTCTCGTTTAAATGATAAGGCTTTTTGTACGCATCGGATAATTTGTCAATGTCCATTCTAATAACGTCCATTTGAGCATAACAATTTTGCGTCTTATTCCATTCTTTGCAGCTCTTTTCTATATTTGAACGTAAGCTCTGAAAATACGTGTCGTCGGTGCAAATGTCCGGGAAATTATCTTTTTCTTCTGGTTGACATACTTGTGATATCTCTTCAACAATCTGTTTCTTTAACAAAGTAACATTTCTTTTCACATTCAAATGAGAAATATTTTTGTACTCATTGGATAATCTGACAATTTCCCATGTCTTATTGTCCATCTTATCATAACATTGTAGCCTTTCTTTCCATTCGTCGTAGCTCTTTTTCACATATGAACGTAGACCCTTAAGATACGGGTCGTTGTTGAAAATTTCCGGAATCTTTTCTGCTAGTTCATGTCGACAAGTTTCTAATGTCTTTTCACCAATCTGTTTATTTAACAAAGTAACATTTTTTATTACGTTCAAATGAGTAGGCTTTTTGTACGTTTCGGATAAGTTGTGAATTTTCGAAGTCAAATTGTGCATTTTATTATAATAATGTAGCTTTTTTCCATTCTTCGCAGCTGTTTCGTAAATTTGAACGTAGACCTTTAAAAATGAGTCGTTGATGCAATTATCCGTAAACTTTTCTTTTTCTTCTTGTTCACATTTTTGTACTATATTTTTAACAATCTGTTTGTTGGACGTAGTGACACTATTGTTAACGTTAAAATGAGATTGATTTTTGTATTTCTCGGAAAATTTGCCCAATTCCAATATAATATTCTCTATTTTATCATAACATTTTTCCTTTTTTTCTTTCCATTTTTTGCAGCTGTTTTGTTTATTTGAACGTAGAACATTAAAATACTGGTCGATGGTGCAAGTGCTCAGAAACTTTCCTTTTTGTTCTGGTTGACATAATTTTAATATCTTTTCATTAATCTCTTTCTTTGACAAAGTAACATTACTTGTCACGTTTAAATATGAAGACTTTTTGTACGCATCGGATAATTTGTCAATGTCCATGATTATTATGTCCATTTGAGCAAAGCACTTTTGCGTCTTATTCCAGTCTTTGCAGCTCTTTTCTACATTTGAACGCAAGCTCTGAAAATACGGGTCGTCGGTGCAAATGTCCGGAAAATTATCTTTTTCTTCTGGTTGACATACTTGTGATATCTCTTCAACAATCTGTTTCTTTAACAAAGTAACATTTCCATTCAAATGAGAAATATTTTTGTACTCATTGGATAATCTGACAATTTCCCATGTCTTATTGTCCATCTTATCATAACATTGTAGCCTTTCTTTCCATTCGTCGTAGCTCTTTTTCACATATGAACGTAGACCCTTAAGATACGGGTCGTTGTTGAAAATTTCCGGAAACTTTTCTGCTAGTTCATGTCGACAAGTTTCTAATGTCTTTTCACCAATCTGTTTATTTAACAAAGTAACATTTTTTATTACGTTCAAATGAGTAGGCTTTTTGTACGTTTCGGATAAATTGTGAATTTTCGAAGTCAAATTGTGCATTTTATTATAATAATGTAGCTTTTTTTTCCATTCTTCGCAGCTGTTTCGTAAATTTGAACGTAGACCTTTAAAATATGAGTCGTTGATGCAATTATCCGTAAACTTTTCTTTTTATTCTTGTTCACATTTTTGTACTATATTTTTAACAATCTGTTTGTTGGACGTAGTGACACTATTGTTAACGTTAAAATGAGATTGATTTTTGTATTTCTCGGAAAATTTGCCCAATTCCAATATAATATTCTCTATTTTATCATAACATTTTTCCTTTTTTTCTTTCCATTTTTTGCAGCTGTTTTGTTTATTTGAACGTAGAACATTAAAATACTGGTCGATGGTGCAAGTGCTCAGAAACTTTCCTTTTTGTTCTGGTTGACATAATTTTAATATCTTTTCATTAATCTCTTTCTTTGACAAAGTAACATTACTTGTCACGTTTAAATATGAAGACTTTTTGTACGCATCGGATAATTTGTCAATGTCCATGATTATTATGTCCATTTGAGCAAAGCACTTTTGCGTCTTATTCCAGTCTTTGCAGCTCTTTTCTACATTTGAACGCAAGCTCTGAAAATACGGGTCGTCGGTGCAAATGTCCGGAAAATTATCTTTTTCTTCTGGTTGACATACTTGTGATATCTCTTCAACAATCTGTTTCTTTAACAAAGTAACATTTCCATTCAAATGAGAAATATTTTTGTACTCATTGGATAATCTGACAATTTCCCATGTCTTATTGTCCATCTTATCATAACATTGTAGCCTTTCTTTCCATTCGTCGTAGCTCTTTTTCACATATGAACGTAGACCCTTAAGATACGGGTCGTTGTTGAAAATTTCCGGAAACTTTTCTGCTAGTTCATGTCGACAAGTTTCTAATGTCTTTTCACCAATCTGTTTATTTAACAAAGTAACATTTTTTATTACGTTCAAATGAGTAGGCTTTTTGTACGTTTCGGATAAGTTGTGAATTTTCGAAGTCAAATTGTGCATTTTATTATAATAATGTAGCTTTTTTTCCATTCTTCGCAGCTGTTTCGTAAATTTGAACGTAGACCTTTAAAATATGAGTCGTTGATGCAATTATCCGTAAACTTTTCTTTTTCTTCTTGTTCACATTTTTGTAATATATTTTTAACAATCTGTTTGTTGGACGTAGTGACACTATTGTTAACGTTAAAATGAGATTGTTTTTTGTACGCGTCGGATAATTTGTCCAATTTCAATGCTATATTGTCCATTTTATCATAACATTCCTTTTTTTCTTTCCATTCTTTGCAGCTGTTTCGTATATTTGAACGTAGATCCTCCAAATATGGGTCGTTGGTGCACGTTTTCGAAGACTTTGCTTTTTGTTCTCGTTGACATAATTTTATTATCTCTTCGTTAATCTGTTTCTTGGACAGAAAATCACTACTTTTCACGTTTGAATGAGAAGGCATTTGGTACTCATCGGATAATTTGTCAAATTCCAATGTAATATTTTCCATGCCAGCATAACAAATTTGCCTTTTTTCCTCCCATTTTTTGCAGCTGTTTCGTATATTTGAACGGAGAACATTAAAAAACTCGTCGTTGGTGCAAGTGTCCGGAAACGTTGCTGCTTGCTCTTGTTGACATAATTGTAATATCTTTTTAGTAATCTGTTTCTTTGACAAAGTTACATTACTTGTCGCGTTTGAATGAGAAGGATTTTCGAACGCATCGGATAATTTATCAATTTCCAACTGAATTGCGTCCATTTCAGCATAACATTTTAACAATATTTTCCATACTTTGCAGTATTTTATGTACCATTTATATACAAACTTATAAGCAAATGAGTAGTTGCAACTCTCTGGATATTTTGTTGCTAGATCTTGTGGACACATCCTTAGTATTCTTTTTTCAAAGCCTTCCCTACGGTTTATTAATTCTTTATTTTTCCCCACTGCAGAAGGTTTTTTCCTTTTGTACTGAAGGGTTAAACCTGAGAAGTACCTGAAAGCCTGATCTAACTTAATACATTCACGCGCCGCTTGGGATGCTAGATCTTGTTTTCTTATATATTCCTTATACTCTTCAGTTCCTCGAGGCGGTGCTTCGGGTGGTGGCTTCATCATTTCGTTTATTTGTTCATCTGCATCCTCCTTCGAATGAAGGTAGTACATGTCGATGACCGTATCACTGTCGGACGGCATGCCCGGAAAGTTTTTGAAAAAGTCATTGACGTCGACCATCGCAAAGTTCATTCGAAACATGTATATTAAAACAACTACCATTAAATAATCACTTATCATATTTATCGTTGCAAAAGTACCTTAAATAGGTATTATATTAGAAATAAAGACAACCGGAAAAATTACTAAAAATTATTAAAATGAGGTAAATGTAATGTAATGTAAAATATTTTTGTGAAATTTGAGTAAAATAAATCAATATATAAGTTACTCTGTGAAAATAAATTGAAATTTGAAAATCTGTCTAGCAAACTGTCATGTAGAACCACAAACTATTTTCAAATTATTCTGCTAGTATAAGTCTATGCTGCCAGTAGTGTCTTAGTTGTCACTTACAGCTTACAGTGGTGGAAACAAGGTTTTATTTGCTCCTGCGGTCGTAAGGAGGACTCACTCTTTATAACTCACACACGAAATTCAACTTTATGTATCGTTGATGCGGTTGATTTTGCTTTGGAATAGCGTAATCATATGGAAAAACCGACCAAGTGCAAGTTGGACTCGCCCACCGTACTAAGATTTGTAGGTTATCCTGGTTGGTAAACCCGGTAAACCTATATTTCATATGATACTCCACTTGGACAACTAGCCAAATTTCTTAAAGGAGATTGCCCATTTCTGATCTAAGAAATGGTCTCGCCTGAAAACGAAAATTAAAGCAATATGTAATATCCCTCATTCTAGTGAAGAATAGCTACGGCAATTGTTGTACAAAACAGGTAAACTAACTTAACTGTTAAAGGTCTTTTACCGTTAGGTATTTTTCCCAAAGATTTTACTGTGGTGTGAACCTTTTTTGCACTGTTTACTACGGTATAGCTAACGCTAACGATTTAAGAACGAAATACTCGATAATCAGCCAAACTTAAGAACTTTTGTCTTTTCCGATACCCAACTTTAACATTCAATAACTTCAGAACTCCTGTCATAATTAAATTATTTTCAGTTACAAAATGTTCAGCAATAATTAGATTTTATAATAATTTAACTTTGGCTTTGATACGAGGCCTGCAAGTAGTGAGGCAAGCAATGGACGAATATCCTTACTAGAGTGGGCATGATCCTTTTGTTTTTGCGGCCCCAATAAAACCATAAATTTATGAAAATTATAATTTTTAGAATGCCGGATTAGTATGGACTAGCTGGCGTCTTTTTTTCTAGGTGTTACATAGATGGCGCTTGTATATTTGACTTAAGAACAATACAACGATCAAAAAATATCTATATAAATAATTTCGTGCAGGGGTAACAGTTACCCCCTGTTTTCTGTTTTCTAAATAATATAACATAAAAAAAAAATGTTTTTGAGGGCCTAATTCTGGCGCCAATCGGCTAAAGCTAAACCTTATTCATAAATTTTACGCGGATTTTAATCTCAGCTAAACCATTTTCTTGTCCAAAACTCTCATCTACTTTGCATCTACCTAAAAGCCAATGCCTAATTTTGGCATCTTTGTTTTCTAGGTGTTACATAGATGGCGCTTATATATTTGACTTGAAAACGATACAACAATAAAAAAAATATATGACAACTATACATCTATCTGTCACTGGAACAGAGATATACGCGTTTGAAGTTACGATGTGGATTTTTTTTCTAGATGTTACACGGATTGCACTTATATATTTAAGCTGAAGACAATGCAACAGACAAAAAAATATATGACAACTATACCTCTACCTGTCACTAGAACAGAGATATACGCGTTTGAAGTTTAAAAAATACTATGGGGTTTTCTTTTCTATAGTCCGACAAGTTCGTGCGCGACCCTCCTAGGGTGACAGACGTTGGGGGGAGAGATGTCAGCGGGTAGCGGGAGGTGTAGCGGGGAAGGGACCCGCGCGCATCCGCGCTGCACGCCATATTAAAATGACGTGCTTCCTCGCCCCCCAACCGTCTGTACCCCGCAGAAAGGTCGCGCACGAAGTTGTCGGACTAAAGGTGTTACATAGATGACTAAAGAACAAAACAATAAACAAAAAAATGTATGACAACTATACCTCTATCTGTCACCGGAACAGAGATATACGCACATAATAATTACTTTAACGGGTCTTATCGCGATCGTTTTTTAGGTAAATAAGCGATTTACCTGGACACTCGACGTTTCAACTGGGTTGCATCAGTCATGGTCGCGAGCAGACTGAAGTAGTTTGACATCGAATCGCTCTTCACCAACCAACGTCCCGATCAGAGAATGTCTAAAGGTAATCGAAGGCATACTTACAGCTAATGGTATGTCCAAAAGATACATAACTTTACTGGAGAAATGTCTTGAGGGTAACTATTTCCTTTACCGTGAGCAGTATTACCTACAGATCGATGGAGTGGCAATGAGTAGCCCTGTGGCACCGGTTATTGCCAACATCTGGATGGAGTACTTTGAAGAGTTGGCGTTAAGTGCCGGTCCCTCGTCTATCAAGCTCTGGAAGAGATATGTTGACGACGTCTTTAACATCATCAAAGGAATAGAAATCAAAAAGAACCCCAATAATTTCAATCGGGAGGACGGATTTAAATTGTCTACAACATAGAGTCCGGTAATAGACAAAATAAAAACGCGCGATTCACCATCGGACCGATCGTCGGACATTGTGAGTGTTGTGTGCCGGCCTAATGTGTAATGTTTACAAACAATTTAAATTATTAAGACAATATGTGGGTAGCAGAAAATCTAGTTGCCCACCGCCCTGATGACAACTCGCTGCTACTTCAGTCTGCTCGCGACCACGACTGGTGAAACCCAGTCGAAACGTCGAGTTTCCAGGTAAATCGCTTATTTACCTAAAAAACTATCGCGATAAGACCCGTTAAAGTAATCATTATGTGTGAAAGTAATCGCGAGTGCTTTAAAAGTTATATCATCAAAGGAGACATGGACACGGTAAAGCAGTATGTCGATTACCTGAACTCCATCCACCCAAAAGTCAAATTCACCTGTGAGGTTGAACGAGACAGGGCTTTGGCCTTCTTAGATGTCAAGGTAATGGTGAGATCAGATGGGTCCCTTGCACATGCTGTATACAGAAAGCCAACACACACAGATAGATACCTACACGCGACCTCTCATCACCATCCGCGTCACCTACAGTCTGTAGTGTCGACACTGACGAAAAGGGCTTACGACTTGTGTGACGCAGAACATCTGGACGACGAATTGAACCATGTTCATAAAGTACTGGTTCAGAACGGCTACACGGGAGTTCAACGTCGCATAAAAACAAGAAAGCGAAGCAACCTGAGGTGAATAGACAGCCAGCGTATTTACCCTTTGTAAAAGGGGTAACAGATAAAATTGGGAAAGTGTTGAGTAAGGGTTCGATTAAGACTGTCTTCACTCCATTGTCCAAAATATCTTACTCTTTACGCACACCGAAGGATGTTATACCTTTTCAAAATGCAGGTGTATACGGGGTGTTAGGGACGGTGTAACGAAAACTTTGCAGGCATGATCAGACCATCAAACTGAACAACTCTTACTATGGAGCCAATGGTGGGAAACGAAAAAAAAAACCGACCTCCCATACAAAATTCACGATCAGCTGACTGACTTTGTATGGGAGGTCGGAAAATTGTTTTCGTTTCCCACCATTGACTCCATAGTAAAAGTTGTTCAGTTTCATGATCTGAGCACGCCTGCAAAGTTTTCGTTACACTGTCCCTAACACCCTGTATAAGGTACAATGCAGCTGTGGTAAGTCTTACATTGGCCAAACCAAGCGTAGTATCAGTAAACGGGTCAAGGAGCATATCGCAGCTGTGAAAAACCGACAGACGCATAAATCGGCAATCGCGGAACACCTATTGACATCTGGTGCCAACCATTGGATCGAGCTTCATGCCCCAAAAGTCCTCTCTGTGGAGCGTCACTATTACTCCAGAGTGATGAGGGAGGCAATAGAAATCAAAAAGAACCCCAATAATTTCAATCGGGAGGACGGATTTAATTTGTCTACAACATGGAGTCCGGTAATAGACAAAATAAAAACGCGCGATTCACTATCGGACCGATCGTCGGACATTGTGAGTGTTGTGTGCCGGCCTAATGTGTAATGTTTACAAACAATTTAAATTATTAAGACAATATGTGGGTAGCAGAAAATCTAGTTGCCCACCGCCCTGATCTAGTTGACCACGACTGGTACCCAGTTGAAACGTCGAGTGTCCAGGTAAATCGCTTATTTACCTAAAAATATCGCGATAAGACCCGTTAAAGTAATTATTATGTGTGAAAGTAATCGCGAGTGCTTTAAAAGTTATAGAGATATACGCGTTTGAAGTTTAATAAAATGCTATGGGGATTTCTTTTTATAGGTGTTACCAGGGGTTTCACTCCGCGGTTTAGGTATTACCCGCCCAGCCGCTTCTTGAAGGGCTAATCTTGGTCGGTTGTCGCGCGCGAGATTAACCGCACGTATGTGTCGAATTATTTCTTCGGAAGTGTTGTTCTGTGTTTCGAAAGTGGATTAAAAACTAAAAAAAGCGGCCAAGTGCGTGTCAGACACGCTCACAAATAGGGTTTCGTAGTCAACGTTTAAATATCAGGTCTTTCAGCATTACAAAGTTAATTTTGTTGCTGGTTTGTTTGCAGCTGTATAGTTACCAACCGCAAATTGAAAAACTTTGATATTTCCTTAATATTTAGTGGTACAGTATCTGTTAACGTTTTCATGGTAACTTCATATTAAAACTATATTCCATATTTTTTACAAATTTTTGGCACGCATACCTTAGAAGTTACAGCTGGAACAAAATTATGGCTAAAAACGCCCCTTTTAAAAGCAAATATCTCAAGACAGAAACATTTTAGAGACTTTGTACCTTTTGCGACTGAGGTGGTAGTCCATCAGACACCGTCAAACAAATAAGACGTTGCTAGATTGCAACAACGCGTGATGCCGCTCTGTCTCGCTCAGTACTTTCCTGAAATGGTTCGCCACAGTGGACAGTCTGGCGAAAGAAGTCGCGCGATAAACACTTTTGGCGTTACGAGCTTTCGGTGTCTCACAGACGTAAGCACAGCATTAAGACCTGATTCTGATAGACGTCACCTCACAAACATTTATTTAAGTTCATAGTGCCTATCAGTCATCATCTCAATAAAAAGTATACCAGCATAGTGTCTATCAGTCATCACCTCAATAAAAAAAGTATGCCAGCATAGTGTCCCTTAGACATAACCTCATGAAACGTTTAATTAAATATTTTCATTCCCCTTTTTTACTATTTTAAGTTTGCAGAAGCAAATATAGGTACTGCGCTTGCAAGAAGCCAATTCACCTGCAATATTCATCTTCAATTTGTGAAGATTGTAATTTTTCATTGTTAAAATAAGGTCAACTTTGAACCTGATTTGTCCCTAAATTAACCATGAGATCTCAATAAAATACTGATCGTAGACTTAACATATACAGATAATAATAATATTACTTTCATTTTATGGAAGATATTTCACTGGAAAAAAATATGAAAGATTTTAAGTACTGTAGAGAAGAAATGGCAAGAAAGCTATCTCATTAATAAAAATGTAATAAACAATTATCTTTTTAATTTTTCATAATAACCATTTTGATAATAGATAACAAATATTCCATTAAATAATGTAAAAAATGTAAAACAATAATTTATTTTTGAAATGTTAAAAAAATTGCAAATTAATATGACGTCTGTCAGACTACACGTCAGTCGAATGTTATCAATAAAATCACCTCAGTCGCAGAAGGTTAAAAGAAACCTCCCCTTAGTTTTAAAAGATCTATTCAACGATACCCTACTCAATATTACAGGTGAATTTTTTTTATTTGTTCCCCCTTTCACGTGTATGGAAAGGGGGTCCAAAAAACAATTAAAATATTTTTTTCTTAACATTTCTAAATTTGGGTCAACACGATCTATCTTCACACCAAATTTGATGTCGATAGCTCCAAAACTGACGAAGTTATGAGGGCGCGGCGTACATACAGACAGACAGACAGACAGACAGACTTGACGAAATGATAAGGGTTTCTAGTAGACTACGAAACCCTAAAAAATGGCTAGCCATGGACCTCGCAAATACTGCAGTGTAGATAAATATGTAAGAACAATATAGAAAAGAACCCGGAAATAAGTTTTTTCGTTATTCCGAAGGAGATGGAAAGGTACGTTCCTTCTAAAATTATATTTTGATAATTTCCAAATACCTGTTGCTATTTCTAACATTGTTCAGAGTATAGGTACCTAGTATCTCTGTTCCGGTGACAGATAGAGGTATAGATGTCATATATTTTTTTGTTTGTTGCATTGTTTTTAGCTTAAATATATAAGCGCCATCTATGTAACACCTAGAAAAAAGAAACCCCTATCGTATTATTCTAAACTTCAAATGCTTATATCTCTTTATGTAGTTTTACGCGATTTACTTGTTAATGTACAACCACTGAGTGGTTGGTCGATATCGCCGTCGTGGAAGCCAGTGCTAAAAACGCTATTGCCGGTGTCAGTGGTCAAAATAAAAAGTGACGATATAGTTAGCGTAGTTTGTTCGGGACTTTTCGATGACTCTACAACTGCAACTCAACCGCATCCACCACAAGAGTCACCAACTGCGGCTACTGCAGCGCCCCTACCATCTCAGCGCGCGCAGCGAGCCGCAGCGCGAGCCAGTCGACCGACAATCGCAGCTGGCGGTCGCGCGTGTGTGATTGTCGTCCTCCGGGAAGAAGGCTGTCGTAATACTACTACACCTTCTACCAACAAATTAAGAAGTAAGTCGCGTAAAACTACATAATGAGTGATACTTGTTCGTTAAATAATAAAATTGCTTATATCTCTGTTCTGGTGACAGATAGAGGTATATATGTCATACATTTTTTGTTCATTGTATTGTTCTTAAGTCAAATATATAAGCGCCATCTATGTAACACCTAGACTATAGCATTTTTTTAAACTTCAAACGCGTATATATTTTTTTTTTTATCTATGATGGGCTTACTCTTGACCCCAATCTTACCCTAGAGCAGAGATGGGATCTACGGTGGAGCGAGCTTGCCCAGAAGATGCCTACTTATTCACTCTAGACTTAAAGAGATTCAGGTTATATGCACTCGGAAATACAGACGCAGGCAGGGAATTCCATTCTTTAGCCGTGCGCATAATGAAAGATGATTTGAAGCGCTTAGTGCGTAATGTGGGTATATCAACTAAGAACGGATGGTAGCCGGCCGTGCGTCTGGATGTCCGATGGAAGAAAGGAGACGGTGGTATGAGCTCATGCAGCTCACGCGCACACTCTCCGAAGTACAATCTGTAGAAGACCGATAGGCAAGCAACCTTGCGGCGGTGAGCCAGGCTGTGAAGCTTGGTCGCCACCAGTTTTTTATCGCCTATTAATCTCTTGGCTCTGCGTTCCACCGAATCCATTGCAGCAAGTTGGTATTTAGCCGAGCCATCCCAAAGGTGACAGCAGTACTCCATGCAAGATCGGACTTGAGCTTTATAAAGAGTTAGAAGCTGTTCAGGCGTGAAGTACCGCTTGACTTTATTCAGGACGCCCAACTTTCTAGCTGCAATTTGAGCCTTGGACTCGATGGTGGTGCCGAAGTTGAGGTCAGAGGACAGCTCCATGCCAAGGAGTTGAAGAGTGTTGGTCACTGGAACAGATGTACCCCAAAAAGTAGGAGAAAAGGTGAAAGGACTCCTTTTTGCGGAGAAAAGACACGCCTGCGTTTTTGAAGCATTGAAGCTGACGAGATTGTCATCGCCCCACTGGGAGACGTTACTTAACGTCAGGCTCGTACGCTCAATCATAGCCTTTCTCAATCTTTGGATTTCATCACCACTGGCTCCTGCGCCGGACAGATATTTCTCGGTGACAGTACTGTCATCTGCGTACCCAACAATTCCTGAAGATAGAAGGTCATTGATGTGCAATGTTTAAAAAAAAACTATAGTACTTTTTTAAACTTCAAAGGCGTATATCTCTATTCCAATGACAGGTAGAGGTATAGTTCTCTATATTTTTGTTTGTTGCATTGTCTTCTACTTAAAAATATAAGTACCATCCGTGTAACAACTAGAAAAAACATCCCCATAGTAACTTCAAACGCGTATATCTCTGTTCCAGTGACAGGTAGAGGTATAGTTGTAATATATTTTTTTGTTTGTTTTATTGTTCTCAACTCAAGTATATAAGCGCCATCTATGTAACACTTAGAAAAAAAGACGCCACTAGTCCATACTAATCCGGCATTGCCTTTTGGAAAGCGTTTTAGCACTGACTGGCTAAGTTGTCTATGGTTGGCTAAGTTGAATTCACAGATTATATAAAATTGGATAGATCAAGGATTTAGTGGATATGTCGAAGTCAATATGTAAGATTCTGTTGCTTACATAATGACCCGTTCGTATACAGACGAAAAGCAGTATACAAATTGTCGGCACGACATCCGGCAATATGACTTTGAAATGAACGTTGCTTAAACGTCAACGTGGTGATCATATTAGGGTGACCATGATTAAGAAAAAAACATCGATATTTATTCATTTACATATTATTTACTTGAGTATCTTCGACGGTCACATTTAGACTGTTTGATAGATATATTTACAATCATAGATCGTTAAAGTGCTATGATTGTAAATATCTATGTAAGTTAAACCTTCCTTTTTTTTACATCATGATTTAAGTTGTGTTGATAAGTGATCTGATATTTTTGCTAAATAAAAGTTCTTAAGGAAAACAGGGCTGTGTGAGAATAATGCATCACCATCATCATCATCATATCACATATCAGCCATAGGACTTATACTGCTGAACATAGGCCTTCCTAAATATTTCCACTTTGTCCGATTAGAAGCGGCCTGCATCCAGCATTTCCCCGCGGACTTGATCAGATCGTCTGTCCATCTCGCGGTGGGCCATCCTACGCTGCGCCTCCCGGTACGTGATCTCCACTCGAGAATTCCCCTGCTCCACCGATTATCAGTCCTTCGAGCAATGTGGCCCTGCTCTTTGCCGCTTCAGCTTATTAACTCGAATAATTAACCTGTCCTTAACCGTTGATTCAAATCTGATGATATGATTGGTTTAGTGACGACGCACTTCTTAGCGATTTTCATTTTTAATTCGCATAAAGGACAAAGCGACACAAACAAGTCTATCTCTTTTCTTAATCATAAATCAATCTTTCAATTGATACAATAGATACAAAAAAAAACCTGTCCACCGTGCCCGCAACTTTCGTCAATTTCATTTAGTATATCGAAGTAGTCCTCCAAAGTGCGTACTGTCGGACTACAATAATTGTACTTTTTTGTAATTAAGTAATCCTGCACAGCAATGTTCATTACGACGTAGCGAGAGCACCAGTACCTAATACTCGTCCCTAGTCCGCCGAATATCCGTGGCCATGGACGTCCTACCACTTTTTAAGTGTTAAGTGACCTCGAAAAATTTCTGGTTCGTCCACGGGGTTCTAACCAATCCCTTACGAGTTCCATCATACTTTTTAAAAGTTCTGAACTAAACTTCTCCTTCATCTCTTATTGTCACTGGTAACATAGTTATTTTATTTACAAGATTTCCATTTACACCTCCTGCACTGTTACTACTTTACTGGTACGCCATATTTATTGTTTTGCGATTACAGCGCCACCGTGGCGGAATTCAGTACTAGTTCGTACATATTGCCGGGCATTATGCCATACGGCAAAAGGTCGTTTTTTTGGCGGTACACATAATGTCGACGGTATACATACGTCAGATGGAAATATGCAAACGGCTTTTTGTTTGTAAACACACGAGCTATTATGTAGAAGGCAGATTTTGACATATTGACTTCGACAGATAGATAGAGGGATAGGTTGACTTGGATGTGAGTTACCATTTTAAAAATCAGGTGACCGAATGAATGATTGATATCGATATTAAGTCCATAGTTTAGTAATTTTTATGATTAAATAAGACTTTTTTAAGATCTTACACTCGTTTATTATATTTATTTTGTGTAAATATCAACTTTCTCTCCACATTTAACATAATTTTCGCGCCATTTGACAATTTGCTGCTATCTGTGCTATCATTTTTTTAAAGTGGTCAGGAAAGTGCTGTCATCGCTGTCATGCATGACATGAAACAAAGAATACTATACTCTCACTACATCAAAGAGGATATAAATAAAACTAGCACTACATGAAACATCCGAGTTCTGTCCATGGCGTCCGTGGTGTTTACGTTATATTTAAATACCTACTTCTAATACTATTTTAATAGTCCATCGTGTGCCGCACCAGCATGAACGCATTTGCTGCTGCACCGCCTCGAAAGAGGTGCAACAAAGCTCAGCAGGCAATGCTGGCGGAGTTTATGCACGCAAACATAACATGGCATTAGCCCGTGGTAAGTACACTAAAACTACTAGCTGATGTTTTGATACTTTTAAATTTTAATTTGAGACATGGTTTTATGTTAAACATATCCCATCCAAAACATTCTGTAAAAAACTAGCCAAGTCTCGATGAAGATGCTTGTTTATCTGTAAAAAGTCATGAAATCTAGACAAAGTCATGCCAAGTCTAAGGTTCCTTGATGCTATGTCTCTATTATTATAGATAAATTTATATGACTGGCCGGCAGGGTTCGAAGATATATATCATTTGATATATATCATTGATATTTATCGGATACATATCACGATATTTACTCCTTAATAAATATCAAGTGATATATATCAAGGATATATATCGCGTGATATTATGATATTTATTTTTTGGATATATATCACACATTTTTCGTTAAGGATTAGTGAAAATTTTGGTCAATTAGACTAAAAAAGAACTTGCCAAGTACGCCACCAATGAATATCTCTTATTAATTTTAAAAACCGGCCAAGAGCGTGTCAGACACGCCCACAAATAGGGTTTCGTAGTCAGGTTTTTCAGCGTTACAAACTTAATTTTGTTGCTGGTTTGTTTGGAGTTGTATGGCTACCAACCGCAAATAGAAATACTCATTTTTTCTGAATCCTTTAGGGGTACAGTAACTATTAAAGTTTTCGTAGTAACTTCAGATTGTAAGCTATAATAAATATTTTTTTTTAGTTTTAGCGCTTATACTTTAGAAGTTACAGCAGGAACAAATTATGGGTCAAAAACGCCGCTTTTAAAAGCAAATATCTCGTGACAGCAACATTTTAGTGACATTGTTTCAAAGAAACCTCTGCTTAGTTTTAAAAGACCTATTCAATGATACCCTACTTAATATTACACGAGAAAAAAATGTTTTTGCCCCCCTTTCACTTCTATAAGAGGGGGGTCCAAAAAACATTTAAATATAATTTTTTTCTCAATTTCCATATAACACGATCTATCTTTTCACAAAATTTCATGTTGATAAATCTAAGATATGAGGGCGCGGCAACAGACATACAGACAGAGAGACAGACAGACAGACTTGACGAAATGATAAGGGTTTCTAGTAAACTACGAAACCCTAAAACTCCACTTTTATTATGCATTAGAAAGAAACCAATTAGTATGATGTAGATAAATAATTAATGTATTTTTTTTCTTAGCTTATATTTTATCTTAATTTTTTTCTTTGGTATTTATTTAGATAGATTCAAAGGTTTAATATTTTATTTGGTGTGCAAAGTAAATGGTTCATTTGGAAGAGCATTTTCTGCGTACGGACGGGCTCATATACGATGGTCAAATTATAAAATTTAGGTATGCACGTATGCACTATTGACCACCCACTTTATGTGTTTGCTTACTGGTCAATTAATACAGTATTTTCTATACCACTTTCATTTAAAAATATACTTTAATGAAATTAAGTGTCACAGATTAATTTTCTTACATTTTTTTTGTGATTAGCGTCAAAGTTAATACATTGTTTTGAAAGATTTTAGACTGATTGATATATATCCGATAAATATCAAAATATGGATAAATATCCGATTTATTGGATATACAGGGAGTAACAGAAAGGGTATTTATTACAAGCCGAAAGGAGGTGAAGGTACTCATGAAACTGAACAACTTTCCCCATGGAACATGGGTCGAAATATGAAAAAGAAATTTGGACCTCCTATAGTAAATCAGCCAGCTGATCGGCGATTTTGTATGGGAGGTCCAAATTTTTTTTTCATATTTCGACCCATGTTCCATGGGGAAAGTTGTTCAGTTTCATGAATACTTTCGCCCCCTTTCGGCTTGTAATACCCTTTCTGTTACTCCCGGTATATCGGATATTTTGATATTTATTATAAATATCGGATTTTTTCGAACCCTGCTGGCCGGTGCACGTTATAGCGTTTGCGCTATTCTTCACATTAATTTTTCTTCAAATCTGTAAATTATTTCCTTGTTTGACATAATTGTTATTTACACTATAAACTGTCGTGTTACCCAGGTTCCTAGAGGCACCGGCACTCAGGGAACCGAGGTAACCGCAGGTGTAACTTAGTAGCTAGGTAGGGTGGAGTGGTCTCGCTAGCACGAGTGCCTGTGGCCCCTGGGGGCGTGAGTGAGTAGGTGTGGGTAGAGTGTCCTGTGTGTAGGCGCCCTAACAAGCCCGGTGCCCTCGCGCGTAGTGAGGGGCCACGGCAGGAAAAGATAGTTAGTAAAGAAATACTACTTTTATTAACCACGAATACAAATGACCTCCTGGTACGAAAGAAACCACAAGACGCGCGGACTCACACAGCGTAGAATCACCCTCCGGCAGGAACTTGAATTCTTCAGGTTCGGCGGTGACTTGGCAACTCGACTGCAGTACTTTTCTATCTTCGGGCTTCTGAACTTCAGGCTTCAGCGCTTCTAGGCCTTTAGGGCTTATACTTCTTCTCTTTTTTTCACTTTTTAGTTAGCTTGAAAGTAGAGTGAAAACTGGTAAAGACTTGGTAAAGACTGATCTTTTGACAGCTTGACACGCCTTATATTAGCTTGCCAGGCGTTCGAGAATGTTCTAGTTTTTTTTCTGATTTCGAATTTCAAAGAACTTGAGGTTTGTCAGTGGCCAGTTTTCTTGCAAGTTGCCAGTGTTGATGGTGGAGGTTTGTTGCCCTGATGATGTAGTGGTTTGTCCAGGCGACGAGGGCAGTCCTGTGGCTTCGGAGGGCTCGGAGGTCTCGTTTCCAGGAGGAGTGAAAGAGTGCCAGCGCGAGATAAATTTAGAATCGAGTACCAGGCGGTCAGAAATTAGAAAGAGGTAGTGGGCTATAGTACAATAACTTTTTAGTAGAGAACTACGCGGCTCTATGAGATGGCCGTCAAAGTTGGGACGTTGACATTTTGTCAATAGTGTTAATAACAAATATGTCAAACAGGGAAATTATTTACAGATTTGAAGAAAAATTAATGTGAAGAATAGCGCAAACGCTATTTTGGAATATATAGCGTTTGCGCTTCACTTCTTCTTCTGAAGCCACAGGACTGCCCTCGTCGCCTGGACAAACCACTACATCATCAGGGCAACAAACCTCCACCATCAACACTGGCAACTTACAAGAAAACTGGCCACTGACAAACCTCAAGGTCTTTGAAATTCGAAATCAGAAAGAAGACTTGAACATTCTCGAACGCCTGGCAAGCATATATAAGGCGTGTCAAGCTGTCAAAAGATCAGTCTTTACCAAGTCTTTACCAGTGTTTACTCTACTTTCAAGCTAACTAAAAAGTGAAAAAAAAGAGAAGAAGTATAAGCTTTAAAGGCCTAGAAGCGCTGAAACCTGAAGTTCAGAAGCCCGAAGATAGAAAAATACTGCAGTAGAGTTGCCAAGTCACCGCCGAACCTGAAGAATTCAAGTTCCTGCCGGAGGGTGATTCTACGCTGTGTGAGTCCGCGCGTCTTGTGGTTTTTTTCGTACCAGGAGGTCATTTGTATTCGTGGTTAATAAAAGTAGTATTTCTTTACTAACTATCTTTTCCTGCCGTGGCCCCGCACTACGCGCGAGGGCACCAGGCTTGTTAGGGCGCCTACACACAGGACACTCTACCCACACCTACTCACTCACGCCCCCAGGGGCCACAGCCACTCGTGCTAGCGAGACCACTCCACCCTACCTAGCTACTAAGTTACACCTGCGGTTACCTCGGTTCCCTGAGTGCCGGTGGCTCTAGGAACCTGGGTAACACGACAGTTTGGCGCCCAACGGTAAAGGATACGTGCATGGGCGATACCTACACCCACGTACTATCAGAACCCCTCTTTAAATTCTAAAACAACGCTTCTTCTAGCGTAAACCTTTTCGACTTTAATTTCAGCCCTCCTTTCCTCCCAAAATTCTAAATCTACATCTTATCACATATTTTGGCCCTCCTCTTTCGGCCCTCTTTACATTCCCTCTTTAATTTATCCCTCTGGCTTGAAATCCAACTTACAAAAAAAAAAACTACAAAACTTGCTACACTTTACTCAAAACTTTACCCAACAAAAATGTCTTCAACAAGAACTATTTTGCCAGCGTCAGGTCAATCTCGCTCGAGAACTTCTCTATTCTACCAGCGTCAGGTCAATCTCGAGGACCTCCTTTTTTCGATAATATTCCTTTTGGCCTTTTTTTAATGATGCTGTTGCCATTTTTTTTTTGCGATTTTTGCCTTTTACTCCTTGACCTCTTGCTATTTGTCCTTTTGCCCCTTTTACCAATTTACTTTCTTATTCAACTACATCTCGGCTCAACTGAACCACCCTCTTCATCTCCCTTTTCTTCGTACTCATCCCTTCTTTACTCACTTTATCAACACTACCTACCCCTCCGCTATCACTCCTTTGTGCATCTGACTTCGACCTTTTCGGCTTACTATCGAAGTCTTAATTTTTATTTTGGCTTTTAGCCTCTCTACACACCCACACACTTACACACACACTGGCTCTAAAGCCACCTACAGACACACACCTCTGCAGGCGGTACTCCAATCCCGCCCTGCTCTCTTAAGGGTTCTCTAAATACCCTCTCTCTTAAGACTCTTTCTAAATGGGTCTCTTAAAATGTTCCTCTCTTGATGGGTCTCTCTATCCCCACTTGAGCTAAGGTTCATTCTTCTTCGTGCGGATTGTGACACGTTAAATAAGCCTACATTATTACACTCTACACAAACTAATTTTCTTCACACTCTACACATCGTGCGGCTAGTGACACGTTAAATAAGCCTTAACACTACACACAGGTTTTAAGCTGGAGCGGATGACAACTCCTAAAACAAGCCTTGGTCATCGCCTGAGATATGCTCAGAGAGTAGCCTACCTTGGAGTAGGAGCCATTGAATGTGAGCCCTACCCCAACCTTTGGAAGTTAAAGGATGCATGATTGAATGGTGAAGTCTGAAAGTAGGTGAATGCAAGGATTTAGTATAGGTAGGTGGATGCCGCTTTTTAAGTTGAACTCATAAACCTATCTTTATTTCTTTCACGCCTTAGGCGCTAACTCCACCAAAAAGACGAAGAGCATAGGACGTAAGAATGACAGTTGACAGACAAGTAATCGTCAAACATTCTTCTTAATTTTTGACGCTAGCTGTCATAGATGCGACGCTTTGGCGACGCTTATGTGTGCCTTTGTCAATACGTTTTCATACAGTTTATATGGATACCGTTTCAAGCGTCGCCAAAGCGTCGCGATATCAAACGTCAAGCGTCGTAGGGCATGTCCTATGTCCTCTCTGTGGAGCTTGGGGCTTACGAACCTTTTTCGTGAGAAAAAAAGTGACGACTATGACGTCAGTGACTGACTTGAAACGTCGAGCGCCACCAGCCGGATCAAGGTCAAACTGAGTGTAACCAGATGATTACAAACATTGGATTTTTATTTTTATTATTTTCTGGTGAAAAATAATCATAAATCTTGGGATTTTTTTTAAAGTGAATGGACGCAACTGTTTTTAAACATGTCGTGTGTGGTTCCTGGCTGCAAGAGCCACGCAACTGAACCAAATGATGAAAACAGAAAAAAGTCATTTCACCGGTAAGTTTTCTACTCCAATTACTCCGCGATAAATAAACGAATCCTTACTTAAATGCATCCTTTGAAGTCATTGAAACAATACATTTACGTCGCAGGTTCTTATTAGGTGAATAATTTAGATTATTCAATACAAATATTATTTACTAATTCCCAGCGCCGGTATTTGACATGTTACCTACTCATAAATTCTGCAAAAGTGCGTCCAATCGATATCGATAAAATATTTACATTTTGTACTGCATAAGTGCAGTATTGCTATTAATAGGACCCAAATGGAATAAATTCGTATGGTAATTTTGAATTATATTTCGTCGCCTTGTTCTTCAGATATAATTCTGTTAACCATGTAGTTTCTTCAAGCTACTGGAATTCATCGCACTTTTAGAGAAAATCGATTAAAAATATCGATTTCACTCTTTCATTTTTTTTTTTTTTTTCTAAGGCCACCCTTTCCTGTCGCCTGACAGATGGCCAAGCCCAGCTCTCATTCTTTAACTTGCGCGGCAGGAATCGCACGTTTTTTTACAAAGAATGTAAAATAATTTATAACTTCAGTGTAAAAATGTCGGGAAATCTATTATTTCCCGACGTAAACTCAGTGATACACCGGGTGAGTGGTTTTATAGTTTTTTTTATGTGTCTTGATATGATTGATTGACTGAGGTGTGTTTCACCTGATGCACCATTTTTTCCTTGACGGTGGGTCTACGACTCAATCCGCTGGAAAACCACACCATTTTTCCTTGATGGTCTCATACCACTGGAAAGCCTGGAGGTTGACCGCGAGTCATTACGATGGCATTTTTGCATAGCAAAACATACGGTTCAAACTGGATCTGTGTTATAAGTGTGCAATATATTCGCATAGGGCTTGCCCAAGCGATATATAACGTCTGGAGGTTATGCCGCGAGCTAACACGAAGACAAATTTTATATAATATAAATGGTCGCTGTCAATCATTATTTCGTTGGTAATCGACCCCGGTCTTCCACGAAATACATCTTAGCCTTAATGATGCCCAAAAGTCATCATTAACGTCTTGAGTTTATACCTTGACAAAATTTTATAACAATATCTTATAAGTACCCACTACCGATTTTAATAATCAAACACAAACAATCATTGGACACAAGTTGTACACTTGTGTAGGGTTGTAGTACACTGCTCGACATGGGCCTCCCCTTGTCTTGTGATCTGATTTTCACACGATCTTTTCATACCCAATGAATTCCTAAAAGTAAATATGATAATGTCTACTTAGAAATAGATATGCTAAGTACTAGATGGTCGTTACTTGAACCACTAGGCTATGTCACACACCACACATAAGCTTGCTAGCAAAAAACAACTTTGATTTGTGTCAAGTTATTACGCGAGAGCGTCATTTTATAATATTCACGTCTGCGATTAATTTATTCGCATAAAATTTCTGATAAAGAATAGACATATTTTTCCTTTTATATACAGCTCTTTCCTATGAAAAAGAAATAACTCGGAGGCTATGCCACGAGATAATGAGGTACCTACTAAAACATGGCTAAGATTCCACATATCATATCAAATCACCATGGAATATTCATTATGTGAACTTTGTAAATTATACAAAAACGTATCTATTTGTGAATAACACTATTGAAGTCATTGCTGAAACTTGCTACTAATCGCGACAGTGTGCGCAGTTTTTTATACCAAGGGAATAAATACCCTAGCTTAAAATAGACTATTTAAAAATAAAGTAATTAATAATGCAAAATGCATAATATTACTCAGGAAAACCGCAATTTAACTTGCATTCTTTATCATAAAAAGAACACACCAATATTAGATTTTCAAATATTTTTTAAATCTACCTTCATTTCGATTTACGTTTTATCGAACCATGGTATAATTGAGTAGTGAAAATGTCAATTAAATTTCACGTACCTATTTGCCTACAGGTGTATTAGAAAGATATTATGGTATAAAAATACCGTATCAAATACAACCAAACCAACGCATTGTGCTTTCTAAGTTAATGAAGAAATGTTTCTTTATTGTACATACATAAATGTATGCAATCTGTATTTATCCTACTTTTGATAAACCAACTAACGAAAAACTGGTAGGGCTCAGTGCAAGTTACCCGTTATTCAGCAAGATTTTATGAGGTACCTAAATTCTTCATAGAATTAAAAATTTAAGACAATATTTTGTTTACTACTTTCTAGTAGATATATGTTATATATAATATCATATAATGATAGACACCTGCTCGCCAAAGCTTACTTCAATACGCTTATGGTCTTACCTTAAAAAATCTTTTACAATTTTTATTTTTCATTAAACAAAACAAAGGATAGAATGATCTGTAGATTTGACAATACCTTACTTACACAACCATTGGTTGCCCACCCTACCGCCCATAAAAAGGGGGGGGGGGAAGAAGTGTGTACTCCCTGCAGGAATACATGTGTACCTATGTATGTAGGTCTATACAGGCCAGATTCGAGCAAATATTGCGATTGGTCCATCATGATGAATGTCAATCATTCAGAAAGAAACGAAAGAAATAGATATATAACTAGCTGGTGCCCGCGAACTTCGTTTCGCCAAGAGAAGTTTTTGAGCCGACAGAAGCGGCACATAATGCTAAACAAATTTTTCAATACAGACATTTTCGTATCTCTTAAGGGCGCCACACACAGGGCGCGTATGCTTGACGTGCACGTCATCACGCGCGTAGAGATGACGTTGTATCGTATGGGATTGTATGAGAGGCCTGCCTATGTATGCGTGCACGTAATCACGCGAGTAGCACGGTGTGCGGTGCCTCATACAATCCCAGACGATACAACGTCATTTCTATGCGCGTGATAACGTGCACGTCACGCATACGGGCCCGGTGTATGGCGCCCTTTAATATTTTGCCGAGTTCATGGTGTTCCGTCACGTAGGTAGACAAAGAGTACCTCCAGTGCTGATAAAGGTTCTCACTAATCATAAAATATGATCAGAACGTTTATCTTCCACCATACCAAACATCTAAAAACATCGCTTAATTTTTGAGTGTTTCATGCACAATTTTTACACATAATGGTATGTTTTCATTTTCGATGTTTGTCTCATGGTTATTATTTTATGCGTGATTTGTACGGTTGGGGCATGCAAAGATAATGGTGATGACGATGATGATGGAATAACCTGGAGAAACCCCAGACTACCGCACCGCCGATGTGAGTTTGTTACTTGACTTTGAAGGGGAAAGCCCACTTCGATCCCTCCTGTTTCAAAGTCTGAGTGCCTGAGTTAGGTACATCTTGATGATATAGGTAGTTGGCTACAGTACCAACACCGGTGTTCTTTTATTATTTTTATGTGAAGGAGCAAATCCGAGTTGACCCATGTCGAAGGATGCTTGTTTCTTTCTATTTCTTCAGTCTACTTACTTATTTCACTTCTGTTTTTATTTTCTTATTAAATAGTTGTGTAGGTAATAGGTATGTATACTTTTTATTTATTTAGGTACCTACCTACCAAAAGTGATAGGCCTGCAGGAGCGGCCCATCAAGCTGTACATATTTTTTTTGTAGCTGTTTCTAAGACACGCTATCGAAATGTTCTTTTGAAAACCTATTACAGGGTACTTGACACCGACCTGTAACAGTTTTAATACATACAGATTTCTGTACTATCGCCAGCAAATCCACCTACCCATTTAAGACACAAACTAACTGTATGCCCCGCCCTCATAACTTCGTCCTTTTCAATCGATCGACATCTTTGATGTGAAGATAGATCGTGTTGCTTGACACAAATTTAGAATGTTGGGAATGTACATGTGAAAGGAGGATAAAAAAACCATCTGCTATATTAAGTAGGGTATCGTTAAATAGATCTTTAAAAATTAAGGCAAGGTTTTTTTTAAAAAAATCACAAAAGTGATTCTGCCTTGAAGTATTTGCTTTTATCTTATCTTTTATCTCTTTTGGGGAGTTTTCTCTTCCTAGAACTGAATATTTGAAAAAAAAATTAGTTCTTAGTCTGAAGTTACCATAAAAACTATACCGGATACTGTATCCACGCAAGTTTTAAGAAAAATAAAAGTTTTTAATTTGTGGTTCGTAAGCATACTTACTACTGCAAACAAACCAGCAACGAAATTAGGTAACTTCGTAACGCTGATATTTAACATTGACTACAAACCCTATTTGTGGGCGTGTCTGACACGCTCTTGGCTGGTTTTTTATTTTGCTTTACTATTATGTTGGTACGTGTTCGAATCTCGACTCCAATATGGGAGTAAAAAAAAACTGCAAATATTGTAAGGGGTGAACCAGTTCAAGAAACTTTTAGTAGATATCATAAGGGCGCAAAACAACACTTCTACGGCGAGGGCGCTTTTTTGAATTCAGAGCGAAGTAAGGGATTCTAGAGTAGAATCCCCGAAGCCAAAATATATTTTGCGCCCGAGTAAGTAATTCACTCTACTTTTCATCACCCTCTATGAGAAAATAAAAGGCGCCTCATATTTTATTGCAATGTTATACTTTCACTGTCACATGAACTAATTTTTCAAAAAGTTAAATAAAATTCTAACATACGTGTAATTTTTGGTGAAAATTACGGACTGTAATTCGCGCGTATCTTTTTTTTAGTTCTATTGGGGACGCGCGACTATGGGCCGTCGTCCCATACAGCCTTTATTCGAACAATATTTGCGTTCTATTTCTTTGGCGCTGACTGAACATCAAGATGTTCTAAATTCAAAGTAGTTTTATTCGCATTTGTTGAGTTCTTTATTTAAAAAGTGCAAATAAAAGAACTTTGCGGCGCGTTCTTTTCGAATAGATAGGATCAAGATAGGATGAAAACAACTTTCCCCAAGAAACATAGGTAGTTCAAAATACGGGGTGTTAGGGACGGTGTAACGAAAAGTTTGCAGGCGTGCTCAGAACATCAAACTGAACAACTTTCACTATCGAGCCAAAATGGTGGAAAACGAAAAAAAAATTCTGACCTTCCATACAAAATTTACAATCAGCTGACTTTGTATGGGAGGTTGAAAAATTTTTTTCGTTTCCCACCATTGGCTCCATAGTAAAAGTTGTTCAGTTTGATGGTCTGATCATGCCAGCAAAGTTTTCGTCACACCGTCCCTAACACCCTGTATGAGGAGTAAAAAAAATTACTGCAAATATTTTAAGGAGTGAACCAGTCCATGAAACTGAACAACTTTCTCCAGGGAACATAGGTCGAAATATAAAAAAAGAATTTGGACCTCCTATACAAAATGTTCTGGCCGGCCGGTTCAGTTTGAATGGGAGGGCCAAATTTTTTTTCGTATTTCGACCTATGTTTCTTAGGAAAAGTTGTTCAGTTTCATGGACTGGTGAACCCCTTGGAATAGTTTGAGTAGTTTTTTTTACATCTTATAGTAACTTATTCCTCTACCGCACGCAACGCACGTGTTATGTTATACTATAAGTATGAACCAGTTTCGATGTACTTAACAGTTGCCTTACAGACATAATAAATAAGAGTTTAATTTAGAAACAATTTTGTAATCAAGTAAATTGTTTTAGCAGATGTTTTCATTAATTAGGTGTTCGGTCACTCAAAGAAATTGTAAACATATATTATGGTGTCAAATAACAATATTATGATATAGTTAGTGTATGATAAATAGTATTTATATTTATGATGATGAATATCATTGATAGTTTGATACTTGCTCATTGTTTTAATAATTAAGTTGTGATAAGATCTTCAGGTACAACGTGTTTGTTTACTACAATGTTTGTCATGAATTGTTGTATGAAACTTGAGTTGTAAAATATGGATAGGTGTTGATTAATCATATAATAAATAATGAATTGTAAGTATCATTATAATAAGAAACATTAGAAATAGTTTTATGATAACTTCCGGCAGAATGTTTTCTAGCACCGCGTGGTCACATGTTATTCATAGAATATTGTCTTAAATTCAAATAGTAAAATGTGGATAGCTATTGATAATTCATATAATGATTTATAGGTCATAAGAAGAACACTTTTATATCGATTAGAATTAGTTTTATAATATTGTGATAACTTCCGTTTGAAACGATCGTTCTGATTGGTTGGCGCTCTGGCACATCGTGGTTTCCTGGCAGTCGGGTATAAAACGGCTGACTGTCAGTTGGGAACACACATTTTGTGAGAGCGCCGAGCCGACAGCACTGTTCCTGATCTTACCGAAGTTAAGTACTTTTCTATAATTTATTAATTACTGTTTTGCATTGTTATTATGTCCGTTTGATTGCTGAAAGCGAATTAACGTCAATTTAATTGCTGAAGCTAGTTTGTATAATTAGTCTTTAGCTTTTCTGTGTTAAATATTTTATTATATTTTACATAATTATTGCTGAAAGCTAATTAACGTCCATTTAATTGCTGAAGCTAGTTTTATAATTAGTCTTTAGCTTTTCTGTGTTAAATATGTGTATATTTTATTATATTGTACATAATTATCGCTGTAAGCTAATTAATGTCCATTTAATTGCTGAAGCTAGTTTGTGTAGTAAGCCTTTAGCTATTTTGTGCTAAATATTGTTATATTGTATTATATATATTGTACATTTGAGAAGAATAAGTGCCAGAGGAGTTTCTTAGCCGGGTTCTTCTCCCTGGTAGCATATAGCTGAACCTGGTGAACATATTGGTAGATTCATATGTAAGATGTGGATGACATATGGTTTAATAAAATCAATATGTTCTTACTTTGTCTGTTTCTAATTTGTTAGACTACCTTCCCAATAAATAATTTACATATAATATAGATACACTTATAAGTTCTATCCTGACATTCAAATAATAACTCCAATAAATATTTCAAAGCCTATATTCACACAAGTAGCTTATAGCTTTTAGTTTTTTACATAAATTATACATAACACATTGCTTATTTAATCCTATATATAAATCTAACACACGCAATATCGATTTACGTGCAAAAGTATAGTGGCAACCCCCCCTTTTAGGGGTCGAATTTTTTTAGCCTATAACCTGGTCGGTAATTTTCCTGACATTTTGGTATAATTTGCATCAAAATCGGTTCAGTCGTTTTTGCGTGATGCTTTCACATACAAACAGATAAACAAATAAACAAATAAACAGATAAACAGAAAAAAAATCTAAAAATTGCTGAAACGTGTTCTGTTATCAATTTTATGTATCACCAAACAGTTTTTTTTCGAAAATCTTCTATGTACAGACTTTCGACCCTCTACAACTTTATTATATGTATAGATAATATCTCATTATTGAAAAATACGAGTATTTTTCTACTCGCTATGTTATTATTATTATTATCATTAATATAAAATTAATTAATACTTACAATGTGATACCTTGATGATTTCAATTTATTTCATATTTTACCACATTACGACAACAAAAATAAAACATTATATTTTGAACACTAATAAATATAGGTACCTAGTTTGGGAATTCACAGTTTTAACCAAAGTGCATACATTAAGTATTTCCTTATTAGGAATTGAATATTATGATTTTTCATTTATAAAAATATGTAGCCTCTGTTCTAAGGTTGACTAATTTCAATTGATTTATTCAATTGGTTTACATGGAATGTTATGTTACGAACACGTATTGCGGAGATAAAATTACCAAAAGGTTTTGGTAGTGGTATATGGATAAATATACCTATTTTTCAGACAGAATGACTTATGTATGTCATTCTGGTAATTTCATGATTCTATGTTACCCTGTCGGTATAATGAAGAGTTAAAACGAGTAACTTTAAAATTTTTCAATACTAAGAAATAGGAAAATATATTTAATTATTGTAATTGGTAAACTGTTTACTGCTTTTTGAGCAAATCTATTTAAATATTACGATGGATCAAAAATATTATATCTTATTCATAACTCGTTTGGTACGTATTTCACTAATGTTATTGAATTATCTCAGGACCTAACAAGGTTGCTGTTAGATTTAATGTGGGTAAAAAATTGTTAATTATTTACAGTATTGTAATGGATTCTCAATTAGTTCGTTCTACGTAGATCCATACATAATGCATCACAGTAGACAAAGCATTTTATGATAAAGGTTGTATTTCGTTCTAATTTCAATGAAATTACTAACGAAATCAATAATCTCTTAACCAAATGTTTCATTTTACTTACCTTCCTGTAAAAAATGAAAACGATTAAATCCTTTTCTGCAATGTTTGATAACATTGTTTCAAAACAAGTACGTAGTTCTAAAATAGTTAAAACTTGTACTTCCGCTTTTCGACCAAGTACATAGTCGTAAAGAGATAAAGAAATTTGGTCCTACTCTAGTAGAAATTGTTTAAATGTTTAACAAGGAAATAAAATTATTTGATTTTATTTTGTTATGATTAGAAATACTTGCAGTAACCTAATCAAAACATTATCTTCACCACAAGACCATCTTGCAATTTACTAAAATTGAAAATCACCATAAACATTACCTACATTAAAATATAATGTAAAAAACTTAGTTCAATATTATTATTATGACATATAGAACAAAAATATTGAGTTTTAGAACAATAACAATATTTTTGGGAAGAGAATCTGTCTTCCCTCGTTCTGCAGGTACATAACACTTTAAAATAATTGTCGGACTTTAACATTCTGAGGTCTTTGAATTGCTTTTTATTAAAAATAGAAAAAATATATATGTGTCGGAATGGCAGTATGGATTTTAAAGGCTGTATGAGCTTTAGCCTATCCCAAAGGAGAATTCTTAGATTGAAAAATGTTGCTGTCACGACTGTCATGGTTCCCGGTAAAACAGTCTGTGGTGTGTGTTTTTGTGAAGTGCCAATTTATCGTGTTTTGCTGTGAATATCACGAAGATCCTTCATGTTCTTCGGTCTCATGATGAGGCAAAAGTTATTGGAAGCGGTATGCGATCGCGGTTCAGCGCGGGCCGCTTGAGAACAGCAGTAAAAGTGATGAAATTGCACTGACAAAGAAACGTCCTTGAACAATGATTGCAAAGTCCAGTTTGGTGAGATCTTTCCAATCTTTCCTTATAGTTTGGCATTCAATTCTGTGTTACGTTACTCGGTAATGTGTTTTCCTTGCAGCTGATAAACTGTAACGAGCCAGGAAGGCGTCAGGTTTAATGATGTTGCTACATAGCAACTACGTGTGTTTTCCTAACGATGCGATTGTCTCTTACGTTGTTCCTTTTATGAGTTTCTAACAGCTAAGTTAGATATTGTGAAATAAAACAAGCAGACGGGTTGTTGTCAAACATTCAGTGCTAAAATCGATCAAAGTAGTACGGCAGTCAAGTTGAAATTGTGATGGAAAATGTGATGGATGACCATGATATTTTAGAAAGTGATGTTGATGGAGATTATTACAAAGTGATTGATAATGATTGAAGATAGAGAATGACAGAAACACTTGATATTATTGGGGCGATACGTCTTCTGTCGTATGCGTCGTGTAGTTGAACTGCACCTGATGAGAGCTATTAGCTCGAAACGGTACTATTTCCCAATAACAAGAGAGGTCTTCCTTCGTACTTTGGTACTAATCTTTCCATCTGCATAGAAGTAGACTACAATGGTGAATGGCATGTGGTTGATCATGCCAGGAGTTTGAGATACTGATTGATGATTGTGAAAGGGTGTCACACTTATCTAGTTGAGTTGGTTGAATATTGGAAATACACGCCCACGATGTAGTCCTGATCCTGACTTCGGTTGTTACACGCCCAGGTAACACATTGGTGTAATCTTGATGAAGGTTGTGTTGTGATGGATAGTCGGCCATTGATGAGAAGCTTCTCGATTCTGATGTCGGTGGCGGCTGTCGCGCCCCGTTTTCCCTTTACGTGTGTACGCACACGCGCGTGGCGTGCGTGTGCTCTCTCTTCTTTAATGACACTCCGACATCAGAAGTGGGATAGTGGACCGTCATTTGAACAGGTGTAAAAGATATTCTAATGGACTAGAAGATTATTATTTCGTTGGACATATTGGCGTTCTGAGCTGAGGTGGTTGTAGACTATTATTTGGGACGGAAGGAAATTGCATTCCCATGTGACTGGAACATTATTTTAGATGGATAGCATAACGATCATGACTGATAAAATTGGAATTGGAATTAGTGACATGACTTGGTTTGAAGGTTAACTTTGATGTACTTACTTTTGCTTACCGAAATTGTATTTCGAATTGAGTGCTTCTGACGAACGGTATGTGATGGAACATGAAATATCATGACTAAATCAATTTACTGTAACTGATTTACGCGTAAAGAACGTTTGTAATTTTGATGCGATATCTATGTGGAAGTTTAACTTGTGTAGACTATATCAGAACGGATACTTTACATGAATGGGTGCGCATAGGGTTGAGTGACGGGTTGGACGTCACTGGAGAAACCGGTGAGAGGTTTGTGGGGCGACCGGAGAGAGGTTGCGTGACGGGTGAGACGTCACTGGTGGAACCGAAGAGAGGTTTGGGGCAACCAGAGAGGGGTTGCGTGACGAGAGAGACGTCACTGGGGTAACCAGAGAGTGGTTACGGTTGTCGTATGACGGGTGGGACATCAATGGTGTTTTATTGTCTGGCGAGATGGACGTCAATGGTGTAACCGATTAACGGTTATGTTGTTGAGGTGTTATCTGACAAGATGGACGTCATTGATAAGATGTAAAGTAAGCGTTATGATTTTGAGCTATAAAGCGGATAGAACTTTCTTAGAATTTGAATTTCTTGTTGGTATCGGAGTTATAACGGAAAAGTTAACAGTTGCTTGAGAAAACTAGATTGACCATATTGAGCGGAATTGACGAATAACCTTTACTGTGACTTTGTTAATGGAACATTGGAACTGGAACAGTGGCAGAGTAATTTAGGTCTTTGGTGTGTTAGTGTCAATAATGACTTTTTGAGTGTTAGCTAAAACTGTGTTGAAGCTGAATTGATTTTTGTCTTGAGAGGCAATTGATGATGTGACTTACGCTCTCCACTATTTGGCACTACAAGTTTATCGTGACGTGGAAGGATATGAAACTGGTATCGCTGATAGAGTTATCGTTGGATCAGGTATACAGACTTTTGATTGACTATTGTAACTGTGACGGACAAAACATAGCAAGAGTATTCTGAAATTGGTGATGCTTAAATGAAAGGAAGTTTACTTGGATGTTTTCTGTGAAGATGTTATGTGACATAACTTGCTTTCTAACTACACTCGTTGTTGTCAGGATGAACGAGCGGAATAATCTTGATCATGATATTGTTAGTTTTCATGTACGTCAGCCGAGGACGTCTGACAGGTCAGAATGGCCGTGTCGGAATGGCAGTATGGATTTTAAAGGCTGTATGAGCTTTAGCCTATCCCAAAGGAGAATTCTTAGATTGAAAAATGTTGCTGTCACGACTGTCATGGTTCCCGGTAAAACAGTCTGTGGTGTGTGTTTTTGTGAAGTGCCAATTTATCGTGTTTTGCTGTGAATATCACGAAGATCCTTCATGTTCTTCGGTCTCATGATGAGGCAAAAGTTATTGGAAGCGGTATGCGATCGCGGTTCAGCGCGGGCCGCTTGAGAACAGCAGTAAAAGTGATGAAATTGCACTGACAAAGAAACGTCCTTGAACAATGATTGCAAAGTCCAGTTTGGTGAGATCTTTCCAATCTTTCCTTATAGTTTGGCATTCAATTCTGTGTTACGTTACTCGGTAATGTGTTTTCCTTGCAGCTGATAAACTGTAACGAGCCAGGAAGGCGTCAGGTTTAATGATGTTGCTACATAGCAACTACGTGTGTTTTCCTAACGATGCGATTGTCTCTTACGTTGTTCCTTTTATGAGTTTCTAACAGCTAAGTTAGATATTGTGAAATAAAACAAGCAGACGGGTTGTTGTCAAACATTCAGTGCTAAAATCGATCAAAGTAGTACGGCAGTCAAGTTGAAATTGTGATGGAAAATGTGATGGATGACCATGATATTTTAGAAAGTGATGTTGATGGAGATTATTACAAAGTGATTGATAATGATTGAAGATAGAGAATGACAGAAACACTTGATATTATTGGGGCGATACGTCTTCTGTCGTATGCGTCGTGTAGTTGAACTGCACCTGATGAGAGCTATTAGCTCGAAACGGTACTATTTCCCAATAACAAGAGAGGTCTTCCTTCGTACTTTGGTACTAATCTTTCCATCTGCATAGAAGTAGACTACAATGGTGAATGGCATGTGGTTGATCATGCCAGGAGTTTGAGATACTGATTGATGATTGTGAAAGGGTGTCACACTTATCTAGTTGAGTTGGTTGAATATTGGAAATACACGCCCACGATGTAGTCCTGATCCTGACTTCGGTTGTTACACGCCCAGGTAACACATTGGTGTAATCTTGATGAAGGTTGTGTTGTGATGGATAGTCGGCCATTGATGAGAAGCTTCTCGATTCTGATGTCGGTGGCGGCTGTCGCGCCCCGTTTTCCCATTACGTGTGTACGCACACGCGCGTGGCGTGCGTGTGCTCTCTCTTCTTTAATGACACTCCGACATATGAATTCAAAAATAAAATAAAATGTATTTATTGATTACCTATTAAATTACTAAAATTAAGTGTAACCACATAAACGTAAATTTGTTACCGTTTTGTCATTAAAATAATAAAACTAAGGGTAATCAATTATACGTAAAATTTTACCATTTTATCCAAAGTCTACTTATTATTTGAAAGCAGACATTGATTCATTGGGACATTAATTATGGATGTCTGACTTTTGACTGTTTTGGTGTTTTATTATTTTACAACAAAAGTCCTGCATCATTATTTCATCTATTTTGAAGTTTTTTGGAGAAAAATAGCTTCAATAATTATGCTTATTCAAAGACTATTTTCATCCCCATGTGGTACATGGATTACAATTTCATATTCATAATTCCTGTTTAAATAATAACATTGGATAATTTCGTTGCTGTGTGAGTACACACGAAGAAAGCAAAAATTAAATAATTTATTTTATAGCGATCGTTTATAAGACAATGTGAACCATATCAATAACAAACATTAAAATTTGTGTTGTTCAAAAATTACTCTACACATACAAGTATACATACAGGTACACTATACCTAATGTACCATTCAAACCAAACTGGGTGTAGTTTAGCTTGAAAAAGCTTTTGAAGCAAAACATTTTTCAGGTGTTTTTATTCTTTGAAAACTTTATAGTAAGTTGAGTCTACATCATTATCATCACCGCTGGCTCACAGCGTTCGATGATAATGTTAAGATTATGGTTAATATTTAATTACCAGAAATAGAAAGAAAACTATGTTTTCACCAGGTTTTCACTTCTCCGCCTTAGAAATTGCTGGCTAATGGGCTGTGTGTTTCTTGTATCGATTTAGACATAAGTACAAAAACGACGATAATCAGAACTTTTATCTTATTCGGGGTTCGTGATGAACCTATTTTAAGTAGTTACTTAAAAATATGTTTAGAATAAAATAATTTGAAGTAAATGTACCTAATCCCTACACATAATCCAACTTATGTTTAAGGGCTGTCTGTACAACTGACTAATTTTTTCTATTATAGTGTGTTGGGAAATACAACACAATATCTCTGAACATCTACATGGTTAACAGAATTATATCTGAAGAACAAGGCGACGAAATATAATATATGATCAAACGAACTTACCAAGTGAAGTTCGATCGATATTATATGAGTCGCCTTGTTCGAAGATATAAGGTCCCTCCCACCCAAACCCAGTTGTATAATAGAAAAAGATTAGATCTACTGTTATCTCTAAAGAATGAGAGCTGGGCTTGGCCATCTGTCAGGCGACAGGAAAGGGTGGCCTTAGAAAAAAAAAAATGAAAGAGTGAAATCGATATTTTTAATCGATTTTCTCTAAAAGTGCGATGAATGCCAGTAGCTTGAAGAAACTACATGGTTAACAGAATTATATCTTCGAACAAGGCGACTCATATAATATCGATCGAACTTCACTTGGTAAGTTCGTTTGATCATTATATAATATATCAATTTAATAAAATAAATAATCATTCCAGATTCCCAGTTGATCCCGAACTAAAAAAAAAGTGGATAAATAATATAAGAAGAGCGAAACAAGCGAAACAACGAAAAAGGCTGTTATAGTAGTTGAAGTGGATAAACAATATAAGAAGAGCGAAACAACGAAAAAGGCTGTTATAGTAGTTGAAGTGGATAAATAATATAAGAAGAGCGAAACAAGCGAAACAACGAAAAAGGCTGTTATAGTAGTTGAAGTGGATAAATAATACAAGAAGAGCAAAACAAGCGAAACAACGAAAAAGGCTGATATAGTAGTTGTAGTAAATAATTGTACATTCTTTACATTTTTGTAGATTACATAAAGTTGTAAAAATTTCTGCTTTTGTGTATAGCTGTAAATAGTATATATTCTGTACAATTTTGTAAAAACACAAACAAATTGAACATTTTGTAAATCAATGGTGAGTAATTAAACTTTGTAAGTGTGTAGTTGCAGCTTTTTTACTTTTCCTTATCATGTCGCAAAAACCCCGTACAGTCTTGCAAACATCCCGCATCTTACCGCAAGCCCCCATTCTATCCCGTACTATCCCGCACCATCTCGCAAGCATACTACACCATTCAGCAAGCATCTTGCACCAAACCGCAAATGCCACGCATCTGGTTGGTATTTGTGTCATACACTTCCATACATTACAACTAGTGCCAGGCGTGCATGCACGCACGCATGCTGCATCCGGTCTGCGCTATGTTTCAATCTGCTTCAATAGATGCTTTATTCGGGCAGTTTGATTAGGTACAGAATAATTTTCATTTGAATTTCCCGCGAAAAGTTATCGATATTGCACATTGCACAACACTAGTGCTATATACATAAATAAATGTGTATATATAGACAAAGTGGCGACACTGGAGTATTTGAAGCTGTCAAAGTAGCTATAGCTGCTTCTTTTTTTCTTATGACGTAATACATCTGTGTAAAAAGGATTCACATATCTAAAAAGTTCAACTTTAAAAAGCTCCATCTTCCTACCCTATACTACTATCTTTGGGTGAATGCGTAAGGTATCTGCTCATAACATCAAAATTTTTGTAACAGCAAAAATTTTCTCGGGGTCGTGGGGGAATATATAGCGTTTGCGCTATTCTTCACATTAATTTTTCTTCAAATCTGTAAATAATTTCCTTGTTTGACATAATTGTTATTTACACTATTGACAAAATGTCAACGGCCCAACTTTGATGGCCATCTCATAGAGCCGCGTAGTTCTCTACTAAAAAGTTATTGTACTATAGCCCACTACCTCTTTCTAATTTCTGACCGCCTGGTACTCGATTCTAAATTTATCTCACGCTGGCACTCTTTCACTCCTCCTGGAAACGAGTATTCCGAGCCCTCCGAAGCCACAGGACTGCCCTCGTCGCCTGGACAAACCACTACATCATCAGGGCAACAAACCTCCACCATCAACACTGGCAACTTACACGAAAACTGGCCACTGACAAACCTCAAGGTCTTTGAAATTCGAAATCAGAAAGAAGACTAGAACATTCTCGAACGCCTGGCAAGCATATTTATAAGGCGTGTCAAGCTGTCAAAAGATCAGTCTTTACCAAGTCTTTACCAGTTTTTACTCTACTTTCAAGCTAACTAAAAAGTGAAAAAAAGAGAAGAAGTATAAGCCCTAAAGGCCTAGAAGCGCTGAAACCTGAAGTTCAGAAGCCCAAAGATAGAAAAGTACTGCAGTCGAGTTGCCAAGTCACCGCCGAACCTGAAGAATTCAAGTTCCTGCCGGAGGGTGATTCTACGCTGTGTGAGTCCGCGCGTCTTGTGGTTTCTTTCGTACCAGGAGGTCATTTGTATTCGTGGTTAATAAAAGTAAGTAGTATTTGTTTACTAACTATCTTTTCCTGCCGTGGCCTCTCACTACGCGCGAGGGCACCAGGCTTGTTAGGGCGCCTACACACAGGACACTCTACCCACACCTACTCACTCACGCCCCCGGGGGCCACAGGCACTCGTGCTAGCGAGACCACTCCACCCTACCTAGCTACTAAGTTACACATGCGGTTACCTCGGTTCCCTGAGTGCCGGTGCCTCTAGGAATCTGGGTAACACGACAACATTACGTTTACTTAGTGGATACAGTTTAACGGCCAGTCGTATAAATTTATCTATAATAATAGAGAAATAGCATCAAGGAACCTTAGACTTGGCATGCCTTTGTCTAGATTTCATGACTTTTTAGAGAGAAACAAGCATCTCCATCGAGACTTGGCTAGTTTTTTACAGAATATTTTTAATGGGATTTCACTTATTTTTGTAGATGCGTCTCATGCTGAACAACTTTTGCTTTGAAGTCATATCTGTATCTCCTATGGTTTAGCTGGGCCCCTAGTGGTGTGCCTGATGGTACTCCTAACCTTCGATTATCCTAGTTTTTATAGTTTTCCCTTTACGTGGTCATGAAAAACTAACCTTGTACCAAATTTCAGCTCTCTGAGTTTATGGGAAGTACTAGTTCTATTTTGATGATCATGAGTGTCTGTCTAAAATGAGAAACTTTGCCCTCGCTTAACTTTGGAACTGTATGTGATTATAGCTTACGAGATGACGAAAATTTCAGCGATCTAGTCTTATCCAAAGGTTCTCAAATAGAGGTCTGAAAATGCGGCGAAATGGTTCCTGTAAAGGATGGTACGGCAGTGTTTGCTTTGCGCTCAACTTGGCGGGGGCACTGCCGTGCCCCCAGATAATTTTTTTGTTCTTCCAGGCAACACTGCTAGCCCAGAAGTTGTCGCATTTTAGGCGGGTGTAGCAACGAATTTCAATTCTTCAGGATGTCGAAGAACTGTTGTGGAGTGGCAAAGCGTAAGTTTCTAATACTTGTTATATACTAGCTGTTTGCCCCGCAGTTTCACCCGTGGCCCGCTCATTCCCTATAGGAATGAGAAGTTTTCCCACAGTAAAATATAGCATAAGAGTATGTTATTATTTATTCTTATGAGTGACTATAGTTATAGTTAGTTTCGACGCTCCCTACGTATACTACTGTATAGTCAAAGTGAAAGAAAATGCTAACTGCACTGGCAAGTGCATTAGAATGTACACATTGAAACGCATCTACTGACATTTTTTTTTTCTAAATTCAGTGTAGTTTAGATTTTAAATCAGCCACAGACTATTCTATCTGCATTCTAAGTGTACCAAGACTTCTAAAAGTATTCGAACAGCCGCTTATCATAGTGTACCTTGTTTGCAACTTTTGGAACTCTCACGAATACTACGACATCTGGCAGTACGAACATTTTTTGCTGGGGCACGACACAATGATGGTAAATACCTAATCAAGATATATCAACGTTCTTTTAGCTTCATTAATCTGGAATTTCCTTTAAGTTCCAAGTTTTGTTCTAATACAACGTACACTATGCCATGTACCAGATTGAATAGTATTTGTTTTAACGTCTGAATTAGTAATCAATGTACACTATTCGATCTGGTACATAGAATAGTGTACGCCATAAATTTATAGAATAATAGAAACGCATAGTATTCTATCTGGTAGATCGAACATTTTACTTTTGTTGTATGAAGTCACGAAGCTATTCTAACTGGTAGATGGAATAGTATACCTAAATCGCGTTTTGCTGATAAAATGAGATTTAATTGAATACATTGTAAACCATACATCGTACTAAAGAATTTTGAACTGACAAATGAAAAATTTTATAAAAAATGATGAATTCTTATTTTATTTTCAATTAATGCAAACTGCTCAAATCAAGGTTTGTACCAAATAAATTTCACTATAGCTATAGAACATGGTAGAGCACAGGGAAGGCCTTGGCTCAATAGTGGAATCGGTTAACCCTCAAATGCTTAAGAGCAAAGTCAAGACTTGGTTCCAAAATATTATGTATTTGTATGTCGTAGCGAGCGACTATTCAAGCGACAGCGGTGTATCGTTTCGATATCGTAGTACCGGCAACCCGGAATAACTGTAGTGGGATTTGAAGCTCTATGATTGGTTGATTGTAAAAGTGCAATAAACGTCCGTGTGGTGGCGCTAAAATCAGTTCCGCCCATGTGGATCGGGTCGGCTGGTGCATTCTCACTCCAGACCGTGGAACGGTGCACACGTCGAACCGGCCACGTTCATTGCACTTGCTTGATGCACTTTGGTGCATACTTATTCTGTAAAGTGCATTCCTTGAGAAGCTGAATAAAATCTGAGTTCGTGACCATTTCCTGACTTCACTTGGATTTGCCTGAGTACCCACTACGTGCCCACAACCGTGAAACCGCAGGAGAGCACTCCTGCCACACCAGAAATCAAGAAGAACACACCAACACACACACCACACCTCCCTTCTAGACGACATGTAAAATGGCACCCGCCACAGCGTGCCATCTTTTTTTCTGTACGTAATATTAATGTGATTACAAAGTTGCCGGTATAAAGCTAAGTAAAATAAGAAGAATTAATTATTTGCCCACTATAATAAGACGAAAACAAAAAAAGAAACAATAAAAAAGATACTTTTTCAGCAGATACCATACTTGCCGGCGAGGAACCTATGGCTGAAATCTTTGAAGGTCACCAAGAGCAGCGGGTTAATCTGGTCGAATCACTGGGTCATGTCCTACAATAGTAAAAAGGCTTGGGGCATACTTCGAAAACTGACTAGTGACCCTAACCCGGCAACACACTCTGGCCCCGTTACTGCGAACCAGGTTGCCCACCAGCTGCTTCTTAACGGTAAACCTGGTCGCGGGGGTGGTATCCGTCGACCTAAGTGCAGCCTACAACACCGTCAATACAAGCGTCAGCTCGGAAAATTGACGACGTACACAAATAACTTTTTGTTGTTATCCTAAGCGAAATGCTGAGTAACCGCCGGTTCCATGTAAGCTTGAACTCTGAAAAGAGCAGATGGTGAGCACAAAAAAATTTATTCCACAGGGTAGTGTTCTCGCACCTACCCTGTTTAACAATAACACCAATAACCAACCCCACCATCCTGCAACTAACCGGTTTATCAACGCGAATGATCTTGCTTAGACATGCCGGCGAAAACATTTCGAGGACGTGGAAGGACATCTTTCGACAGCGTTAGCTAATCTAACAACCTACTATCACGAAAACCTTTTAAGGCGAAACACCTCAAAAACTGAATCATGCGCATTTAACCTCCGTAATCGAGAATTTAACAAAGACATTGATATCGAGTGGTGTGGTGTAGCCATTCAACATAACAACGCGGCAAAATTTTTTTTTTTTATAAACAATGGGTAAGCATTTGTCCGCAGTCTCACCTGATGTTAAGTGACGATGCAGACGATGATGGAACATGCTCGCCTAGATAATGCCTATTCACTCTCGCCTTGAAAAGGCCCAGGTTATAACGTTCCGGAAACAGATCCGCAGGCAGGGAGTTCCACTCCTTAGCAGTTCGCATTAAAAATGTAGAAGCGAAGCGCTTTGTGCGAATTTGCGGGATGTCTACGATATAAGGGTGGAATCCCAACCGGCGCCTCGTGCACCGGAGATGGAATGGTGACGGAGGTATCAGGTCATGGAGAGACTGTGCACACTCCCCGAAATGTATCCTGTAGAATACCGACAAGCAAGCTACTTTGCGACGGTGTTCGAGGCTTTGTAACTCTGTAACTGCGTCAATAAGTGCCCTATCAGCGATGAGTTTCTTGGCGCGCTTCTCAATCGAGTCCAGGGCTGCCAGCTGGTATTTGGCAGACCCGTCCCACAGGTGACAGCAATACTCCATGCAGGAACGGACTTGAGCTTGGTATAGTTGTAAAAGCTGTACTGGTGTGAAGTATCGCCTGACCTTCGAGAGAATTCCAAGTCTTTTTGCTGCAGTCGTGGCCAAAGACTTAATATATTGTCCAAAGTTCAGGTCAGATGAAAGGTTCATGCCAAGAAGCTCAAGATGGTCGGAAATCGGTACGGATACACCTCGGAAAGTCGGAGTCAGGTCGAAGGGACTCCGTTCAGTGGAGAATAGACATGCCTGTGTTTTAGATGCATTAAACTTGACAAGATTTGCATCACTCCATTCGAAAATTGCTTCAAGATTCAAGTTTAGGCGACTCACTAGGGCCTCTCGACAAGACTGAGTAGATTCTTAATATCTAGGCATCACTTTGGACCGGACACTAACTTTGAAATAAAACGGCACTAAGTTGAAATCTAAAATAAGTGCCCGTGATTGCCTTCTAAAAAGACTCACCACCACCAAACGGGGCGCCTCTGCACATGTACTTCGCACCAACAGTCTGGCTTTGTCTTTTTCGGCTGCTGAGTACGTTAGTCCGGTTTGGGCTCGCTCCTAACATGCGAGCCAGGTAGATGTTGCCTTGAACGAATCCTGCCGACTAGTGACGGGCACATTCAAGCTGACTACACTCTCCTACCTGTACTCGCTAGCCGGGATAGCCCCACCTAACGTCCGCCGATCCAACACAAATGGGGCACCTCTAATAATGTTGAAACAATGAATAAGAAGGTACCCTCCTGACGCGTCCCAACTCCCGCCAGATGAAAAACTCCCACCTGGTGGCAACCTTCCCTGGGCAGTCTGGATGTCACTCAATCGTCTCCGGGATGGTGTTGGAAGTTGCCACGCAAACAAAGTAAACTGGGGATTTTCAGCCAATGTTAGGTGTGGTTGTGGCGCCGTCCAAACCATGGACCACCTGCTGTGTTGCCCCAATTGTCCCAACTTCAAGACCTAAAAGAGGCGAACACAATCTACCCAGACTGGGAGATAGCGTTAAGTTCACCATGGTACAGCTGAACATTATGTTAAGTAAATAAATAATTAACTAATTTAGTCAGTCTCCGGGAACGACGCAGTCGTAAAATTAACTCAGGTTTTACTATCACACCAATGTGAATCCAAATAAAGCCGTTTAATAAAAAATAACCTGTCTTATAGTAGACAATTTTTAGTCAGTACCAAATTGATACAAAATAGAATAGTATACATAAATCAATACTTTTTTGTAACAACGTATATAATTCTATTTACAAAAAATATTAGATTCTTGCGTATTCACTACATAAATATATATATTTAAGTATAAAAACTTAAAGAATAATGTAAAATAACCGATTATTATAACTAGTCTTAAATTTTCATGTGAAATTAATGTCAGAGTTGAGCCCGAGGTATATGAGTCTATATGGCACATTGAATAGTATGTCCAAAATAATCGGATAATATTTCAAAGAATACTATTCTATGTGGTAAATAGAATAGTTTAACCAAAAAATTGCTGCTATATCAAGCCACGTATAGTATGCTATATGGCAGTTAGAATAGTATACGCGTATGTTGGAACATTGACTTGACCTTATAAATGTTCTATCTACAATAAAATTCAAAAATGAGCAAAATTATTTAAATTCTAGAGGAAAGCCCGACTTCGCTCGGGTGAAATGAAACTCGTAATGTAGGTGCTAAATGTAGGTACTTGCGTAATTCTCTAAATTATTGAAGGCAAAGCAGGAGTGTATAGCGGGAAATCGACGTAACCCTATCTCGATCACAGTAAATATATCGCTTCTTTTATCTCAGCAGTAAAGAAATTTCATACAAACGCTCAAAAAGTCACTCACGCACACATACGGCGCCGCTACATGAAAGCTTAGGTATAGGTATTTCTCGAACTTGATGTCCTTCTTTGACTCCCACGTCTTATTTGTAATTTTACCATTTTGTTTGTAAATCGCCCTTACTTTATATGATGCAATAAAACATGCTGTACTATGACAGCCGCAACAGTTCACAGCTAGACATAGGCCTTCCCTTATTTGGGGGGTATTTGCCATACTCACTACGCTTGGCAGGCGGATTGGCGAGCGCAGTTCAAGGTGATGTATTCACAGAGAATTATGCAGCCCATTCTTTTTAGTATGACAGCTGACACCTGTCATATAGATCTCGTTAAGTCCTACAATTTTATCAAATAAACCAATAGTCTAGCACGCATAGTTTCCGATATAAACAACTTTTTAGTAAGACAGCTGACACCTCTCATATAGATCTCTTTTAAGTCCCACAACTTTCTCAAAGATACCAATAGTCTAGCACGCATAGTTTCCGATATAAATGACTTTTTAGTATGACTGCTGACACCTGTCATGTAGATCTCGTTACGGCCTACAACTTTCCCAAAGAAACCAAAGTCTAGCATGCATAGTTTCCGATATAAATGACTTTTTAGTATGACAGCTGACACCTGTCATGTAGATCTCGTTAAGGCCTACAACTTTCCCAAAGAAACCAATAGTCTAGCATGAATAGTTTCCGATATAAATGACTTTTTAGTATGACAGCTGACACCTGTCATGTAGATCTCGTTAAGGCCTACAACTTTCCCAAAGAAACCAATAGTCTAGCATGCATAGTTTCCGATATAAACGACTTTTTAGTATGACAGCTGACACCTGTCATGCAGATCTCGTTAAGGCCTACAACTTTCCCAAAGAAACCAATAGTCTAGCACGCATAGTTTCCGATATAAACGACTTTTTAGTATGACAGCTGACACCTGTCATGTAGATCTCGTTAAGGCCTACAACTTTCTTAAAGAAACCAATAGTCTAGCACGCATAGTTTCCGATATAAACGACTTTTTAGTATGACAGCTGACACCTGTCATATAGATCTTTTTAGGCCCTACAATTTTCTCAAAGAAAATAATTGTCTTGCATGCATAGTTTCCGATATAAATGACTTTTTAGTATGACAGCTGACACCTGTCATGTAAATCTCGTTAAGGCCTAAAACTTTCTCAAAAAGACTAATAGTCTAGCACGCATAGTTTCCGATATAAACGAATTTTTAGTATGACAGCTGACACCTGTCACGTGGATCTCGTTAAGGCCTACAACTTTCCCAAAGAAACCAATAGTCTAGCATGCATAGTTTCCGAAATAAATGACTTTTTAATATGACAGCTGACACCTGTCATGTAGATCTCGTTAAGGCCTACAACTTTCCCAAAGAAACCAATAGTCTAGCACGCATAGTTTCCGATATAAAAGACTTTTTAGTATGATAGCTGACACCTGTCATGAAGATCTCGTTAAGTTCTACAACTTTCTCAAAGATACCAATAGTCTAGCACGCATAGTTTCCGATATAAACGACTTTTTAGTATGACTGCTGACACCTGTCATGTAGATCTCGTTAAGGCCTACAACTTTCTCAAAGAAACCAAAGTCTAGCATGCATAGTTTCCGAAATAAATGACTTTTTAATATGACAGCTGACACCTGTCATGTAGATCTCGTTAAGGTCTACAACTTTCCCAAAGAAACTAATAGTCTAGCACGCATAGTTTCCGATATAAACGACTTTTTAGTATGACAGCTGACACCTGTCATGTAGATCTCGTTAAGGCCTACAACTTTCCCAAAGAAACCAATAGTCTAGCACGCATAGTTTCCGATATAAACGACTTTTTAGTATGACAGCTGACACCTGTCATATAGATCTTATTAAGCCCTACAATTTTCTCAAAGAAACTAATTGTCTTGCATGCATAGTTTTCGATATAAATGACTTTTTAGTATGACAACTGACACCTGTCATGTAGATCTTGTTAAGGCCTACAACTTTACCAAAGAAACTAATAGACTGGCACGCATAGTTTTCGATATAAACGACTTTTTAGTATGACAGCTGACACCTGTCATTATCGGATAGAATTACCTGTGGCATCTTTCGTCGTGATGCGAACCTCCGTAGTCCCATAATTGTCGAGTCAGTTGAGAGATCATCCGTGATCTCAATATGAATAGCGCGGATCGTCAGACAAGTAAATAGCATTCCGTAACGCTTTTGTCTTTTCCGGTTAACGGTGACCTCCATGGGTCCAAAAAAATCGCAACCACAGTAACTAAAAGGACGCCTATACGGCTGTAATCTAGCGTCAGGTAGATCACCCATACGTTGCGGTTGCGGAGCGGCACGTCTGTAGCGACAGAATAAACATCGAGCTGCCACGCCACGGACAGTAGGTCTGAGCTTTAAAATCCAGTAACGCTGCCGTATGTTATTTACGACGAGCTCAGTTGCTCTGTGACATGCTTGTCTGTGATGGTACTCCACCAGCAAGCGCGCGATTCTGTGCTGGCCGTCCAAGATGACCGGCCGCTTGACATATGTAACGTTTGGATCGCGGTGACGACCAACGTACGTCACAAATATAATTCTTATTTATTTATTTGTACCTTTACTAACAACACTTTTGTTTGTTTCAATATTTTTAATGAAAATAAAGCCATCATTTCCATAACAGTTCAAAATGCAAACCGATCTTTCTACTAGTTAACAGCGCCTGTGAACTTGCGTCACTACATAGCAATCAAATACGTAACAATTGCTCCAACCAAAATACAAGGCGTTGACCTGCAAAAACTTGAGAAATTTGAGCTAAATAAAGGTTTTCCATTTACCATTATTGTTAAATAAACAAGTATTGTTCATTGTGGTTGGAATTACAACGTAATATTTCTTGTTTCGAATGAATTCAGACCCTAAATATTATATTCTTGGTCCCAAAGTTCCACTGGGCCTTCGCTTAGAGGTTTTTAGGTTCGCTATGATATAAAACGATCAATGGAATTTGAACCGAAGACTGTATGGACAGTAGCGTCATCTACCAGAATGTTGTCGTACTCGTACGGGGGTGTGACAGCAAAATAGACGCTCGTATTTATTCGTGTTGGCAGTATGATTCTGTATAATCCGGCTGAATTGGTAGGCCGACCTTTCTATGAATGCATCTATTATCTAGTATCGCGATGAATTTGGCCGGGTTTAAGGGGTCGACCGGGAGCGTCATTTCTGCTGCCAGTTTCAAGTTGGTACTACTGTAAGATTTCAAATGAAATCGAGAACGAAAACGGAAGTAATATTACACTACACAATTTTCATCATACTTTTTCCCAGAATTATGCATTTTGAATTCCAGATAAAGAGGTTCGTAGATATTTAAGTTGCAATGTATTTTGCGTTATATTTATGGGAGTAAAAATCTGTTTTTATGGAAAAAGGTATTTTTACCATGGTACTTGGGAAAACAATAGGTAGTGATGTCAATATTGCTTAGGTAGTTCAATGGGTTGATCAATTGACTCATCGTTCGTTCTTGAGTAGGATTGAGTTGAGTCTTCAAGTAGATTTCCATAGTACGCCGTCAGTGTAGTCAAAGAGTGAGTCAGTTCGAATGGATCAATCACTGATCAGTTAGTTAGTTATTACAGAACTAGCTGCAGGACAAAGGAATTGGACCCTACTTATACGCATGTCGCCTAGTATCATCCTCTTAGTTTGAACGGGACACCTGAGGAAAAGACATGAAGACACCGGAGCTGCCCGGCAGACCAGAAGCGGATGGCTGCAAGCAGGAAGGCGAGGCCTGAAGATCAGAAGCGGTTGGCTGCGAGGAAGGAGGCGAGCGGCTGCAGGTGCCATGCTGTTCCAGGACCCCGAAGCTGCGTGGCTGTCCGGAGGAGGAAGCTGAGGCGGAGCGTTCAGGGAGCTGCAGGACGGATGCTGAGCAGGCGATCGGCGGGCAGGTGCCGCGTGAGTTTTTGGACATGGTCGCTCTAATGTTTGACGGTGCTTATTTTCCTGTGTTTCTCTTATCAAGTGCTAAAGGGATCGCGTTCTTTTATTTTACGGGGCGTGTTATTTCATACTTTTCATTTCGTGCAGGTAGATTCCATGTGGTAGTTTTACTGAATCTCGGGTTTTTAAAAGAAAAGGGGTTGTGTTCTTTTGATTTGCTTTATCGGGCGTGGTCGATTTACAGTTTTATTTCATGCGGGTACTCCACGAGGTAGCTTTTAACCGATACGCGTGGTTTTAGAAAAGAGGGGTTGTGTTCTTTGGATTTGTTTTATTGGGCGTGGTCAGGTTATAGGTTACTTCTGTGCGGGTACATGCCACTTGGTAGCTTTTAACCGATTCACGTGGTTTTGTAAAAGAGGGGTTGTGTTCTCTTTAATTTTTTTATTGGGCGTGGTCAATTTATAGGTCGTTTTTTTTTAGTAAATGCTTTGAACTAAGTGGGATTCATAGTGATTAATGATTTTACGTTATACTTTGTAGTTCAGTGTTTAATAAGACCACATGTAGGTTTAATGTGACCGCGTGGGAATTTCTTGGGTTCCACTCGTAGCTTTTTATTAAAAAGTGTAGTCGGGTTTTAAATTTTTTTAAGCAATAATTTCGCAGCGTGTTGACAGACCACGTGCTATTCGAATTTACGTATTAGGTTGGCTGATTGAATACTAGGTTTATGAGGTGGTTTTCCAACTAGGTTTTTATTATTTTACAGGATTGTTACGACAGTTTCGCCATTTATTTTGTGTGGCGGTTTTTCGAATTTTACTTGAATTTATTCATGGTGTTGCATTTTCTTTGTTGTGTACCCTTCTTTTATTTGAAATTTCCCCTGGTTTTTTTATCATGTGTTTGCAGCATTTTATTTGACGGTGCCTCCAATTTCGTGATTTATTTATTACGTTGTGCAGCAAATTCTTTCTTTTGCGTGCATTTGAATATTTGTTTTTTATGTGTGGGTTTTTCTTTTTGTTGCATTATTTTATTTGTGTGCCTACCCTCTTGATTTTTCCCCATGCTTTTTAAATTTGTGCAATCTTTTGACTTTCTTTTTGAATTTTATTTGCGGCATAATTTATTTTTGATTGATTATTTTTCGTGTGCTTATTTTGTGTTGCGTTATTTTCCTTCTACATTTATTTGCGTACGCTTTCATTTAACATTTTATTTGAATGATTTGTGTGCGGCATTTTTCTTTTACACTTGTTTTATTTTGTGTTTTATCCATTCTTTTGATTTGTTGCGGTTTTATTCGGGATATTTTTCCTTGAATTACAGCTGCGTTTTTGTTGATATTTTTGACTGGCCTCTTTTGGCATTATATTTCTTTTTACGGTCCTGCCCTTTTTGGCAGTTTAATATATTTTTTACTCCATCTACATTTGTGGATGTTTTTTGGTTTTATTTTGCGTTTCTGAATTTGGCTATTTTCTCTGTGATTTTGTTTTGCTTTTTTTTCCTTTAGGTTTGCTGTTGAAATAATTTCTTTTACATACATACATACATACATACATACATCACGCCTTTATCCCTTGCGGGGTAGGCAGAGCGTCAACGGCCGTAAAAGTACGGTCGTTATCGCCACGTCTGACACATATTTGAGAGCCGTTTTAGCTATTGTCGTGTATCGCTATAGTGACAAGTTGTCAGCCTGTCGCCTAAAATTGCAATACACATGATACCCTCGAGTCCTTTACATCATATTTTATAGGGTCCTTTATATAATTTCGCTTAAAACATGGCTAATTAGGTCGTTCTTTTACTTATCTACTTTATTTACTACATTTCCTTTTAAATATGTTTTCTTTCCTTAAATGCGCTTTTCTTAAACTTACATGTTTCTATATTACAAATTTACATCATATTTTATAGGGTCCTTTATATAATTTCGCTTAAAACATGGCTAATTAGGTCGTTCTATTGCCGCCATAGTGTATTTGGTTAATACCTTTCAATGATGCGAGCAAAGTACGGATTCGGGTTCGATTCGAAATTCGAGTTCCAAATTGGCGGGTATTTTTGTTAGAAGCGCGTCGCCGCCAGTCGGTTGTATTACGTACAGGTAGGCAATGCAGCCTGAGGTGCGGGGAGGGGTACATCTATGCGAGTCTGTCATGTAGTTGATAGGTATAGTATAACCCGTTCACTTAGGTCCCTTGTATTTGGTAGGTGTACCTAGATTGGTTCTTCATACAGTTGTTAGGTATAACCAGTTTGTTTGGTTCATGGATTCGGTAGGCTTACCTACGATGGTTTTTCATATAGTTGTTAGGTATTATAACTAGGCGGCTGGTAGCGACTGGATGGCAAAAACTGGAGATCGTGCCTTATGGCGTTCTCTAGGGGAGGCTTACGTATAGATGTAAGCCCGGTTTAAAACCAATTCAACCAAATCGTTTTAAACGAAAAAAACCGTTTTAAATCATAAACAACCGTTTTTTTCGGTTTAAAACGGCGGATGGTTTATAACAATGTTTTATTGATTTTAATACATTTTCGTAATATTACAAAGGTAAGGATCACTGAAATGGATTAATGATGTGATTTTGCGGGTTTATTACCTAGTTTGTCGCTCCGAGGCCCGAGCGTAGGTAACCTATGATGAGCAAGTCAGTGTAAAATCGTTGGAAACACCGAATTTTGTATATACAGGGTTATATCAGTTATATTAATAATTTGGATGTTCCATACAAAAATTCATACCTAAGTACCTACTCGGCAAAAATTTTTTTGCATTTCGGCACGATTTTTCTACAACGGCCCTGAAATATTAGTCAGACTCAGACGTGGCGATAGCGGCTGTATTGTAGGTACCTACGGCTGTTTACGCTCTGCCTACCCCGCAAGGGATAAAGGCGTGATTTGTGTATGTATGTATGTGTATGTAAAACACAGAACTTTTTTTTTTTGTAGGCGAGTTTTAAACGGTTGAAAACGGTTGATTTCAGGTTTTAAACCGCGAAATTTGGTTTTAAACGTTTTAAACCGGTTGATTTACATCTGTAGGCTTACGTCCAGCAATGGACTGCAATAGCCTGAAATAGATAGAAATAGAATAGATAACTAGTTATTTTGGTCCCTTGAATTTGGTAGGTTTTCCTATGCTGGCTTCTCAAACATTTGTTAGGAAAAACCAGTCTAAATTGGTCGCTAGAAGTTGTGAGGTATATCGAATCTAGGTCCCCATACATTCACTAAGAACGGCCGGTGGGTCTACATAATATTGGTTTCTCGTACAGGTGTTAGGTAAGACCAGATTAGTTAGATCCGTTGCATTTGGGAGGTCTTTAAATGATGATTTTTCATACAGTTGCTATGTCCGACCGTTGCAGATTGATCCGTCGTATGTGGGAGATCTTTATATGTTGGTTTCCCATATTGTTACTAGGTCCGACCATTGCAGATTGATCCGTCGTATTCAGGAGGTCTTAATATCTTGGTTTTTCATACAGTTACTTGGTCCAACTGATGTAGTTTGATCCGTCGTATGTGGGAGATCTTTATATGTTGGTTTTCCATACTGTTACTAGGTCCGACCTTTGCAGATTGACCCGTCGTATTCAGGAGGTCTTAATATCTTGGTTTTCCATACTGTTACTAGGTCCGGCCGTTGTAGATTGATCCGTCGTATTTGGGAGGTCTATATATGTTGGTTTTCCATACAGTTACTATGTCCGACCGATGTAGGTTGATCCGTTGTATTCGGGAGGTCTTTACATCTTTGTTTTCCATACTGTTACTAGGTCCGGCCGTTGTAGATTGATCCGTCGTATTTGGGAGGTCTTTAAATGTTGGTTTTCCATACAGTTACTATATCTGACCGACGTAGGTTGATCCGTTGTATTCGGGAGGTCTTTACATCTTGGTTTTCCATACTGTTACTAGGTCCGGCCGTTATAGATTGATCCGTTGTATTCGGGAGGTCTTTACATCTTGGTTTTCCATACTGTTACTAGGTCCGGCCGTTATAGATTGATCCGTTGTAATCGGGAGGTCTTTACATCTTGGTTTTCCATACTGTTACTAGGTCTGGCAGTTGTAGATTGATCCGTCGTATTTGAGAGGTCTTTATATCCCGGTTTTCCGTACTGTTACTAGGTCCGACCGATGTAGTTTGATCCTTTGTGTTTGGGAGGTCTATCTAACCTGGGTTTCCTTACAGTTACTGAGAACGATCAGTATAGGTAGATCCTTTGTATTTGGGAGGTCTGTCTGAAATGGTTTTCTATACATTTTCTACGTCCGACCGGTGTAGGTTGAACTTTTGTATTTGGGACATATTCTATCTAAAATGGTTTCCTATACAGTTACTTGGCACGACCGATTTAGGTTGGTTCTTTGAGTAGGTTTATGGAGCTGCTGGCGATAGGTAGCAGGTACTGGAATAGGTTATGCTTTACGTAGGGTATGAAGTGGTTTGACTTATTTCATAATGTGAGAATGGTTTAGGTTATAGGTACGAGTAGCAGATCGGGGTGTCGAAGGGCACGTTTTGGCACTGTTAGGTATTTTTGTACGGTTGTTCTGGAAGTTTCGAGATAGTCGTAGGTAGATTTTATGCTCCTAGGTTTAGTCGGTATTGGTAGGTTATACGTATATTCTGTACCTACGGAAGTTGGGGATAGTAGGAGCATTCGTCGACTCGGTGTCCCACACATTGTTGTATCGATAGGAAGACAGCGTTTCAAAAGTTTTATGATGTTTTAATTATTTTAAAGATAGATTGTGGTGCATTTTTATAAGGTATCTAGGTACTTTCGCATTTTTGATTTTATTTCTGAGCTCAATTTTGGGTACCCGATATTTATATTTAGGTTCATTCATTTAGACATTTATATTTAGGTTCATTTATTTACTTCCTTACTTTCAAGGATTCCGAATTTTTACAAATTTCGGTTGTGCACAGATGATTAACCCTTTGGACGTAGTTGTGCCACAGTTGCATACGGTTATTCTTACGGCAATTTACCGGAACCAGGTTATAGTTGAGGGTGACCATGTAATTTTAGTTTGTAATTTAACTGAATAACATACATTTTAAAGTTTAAATAAATATATTATTTTAGAAATTTCAACAATTTTGGGACTTACTTTCGGAAACATGAAGTTAGTTGTTGAGCGCCTTCATTTCCGGTTATATTTTACAGTTGCGCACTTTTACCCGTCATGAAACTGAAGTTAACTTTAATTTCATTCAACTGAAGTTAACTTTAATATATGAATAGATACTTAATTTAATTGAGTAACTTGCGATCAATAATGAATATTTAAGGATTAAGAATATTTTACAATTTTATTTAGAATTATTATTATTTTATTTAGATACCTTTTAGATTGGAGCGTTTACTTTTCCGAATTGAAATAATTTTAGAAACTTTAAAATTATTTTGGGACTTTAAATATTTTTTATCCTTTTTGGACTTAATAATATTTCACTTAGGTTTCGTTTAGGTTGGGATGATTAATGCTGCTTTCAAATTTAAATGCGTTTAGATTTTTAATTTACATTATTTTATTTACTTTTGAATTTCATTACCATTTACACTTGCGTATTCTTACCCGACTTTGGAGTCAACTTTTATTGCGTATTTTTACCCAACTTTGGAGTCAACTTTTATTGCGCATCCTTACCCAACCTTAATAGAAGTCAGCTTTTAAAAATTCGACATAAAATAATACTTTGTATTAAAACATTTACTTAGATATAGTTTAATTTGGGACGTTTAATTCTGCCTTCAGTTTCAAATACTTTTAGAATTTAAATATATTTTAATTTATTTACTTTTGAAAATAGTTAGTGCGGAGCGCTTTCATTATCATATACACTTGCGTATTCTTACCCAACTTTAATAGAAGTCAACTTTTATTAATTCAATATCACAATAAATAATACTTTATATTAAAACATTTCTTTAAATAAAATTGAACGGGATTTCGTTCATGGTTGAGTTTATAATTTTAAAATAAATTACATAAATTTCGGTTTGCAAAAATTTGATGGTTTTTAAAAAAGTTTATCTTAAATGACAATGGTTGTTTATTATCAGCCTTCTAGTAATACAACACATATACTATAAAGTTAAATTCAAATAATACTAAAGATGTATTATCTATTCCGATTCTTGTAAGTTAATTCAAAGACAATTACTTACTTGAATGTAATGTTGGAGTTAATCATACTTAGGCCAAGCAGGTCAGTGCCTCGATAGTTATACCCTATACTAAGATGGAATGGGATACTATCACCAAGTTGGTTAAAGTCACCATTACCCTACTAAATTAATATGGTTAAAGAATTACCAAGTTGTTCTACAGTTGTATTGAATGAAACTGGAAGGTTGTAAATAAATACCTATTTTACACAATTAATATCGATAAACTGCTGTTGTGAGAAATGATGACTCAGTAGTAACAATAAATCTTTTTCCAAATTCAAAATTCCTTTTGTGTATAAATTATGCACTTTTGGCTTCTCATTATTAAATTCCTGGTGAGGAATGGTGATTCAGGAGCGGAGGAGTTGGCTGAATCCCGCATCCCTTTAGGAATGCGGTAATAGGTAGTCACTTCTCTCACATAGGCAGTACTCTTCCGATAACTTCAAATCTACAAAGCTAAACCATGAAACATTCTTATTCACTAACTTATTAAATTGACAATCATTTACTATTATGAAACGGTTGCTTCTATTTAAGGTATTATTCCCTTTTGCTCTCGAATACATACTGCGCACTCTTACCCTTATTCAATTATTATGGTTCGGACTTAGCTGCGCACTCTTACCCATATTGTTAGTTTTAGCTTAGCTAACTACGTAGGAATGAAATTACTATGTTGAGGAATCATTTCTTTATCTTTTTATCACAATTAAGTTCACAAAGAGTACTTAAATTTTATGAGCGGGTTTTATTAGGTTCACTTCTTTAGCTTGTCTTATTTAACTTCAACTTTAGTTTTGACGGTATATTACTTCTTTACGCATAGTTTCTTAGCTGTTAGGGAATTCATTAATTTGGGATAGTATCTTCTTGAATAGGGGTTAAGTTAGTTAAATACCATTCCGTATCATAAAACAACCTTGGGATACTACATACGGTTTACAACGTAGGACACACTATGACGATCACACATGGCCTTGTTTATGAACCTTCGTGAACCCAACTCCAGTAACCAACTTCTAGTTAAGCTTAGGATTTTATTTACTCGATTTCAGTTTACAGTTAGGTCACTTTACCATTTACAGTTAGGTCGCTTTAACATTTACAGTTAGGTCGCTTTATCATTTACAGTTAGGTCGCTTTATCATTAAGTTAGGTTGCGTAGTAAGTAAGTTAGGTAGATCGCGTTTTTTATTTAGGTTAGCTAGGATAAAAAAAAAAAGAAAAAAGTTTAGGTAGGCAGGGTTGTTACACATAGTATATGTTGAGCGCATAGCTCGCTAACGAACTGGTTTACAGTTTGGCGAGATGTAAACTTAATTAAAAATTTATGTACCTTTAAATAAATAAACGAAAAAATAAATGATCAACACACAAACACACAAGTACATGACCATCTGATGGAGTAAAACGCCAATAAACAACACTTGAAAATGCTTTGGACGAAGCATCACAGAAAACGTGCATTTGTATATCAATTATATCATAACTAGCTAAAACCCGCGGCTTCGCCCGCGTAGTCATAAGAAATAACATAGAGACCTAAGTATATTGCGCTTTATGATAATTTTGTTGCACTTAAATACAAACATCTTGCCCCTTTCCTTGCTCTTTTAGAGATAAACAGAAAAAAATGCCTAAACACGTTATGTATAATCTAAAAGATGGCTGATGTGGCGCAGTGGGACCTCTCCCTCCCGATCTCCCACCTGCTCTCCCTCTCTCTGACACTCTTGCTCTACCTCTCATTCTCCCTCCCGCTTTCCCACCTGCTCTCCCTCTCTCTGACCCTCTTGCTCTCCCTCTCATTCTCCCTCCCGCTCTCCCACCTGCTCTCCCTCTCTCTGACCCTCTTTCTCTCCCTCTCATTCTCCCACCCGCTCTCCCACCTGCTCTCCCTCTCTCTAACCCTCATGCTCTTCTCTCTTCTCTCTCCCTGCCTCCCACCTGCTCTCCTCTCTCTGACCCTCTTTCTCTCCCTTTCATTCTCCTCCCGCTCTCCCACCTGCTCTCCCTCTCGCTAACCCTCTTACTCTCCCTCTCATTCTCCCTCTCATTCTCCCTCCCGCTCTCCCTTCTGCTCTCCCTCTCTCTGACCCTCTTGCTCTTCCTCTCATTCTCCCTCCCGCTCTCCCTTCCGCTCTCCCCCCTACTCTCCCTCTCTCTGAAACTCATGCTCGCCCTCTCATTCTCCCTCCCGCTCTCCCTTCCGCTCTCCCTCTCGCTGTCCCTCTCGATCTCCCTCTCACACTCCTCTCATTCTCCCTCCCGCTCTCCCTCTTGCTCTCCCACCTGCTCTCACTCTCGCTCTTCCTCTCACTCTCCCTCCCGCTCTCCCTCTTGCTCTCCCACCTGCTCTCCCTCTCGCACAGCCTCTCATTCTCCCTCCCGCTCGCCCTCTTGCTCTCCCTCTTGCTGTCCCTCTTGCTGTCCCTCTCGATCTCCCTCTCGCTCTCCTCTCATTCTCCCTCCCGCTCTCCCTCTTGCTGTCCCTCTTCCTCTCCCTCTCGCTCTCTTTCTCGCTCTCCCTCTTGTTGTCCCTCTCGCTCTCCTCTCATTCTCCCTCCCGCTCTCCCTCTCGCTCTCCCTCTCGCTCTCCCACCTGCTCTCCCTCTCGCTCTCCCTCTCACTATCCCTCCCGCTCTCCCTCTCGCTCTCCCACCTGCTCTCCCTTTTGCTCTCCCTTTCATTCTCCCTCCCGCTCTCCCTCTCGCTGTCCCTCTTGCTCTCCCTCCCGCCCTCCCTCTTGATCTCCTTCACATTCTCCCTGTTGCTCTCCCTCTCCCTCTCTCTGTCTCTCTCCCTCTACCTCTCCCTTTCCCTCAAGGAATACACATGCCAAATTTCACGTTTCAAGGGTTTGGTTATGTATGACCGTGATGACGACAATGCGTAACTTTGAAATAAAATCTTTGAATTAGTAAAATCCTACTTTAATGGATATCTACGTTGCTTAAGGAATACACATGCCAAATTTCACGCTTCTAACTTTAAGGGTTTGTTTTTTGCGACTATGCGTCATTTTCATCCCCTATGTCAACCCATCGGTGGATGAATTTTGAAAACTCCAAAATAATATCAACTGTTTATTGAAAATAAGGGTGCCAAATTTCAAAACTGTAGCTTCAAAGGTGCGGCCTGCGCGTAAATATAATACTTTCATCCCCTTTCTTACCCCCTCAGGGGTTTAAAATTGAAATATGCTAAAACACGTCATTCATTACTTTTAAAGTTCTTCCTAAATACGAAATTTGAAGCAAATATATCAAGGGGATAAAAAACTCATACAAACTTTCACCCCTTGTTTTACCCCCATAGGGGTTAAATTTCAAAAAATCCTTTTTATGGGATGCTTAGGTTGCTGAAGGAATACACATGGCAAATTTCACGCTTCTAGCTCCAAGGGTTTGGTTATGCATAATTTTCATCTCCTACGTGTATGGCAACCCATCGAGGATGAATTTTGAATACTTCTTAATCAAAATAATATCAACGGTTTATTGAAAATAAGGGTGCCAAATTTCAAAACTGTAGCTTCAAAGGAGCGGCCTGCGCGTAAATATAATACTTTCATCCCCTTTCTTACCCCCTCAGGGGTTTAAAATTGGAAAATGCTGAAACACTTTATTCATTATTTTTAAAATCCTTCTTAACTACCAAATTTGAAGTAGTTATATCGAAGGAATAAAAAGTTTCATACAAACTTTCATCCCCCGATTTACCCCCTTAGGGGTTGAATTTCAAAAAATCCTTCCTTAGCGGATGCCTACATTATAGTGGCTATCTGCATGCCAAATTATAGCCGGATCGGTCCAGTAGTTTATGCTGTGCGTTGATGACAGTCAGTCTTCTTGAGTTTTATATATAGTCTCGTCCTCATTGTGGGCTCTTCGAGTTCTTCTTTTTGACATTTTTATATGTGGGTTTTCAAGCTGGTGTGGCACAAACAAAATTTAAACACTGTCAGTCTTTACAATGTTTATTATTCTAGTTCACAAAATTCACAATGCTTCAGAATAAAATGTTAAACAGTCTCAATGCTTCAGTTATTTCCTAGTATTGTATTATAATTATGAGTAGATTATAGTGCGGACGATAGGTTTGCTGTTGCAAGGACCCGTCGCGGACATGTCTCAACGCTAACTGTCCCTCCAGAACCGTTTCTCCATTATCCCAAACATTTTTTTATAACAACCGAGCTGCAGGCAGGCACACGCTTGCCTCTCCCCGCACTCCGCTCCATGCCCCGACGGCGCCCTGCACTGCACACAGCAACTCTATCCAGGCAATCTCCTTAGATATACCCTCCCGCTATTATCTAATAGCTAATCTAAATAAACTATCGTTAAAAACGATCTTCTTTTCAACTTCTCCGACATATATATAAGTCTATGGGCAGCACTATGCGGGCTGTCATATTTAAATTGAGCGGCAACGCGATATTGTTTTGTTTTTGGTGTTCTATGAGATTTTCGGAGTTTTTCATTGAATTTTGCTGTATAAAACTGCGTAACAAATGAATATTAAAACTGGTATATATCTATATACGTGGGTAGTTTGTACTCGCCAATAAATTATTAGTCTCGTATTGCCTTGCGTTTGATTGTGCGCCGCTCCTTCCCAAATATTCCATATTTTCTATTTGGCGACGATATCGCGTCAAATTCTTGTATATTTACATTATTAAAGTGTTAATAATGACGGAGAAGAAAAGTGAACCGGACCTAAGCAGTCTAAAGGAGTTTAAACTACATGTGGATCGTTGGTCGACGTACGTCAGCCGTTTGCGGGCGTGGTTCACCATTACGAAATAAAAGATGATGCGTTTTCTAGATATTTAGTGGCCATCGTCGGCACTGAGCCATTAGATCTGATTGTTGACCTGTGTTATCCCGATAAACCAGAAGACACCGGTTTCGAAAAAATCGTCAAGCTTGTGGAAGATCACTTATCACCGAAACGCTCCGTCATTGCCGAAAGAATGATTTTTCGAGCATGTAAACAAGCTGCGGGTCAATCGATCAGTGAATACCTAGTGGAACTCAAGAAACTCAGTAAGCCGTGCAAGTTTAAAGATAATGACGCGCTCAAAGAAAATTTACGCAACCAGTTTGTGTATGGGTTGGCGTGTGACAGCATTCGTCAGCGACTTAGATTATTTATAGGTGTCGCTACCGCTCCAGCGACACCTATCAATAATCTAAGGTCAGCGAATTCTAGTTGAGGAGGACGACAAATTAACCTATAGCTGTACCACAGAGCTGGCGCTGCCATTGGAGGCAGCCGTACGAGACTCGTCGGGGGAGGCGAGAGCAGCCGCCGCCGGCGCGCTCCGCAGCGAAGCGGAGCCGGTGTATGTGTCGCAGCCAACTGGTTAAAAACGCTGTGTAATTAAACAACTAGTTCTTTAAACAAACGCCGCCATCTAACCAAACAACTAGTTCACTGGCTGAATTTTGAAGCATTCCAAACGTTCAACACAGCGGCGGACTGAAAACCCGCTGTTTAATAGAATAAGTACGTTTTTACGCCACTGCGGCGCTAGAGTCGGTTTGTTTACAAGATGGCGTCAGCGGCACAAAAATCAACACCGTATTTTGTTATTTTATGTTAAATAATCAGTAATTAGCGTAATCAGTGCTGTTTCATGGTTATAAAGTGATGGAGGCGCCTACGGGAGAAACGTCTGAACAAAGATTCAAACAGTTGTTTGAAGAAACTCTGCAAAATTATGAAATCCAACATCAAGGTAATTTTGTTGTTATTCACGAATATTGAGCCATTAAATATTTATTAAACTGTCACAAACCTAATTAAACATGGGTAATTCGTTACTTAATCATTCAATTTGCAGTATCTACTGATTTTCGATGAAAATAGAGTGTTGTGAACGTAGGCACTTACAAAGTATAAAGCCCTATACAAACTGCAGCGGGATTCGTTCGGATGGGTACTTGGGTAGCGTAGTGGAACTCAATCGCTTGACAATATGTACCAGTCACAATACCGCGTACCCACGTACAGAGCCGGTTCCGCTCCGGTTTGCATAGCTAATGCTCGGGGCTAGACTGTAGGGGAGACTGGGGTTGCTTGCACTAGGGGGGCGGCCATACAAATGACACTTTTTCAAAAATTTCTTAGTTAGGGTGGTTTCACTGGTTGAGGTGTATGAAAGGGGCTGCCTGTAAAAGAGAAAATTGACCCTCCCTTGGACTGGACACAACAAGCCCCCTTGGGGTCATATTGACCACCCTGTTTTTGACGGAATGTACAGGGTTTGCATAGCTCATGCTCAGGGCTAGACTATAGGGAGACTGCGGTTGAGTGCACTAGGGGCGGCATACAAATGACACTTTTTCAAAATTTTCTTAGTGTTTCTCACTGGTTGAGGTGTATGAAAGGCGGCTGCCTGTAAATAGAAAAAATTACACTATCCTTTCCTCCACAATAGGCCCCCTTGGGGTCATATTGACCCCCCTTTTTTTATTACGGGAACGTACAGGGTTGCTCATCAGCAACAATGTTTACCTAGAACACTTTTCTCTGGAGGCCCAAAATCGGTCGGAGGCCCCCAGGGCCCCGTTAAAGGATCCCATGGACCCCTCTATTTTTTGACGGAAATGATTAGAGTGGCTCATATACAACAACATTTATCTACAAAGTTTTCATCTGGGATGCCTAGATTAGCATGTAGGGCCCTACGGTCTTAAAAAATAATTCGGCCTGTGGGTCGCCATGATGACCTACAATTTTTTGACCGGGAATGGAAAAGGTTGCTCATCAGTATCAACGTTTGCCTTAAACACTTTATTCTGCGACTTAAAATCAGCCGGTGTTCCCTAGGGGGGACAAAAAATCGAGGGGTCCATTGGATCTTTTAACGGGGCTCTGACTGATTTTGGGCCTCCAGAGAAAAGTGTTCTAGGTAAACATTGTTGCTGATGAGCAACCCTGTACGTTCCCGTCATAAAAAAAGGGGGGTCAATATGACCCCAAGGGGGCCAATTGTGGAGGGGGAAAGGATAGGGTAATTTTTTTCTATTTACAGGCAGCCGCTTTTCATACACCTCAACCAGTGAGAAACACTAAGAAAATTTTGAAAAAGTGTCATTTGTATGGCCGCCCCCCTAGTGCACTCCAACCCCAGTCTCCCCTATAGTCTAGCCCTGAGCATGAGCTATGCAAACCGGAGCGGAACCGGCTCTGTACGTGGGTACACGGTATTCTGACTAGTACAAAAAATATCAAGTAATTGTAGGACCTCACGTACCCACCCGGATTCCGCTATATTTTGAATAGGCTTACTTTCAGATCACAGAATCAGACATACGCGGGCTCTGCGCGTGTTGACAGTTTGGTACGCACCCACTGGGCAAACCACGCGCTGCCTTTGCGTTTGCGACTCGCAACGCGTAAGCTGTGCGTGTGACATTATAATAACGCGCGTGGAGCCCGCGTATGTGTGAATATGTCCTAACACACATTGCTACCGTAGCAAATTGAACGTAAGCCAGTTGGCTAACCATCATACAGCTGTAGTGTAGAACGTTATCTTCAACCACTTAGCTGATGAATGTTTAGTTGTTTGGTTAGATGGCGGCGTTTGATTAAAGAACTAGTTGTTTAATTACACAGCGTTCTTAACCTGTTGGCTGCGACATATGCAGTACGCGGCGCGCGCGGCGGCGCCCCAGCCGCATACTCGCGCCAGCAGCGCGCGCCCCGTTCTGCGCAGGACGGGGCCATGCGTCGTCGTCGCGGCGGTGACGACGAGGCTCGCCACCAGCAGCAGCAGCGGTGCTCGCGATGCGATCGGCGACATGACCCCAGGTTTTGTTCCTTTCGTGACAGCGTTTGTTACGTGTGGGGGTCAGGTCATATAGCGAAGGTGTGCGGTTTGCGTAAACAAAAGCGTGTGAATCATATCGGTGAAAATGCGGATGACTCCGACGGGGAGTCGAGTGGCTCGTTCGACCGCGCGGTCGAGGTGTATCAGCTGAGTGATAGTGAATCAAGTGACGATGAACCTTGGATCATTGAATTAAAAATTAATAACGTACCTATTACGATGGAAGGTGACACAGGTTCCGCTGTTACGGTGATTCCCTTGTCGTTGTATAATAAATACTTCAATAATTGCAAATTAGTGCCGTACAAATCAATGTTAAAAATGTATTCAGGCGAAATGGTGAAGCCAAAGGGTAAGTTTTTCTGTACAGTTAATATTAACGGTAAAATTGTTACTAAGTTACCAGTGGTTGTCGGCAATAATAAATGCTGTTCGTCATTATTCGGTCGAAATTGGATGAGAACGTTTGGTTACGACTATCCGAAAATAAATGCTATAAATACTTGCCCCAGTGAGGTACCACCGAGCCAGAATATAGACTAAGAGTTAGTTAAGCGGTTCCCAAGTGTGTTCGAAAAAGGAATAGGTACATTCAATAAAGCTAGTATTACACTAGAGATACGCGAGTGTGCGGTACCGGTGTGGCGGCGCGCGCGCCCCGTGCCGCACGCGCTGCGCCCCGCCGTCGAGGCCGAGCTGCAGCGGCTGCAGCGCGAGGACATCATCACCCCGGTAGACTGGAGTGAATGGGGAACTCCGGTGGTCCCTGTGCTTAAAAAGAATGGACAGGTACGTTTATGTGGCGATTTTAAGACTACTCTCAATCCGGCCCTGGTAGATGATAAATATCCGATTCCAAAGATCGAGGATATCTTTGCTTCTCTTCAAGGCGGTAAATTATTCAGTAAATAGATCTCAGCAGTGCGTACTTACAGTTTTTATTGGATGAGCCTTCTAGGAAGTTATGCAAGGTATGTTTTGTTTTGTTACAATAGGTTACCGTTCGGAATTAAATGCGCACCAAATAAGTTTCAACGTATGATGGATAAATTGTTTAGAATGAGATTTGTAACTTGTTATTTAGATGATTTGACTGTCAGTGGTGTAGATAGTTTGGACCATTGGAGAAGACTATTAACTGTTTTTAAAATTTTGGCAGAGAGTGGACTTAGGGTCGCCGTAGAGAAATGTAATTTCTTTCAAAAGTCGATATCGTACTTAGGTTACGTAATTGACGCGGAAGGGCTGCACACTGAAATCGAAAAGGTTGATGCAATCGTAACAACTCCGGTTCCAATCAACGCCAAGCAATTGCGTGCATTTTTGGGGTTGATAAATTATTATGGCAAATTTTTACATAATTTGAGCGCAATATTAAGTCCTTTATACTTATTAAAAAAAGAAAAATCGTTTTTGTGGAACGCCGAGTGTGATGATGCATTTGTCAAGGCCAAAAATGCATTAGGAAAGGCGCCAGTGCTAGTGCATTTTAACCCAGCCCTGCCGACGACCCTGTCGTGCGACGCATCGCCTTACGCAGTAGCTGCCGTGTTATCGCAACGCTGCGCCGACGGTCGCGACCGACCCGTGCTACACGCTTCGCGTACCTTATCTCGGTGATTCTCAAAATGCTCGATTTTTGGATGTCTCGGTGAATTTCTAGCTACTCCGTAATACGACAAACTTGTATATTTTTATTTAAATAGGTAGAAAGGTCCTGTAATCCTCCACGAAGTTTCAAATCTGTGTAGTTAATACATTAGCCACTATATTTTTTCAAAACCCTGTTCTCTAATTTGTGTTCGCTGTCCCGCACCCAGATTTTTTCCTTTGCCTTCAATTATTTCTTTCAAAAACAATGTTGATAGATTAGATCTTATAAGCATTGGAAGCCCTTTTATTGGGCTCAAGGATTATTAAAATTATAAACGTGTACAATCTTTATTTATTTAGTTACATAATTTAATGTATCTGTCCCGGCTTGATACATAATTTGCGTCACGCGTTACAAAATGTTAAATTCATCACAAGTGGAAAGATCTATGCCCATGATTGTGGCATAAGGAGCTAACGTTAGCTGAGCTGCAGCAGTCCATGGCAGCAGTGGTGTGTCATGTTCTTGGATGATGAACTATGATTGTGAATACCTAATTTGCGTTCGCGTGGTCACGGTTTTCTCTAATTTGCGATCGCTTGTTTCATTTTGTGAATAAATGAGTATGAGTCTTGTCAATTTATGATCATGTACGCCTATACGAAAGGTTCAATTTCCGTCAATGGTTATGAACAAAAACTGAAACGTATCCGTATAAAAAAATAAAATATGCGTTTTCCCTAATTCGTATCACATAATTTGCGTCACAAAAAACGTGACGCAAATTAGATCGTGCTTGTTAATATCAGTATCACATCTAAGTTTGTTGTAAGAATAATGCAAAATTGATCAGTGTGATCAGTTGATCATCTACTGGGGTAGTTCAGCTGCCTGTGGGAGTGCTAAATTTTTGTTATAATGGCCTATATGAGATTTTATCACTCTCCGCCTTCAAAAACAGCTATGGTTCACGTGAACTGATCATTTCAGGATTTAAGTTCGTATTTATTCTTCCCTCATGTGGAGAGGGTCAGCTGTTCTCGTCAGTCACTTCAGCCAGAAGTAGGTATCTAAGAAGTCTAATACTTTAATCTGTTAATCCCTCGACTCAATTTTCTCTCAAGGAGTTCCCGATGCGATGAGAGGTAGAGAGGCTTTCTATCCAGTTTAACAGTTACTGGGCAGTCAGTGTCTACGGATTCAATGCAGGGTAGTTGATTTGGAGAACTATCTGCCAAGTCTGCCTGTGCTAGCATCATATAAAGTACCGTTTCTGTGTCTAGACACTTTGTTTTATCTACTTTATGTTGGCTAACGCTCATGAAAGGTTTGCGAATGAATAACATTACATATGTTCAAAATAAACATCATCACACACACATCTTACAACATCAACTTCAGTCTACAAATCCACCCACTGTAGGGTAAGGAATCTGCAGTGTCAGCCTTGTCTATTGAAATTCTGTCAGTTTGATACAAAGCAGGTGGTCTACCATGATCCTCCGACTGACTATTAGGGTCCAACAGAACCGCCGATTGATCCTACTAGGAAGAATTACTGCTTCTTCTTCTTGTCGGTTCAAAGGCCAAAGGTATATACTGACTGCTTTTGTGCTGTCAGTATATAACTGATCATTTTTCATTTTCCTGCCAACTTCCCCATCCCTGTCCACCTTGATCTGGATTCTTGGAAACCATTCCATAAGCGGTGGATTTTGACTTTCAGTATGTAGTCAAGGAGATTGATGTATGATCGCCCTAGAACACTCCGTTGCTGTTTGTGCAACTTTGATAATAATTAAGCACTATAAGTGAGGATAGGCAGAAACATTGGTAATTGTTTGCCATACTCACCACCCTTGGCAGGTGAATAAGCGAGCGCAGTGCAAGGTGTTGTTTCACAGGAAACGCAGCTACTCATTCCCTGGATTCATTCCTTAGTCGCCTTTTACGACTCCCACTGGTAGTATCGGGGTGATGCTATTCTAAGTAGGCACTAGGTACACGGGAACTATGTTCTATGTGTCTACTTATATTCAGTTTGAACTTATAATTGCTTTTTTGCATTTATTGTGTAATTTTATTATCAAATTTATCATTTAGTAGTCAAAACTCCATACTTTTGATGACTTGTTCTAATTTGCGTCACGCGGACTTCTAATTTTGTGTCACGCCCAAAAATTCAGTTGCCATAACTTTATAACTGGTCGGTGGATTTAAGTGACAAAACTATCATTGAATTTATATTGACATATATTTTCATAAATGCTTGTCATTTTGTCAGAAAACTGTAAAACAAAAAAGCGTGACATAAATTAGGCTGAGAATGCCTTGCCGCGAGAATGACCAATCTACAGCTGAGAAGAACTATGCACAGATATGCCGCGAAGGCCTTGCAGTAATTTTTGGCGTAACTAAATTCCACGATTATCTATATGGCCGCAAGTTCACACTGGTGACAGATTGCAAGCCGTTAGCTGCAATTTTTAGCGAACATAAAGGAATACCTTTGATGGCAGCAAACCGCTTGCAAAGATGGGCTGTTATACTAGGAGCGTATAATTACGTAATTAGATGCGTTGGTTCAAAACAAAACTGTGTTGCCGACAGTTTATCACGAATGCCGATAGTGGAGCGACAATTACATACCAGGGTAGATTCGTACATTAATTATTTTGTTGAAAAAACCGCACCAATCTACACTAATATAATAAAGAGGAAACCTTTGTTTGTTTTTTTGTTTGTTTTTTTGTATGTATGTAATCGATAAACTCCGAAACTACTGGACCGATTTCCAAAATTCTTTCACCATTAGAAAGCTACAACATTCCTGAGTAACATAGGCTACTTTTTACCACGGGAAAATTCCTCATTTCCACGGGAAAACGGTTAACAGCAGGAAAAGCGGGAAATAAAGCGGATATTACCCAAATTAGCAAAACCGCTTTACCGATCTCCGCGAATTTTGGCACAGATGTTACTAGCATACTTAAGACGGACATGGACTACTTTTTGTCAGCCCTCGAGGATCTGGAGTACCTGATGAAGACCACCAGCATCCCATCTAAACTATAAGAGATACGGTTATGGCTTCATAGAAAAAGTTGTTCACCATGACGGGCCGCTTCTGCTGGCACATGGTCATCGAGGATCTGAAGAACCTGATGAAGACCATCAGCATCTCATCTAAACTACAAAAGATGAGGTCATGGCTTCATAGAAAAAGTTGTTCACCATGACGGGCCGCTTTTGCTGGCACATGGTCATCGAGGATCTGGAGTAACTGATGAAGACCACCAGCATCCCATCTAAACTATAAGAAATACGGTCATGGCTTCATAGAAAAAGTTGTTCACCATGACGGGCTGCTTCTGCTGGCACATGGTCATCGAGGATCTGGAGTAGCTGATGAAGACCACTAGCATCCCATCTAAACTATAAGAGATACGGTAATAGCTTCGAAGTAAAAGTTACTCAGCATGGTGGGCCGCTTCTGCTGGTACATGGTCATCAAGGATCTGGAGTACCTGATGTAGACAACCAGCATTCCAAATAAACTGTCAGAGATAGGCACGGTAATGCTTTCAAAGTAAAATTTATTGAGCATGACGGGCCGCTTCTGCTGGCACATGGTCACGAGGGTCTGAAGTACCTGATGTAAACTACCAGCATCCCATATAAACTATAAGAGATACGGTAATGGCTTCAAAGTAAAAGTTATTCAGCATGACGGGCCGCTTCTGCTGGCACATTTACCTCTGCTGGAACGGAGTAATGGACGTTTTACTACGGGCAAAAATCCAATTACTACGGGAAAACAGGTAAGTAGCAGCGGGTGAAACCGCTGGGCGGGCCGCTAGTTAATTATAAACTGATTGCGAAAGAAACTTTGAAAGATAAAACTCTGCAAGATGTTATAAAAGGAATTAAGACCAACTGGCAAATATTGCAGTGATGATAATTTACAACAGTACTTTAAAATTAAACAGTATCTTAGTGTCGAACAGGGGCCCGTTCAATAAAACTGACAATTGTAATTTACAATGTCAATTCGATTTACATTGCAAAGCTTGTACGGATAGTTAAGTTCTTGGTAGCGAATGTGCTCGCTTACGCCGCAATGTACATCGTGTCATTATCTCATGCAGTTTAAGAAAGCGTATTTTGGACCAAATTCATGAGACCCATCAGGGAATTGTTAAATGCAAGAACTTAGCTCGAAATTACGTATATTGGCCAGGCGTCGATTCAGACATCGAGCGCATTTGTAAAGCGTGTGAGACTTGTGCGCGCGAGCGCCCCTCAGCCCCTGCCGCCTCGTTGCATCCGTGGCAATGGCCACAGGAACCCTGGAGCAGGAATGCTGATTTCTTTACATTAGCTAACAGTATTTATTATTTTGTCGTAATCGACGCCCATTCAAAGTGGATCGAGGCGTTTCGTGTACAAAGCACGTCGATTAAATCAACTTGCAGTAAGCTGCATAAAAATTGTTTAGTCAATTTGGTTTGCCAAATGAGTTGGTTTCGGATAATGAATGGCCCACCATTTAATGGAATTCAAAGATTTTTTAGACAGACTAGGCGTGAAGCACGTCACAGTTACACCGTATAAGCCAAGTAGTAATGGCGCCGCTGAGAATGCCGTGAAAATTATTAAAACTTGTCTTAAAAAAACTATGCACGACAATATTGACCTGGAGAAGGCATTAAATGATTTTTTGTTTATTTATTTATAGTTCTACGCCACATAGTATAACCGGTAAGACAAACTTATTATTAGGAAGAGATTTGCGTACGCCCTTAGATTTGCTGCGGCCAAGTACAAATGAGGTAGTTAAACGTAAACAAATGGCACAAATTGCTTACAAAGCTGGTCTCGATAGGTTTTTTAACATTGGTGACAAAGTATTCTTTAAATGTTTTAGAAATAATTCATTTACATGGGAGCAGGGTATTATTAGAGATCAGATAGGTCCGTTAACATATTTTATTGAAAAAGACAATAAATATTTTAAAAAACACGTTGATCAGTTGCGTATAGATGACACTCACATTAATAACACACTGGATTTGTTGTCTTCGTCGTCAGCTTTAACGGCCCAATCCTGTCAAACTGAAAACTTTGGTCCAGAACCAGTGGTCATTGCACCGGAAGGTTCCATTGCTGGAACACCCTCACCTGCAAAGGGGGTTGTTGTTACTGCTGGTTCTAGCACCTCGCCGACATCCAATCTCGATGCGAATGCCCCTGAGTTAAACAGGAACTCCTCACCAGCTATGAGGAGACATAGTAAACCGGTAACTAGGTACGGTTTTGAATTCGACTGAACCCCTTGGTTTTACCATGTAATTCTTTATAAGAGTGTGGTACTAATTGTAGGGGGCTTATTTAAAGTATATTATTTAGGTATACATATATATTCCTGGTTTCTCTTTTTATTTATTTTTAGTTGTATAATATAAATAGTAGATACCTACGTATTACTCGTAGGTATTCGTACATCCGGTTGTTAAATTTAATATAGTAGTATTAAGTAGCATGAGTATGTGCATAGTTAAATTAGCTTAGATAATTTTTATTTTCTCTTTTTTTTATTTTTATTATGGTTGTATACTCTTAGATACAAAAATATAGAGGGAAGAGACTGTGTAGATTTTACACTTTCTGCAATGTAATGGTCGTTTACAAAAATTTATATTTTAGATTAAGGAAACAGGGGGGGGAAGAATGGTATATATCTATATATGTGGGTAGTTTGTACTCGCCAATAAATTATTAGTCTCGTATTGCCTTGCGTTTGATTGTGCGCCGCTCCTTCCCAAATATTCCACATTTTCTAAAAACAATCGGACTTTTAATAATATTCATCTCAAGTGGTACAGTATTCGTTTTAGTTTTCATGGTAACTTCATATTAAGAACTATATTCGCCTGTTTCACCTATCCCTACTGGCCTATCCCCCCTAGTAGGGAAGAGCGTTTTTTTTCCTTTTTTTTCTACTAGGGGGGATACGTCTTCCACTAGTTCCACCATAATAAGGTATAGTCAGAGAGAAAAGAATTTAGTTAAAAGAATTGTAGAACTAATTTATTGGGCAAAAATCAAGCCTCCGTCTAGGCTCTTATCACACAAGCGGTATAAGAGCAGATGCGGAGGGGAGGCGAAAGCGCAGCAAATTTGTTGTGGACGCACGGCAGACTTACAACGTTTTGGTAAATATCGCCGACTTAGATTATTTATAGGTGTCGCTGTCACCTATAAATAATCTAAGATCGCCGACATCCCCTGCGCGTCCGCATCATATTCGCATCATATGACAAGGATAGTTTCCGAGAAAAACACGTTTAAAGTTTGACAGCTGTCACCTGAAATGTAGATTTGTTCAAGACCAACAACTTCCCTTAAACTAGTTGTCTGGCATGCATTGTTTCCGAGAAAAACGCAGTTAAAGTTTGACAGCTGTCACCTGAAATGTAGATTTGTTCAAGACCAACAACTTCCCCTAAGAAACTAGTTGTGTGGCATGCATAGTTTCCGAGAAAAACGCGTTTAATATTTGGAGTGAAGGTTGCCCCGAGCCTTTGGCAAAAGTTTATGGACCAGCTTTTACAGGGCCTAGAAGGAGTTAAATGCTTTTTCGACGATATTATTATACAAGGAACTACAGAAGGTGAGCTACTGATTCGACTCAGACAAGTACTTGAAAAATTAAAAGAGTCTAACTTAAGGCTCAACAATAGCGACACTAGCGCCACTCAGTGAAAAAAATTCACTGACTGAATACGCAAGTGATTCAGAAACCACATTATGAATTACCGACAATAACAAACAACAAAAAATTTTTAGAATCGGTAAAACCTTGTAAAAACTGTGCACTTTAGTTATGTAAGCCGAAATTGCTAAAAGTGGCCACTTTTAGCAATTTCGGCTTACATAACTCATGGATACCAATTTTTATACATTTTATTAGATTTATATATTCTTTGTGGTTAGTTATTGTCGGCAATTCATAAATTGGGCTCCAGATGACCAGCGTGTTCAGCCAGGGATTTTTTTCCTGTTTGGGGGCGCCACTAGTCTGACGTTTAGCCTTAAGAGTAAACAAAGATAAATGCCATTTCCTTCAGAAGCCTTTGTTCCCATTGGCCACTACTTCAATCGCCAGAGTATCAACTACCTCGGTACGAGGCGTTAATGGATTTCGCTCGTGATGTAGGTAGTAACGGTCGTGGTCAATACAATCTATTAAGGTGTTAAGCTTTTTACATACAGTTTTGAGATAAGATCCCGGAAAATATTGGTCCAGAGTCAAGAATCGACAGTTTACAAATTGGTTACAAAGGTTTTCGATCTTGAAATTAAATCTATAGGAATTTATACGGGTATAATAATTTTAAACGGGCAGAATTATAACTTAGCACTCCTTCAAGGAATGTAGAGTTTTTCTCAGTAGTTCTAAAGTTTTTTTTTGACTAGAGTCGTTTTCTCCAACACTAATTACAACTTTGTCACACGGTCGTACTTTAGTCGGTATGCCACTGACGATATCCTTAGTCATCGCATTTGCTCTGATGGTCGCCGATATTTCGTAGTCTCTATATTTAGAGCAGCATCTTGTGTTTACAAGTGATGCAGCTAGACCTTTAATGCATTGTGCGCCAAAGATATATATTTTCGGTTTTTCGTGGTCATTTCCAGCTTGCTTTTCGTCTTGAGTACCACTGCGTCCGTTTACTCTGAATGACTCTATTTTTTGGTTAAGATGTTCAATTTCACGTCTTGCTATGCTTAAATCAGATTGAAGTTTTGCAATCTGTGACTCCAGTTTGAAGAGGTTATAGGTATCTGCCACTTTTTGTCTCGTAGGAGTAGCTATGGAAGTTATTGGGGTACTGCTCATTGAGTGCCTTTTATTCCTTATTGGACTTGATCTAGTCAAACAAATACTTTTAGAAAAGTAATGTCTTGCGTAAGCTTGGATATCACTCTTTTAATTCGTTATTTTCCAGGATCGTCTCTTCAAGCTGATTTTCAGTACTTTCCAGGCAAGACGACAACTCTGCAACAAGTCCTTTCAAATCCTCTACATCTCCGACATGGTTTGTTTTTAGCTCTAGGCTGCGGGAGAGCATATTTTTTGATCCATATAATTCATTCAGAGTATCATCCACGTTGCTTGTGCTGCTTGACTCTAGCATCGTTGTAGAGTAGGCGTAGTCTTCGTTATTTTGGTCTGTGTTCGTTTGCGAGTTGTGTCCAGAAGAAGTAGATGGTTGGACAGGTGACAAGGCATTCTCTGCCACGTGGGACATCAAGTCGACGCACGACCCGACGAACTCTGTTTCGGCCCTTGACTCTGGTGCAGTAGGTGTATTCTCACAGGTAGTTGCGGGACAGTCTGGATTGCTTGTGCTGCTTGACTCTAGCATCGTTGTAGAGTAGGCGTAGTCTTCGTTATTTTGGTCTGTGGTCGTTTGCGAGTTTCGTCCAGAAGAAGTAGGTGGTTGGACAGGTGATGATGAATTCTTTGTCATGTGGGACATCAAGTCGACGCACGACCCGACGGACTCTGGTGCAGGAGGTATATTCTCACAGGTAGTTGGGAGGCAGTCTAGAGTAGGATTGAGATTGTGAGCAGGAGCCGATGGTGGTGTGTTGATATTTCTGGTCGAATTTATCACCTGGATCGAAGACCGTGGCGGGTTAAGTGATGAGGTTGCTTCTTTTTGTATTGTTGTTTGGATCGTAACCTTTTTCTTGACTTTAGTAGTGTTGGGCGGATTTATTTCCTTCTTGGTGCATCACATGATTTGCATTTCCAGGTCCGTTTTTTCTCGATTTTCTGTTCATGTTTCAGAAGGTTGAAGAGTTTGTCTGAGTATCCTGCACAGCTGAAGTCTACTTACAAATGGAGCATTGAATGCACGGTTTTCTTATACTCGCGCATTACATTTTGCGCATAGTATCAGTGGCGACCGCTTTTGGTCAGGCGCTGGAACTTTAATCGACTTCATGCTGCTAAGGTACTGGTAAGCAATAGCTTGGTCGATGCCTTAATGCCTTAGATTCGCAAAAAGTTCCGAAGTGTAACTCTAGATGGCGTAGTAAGAAGTTCTTGGGTGTTCTGCTAGATGGCGGTGGTAGTGATTATAGTTCCGATTAAGTGTCATAGATGGCGTGGGAGAGGATATTTTTTTCCTTTGTTGTGGTAATCAGCTGACTACTGTGACTTGCGAATTTGAATGTGGTAACGTAATTTTTGCTATTAATATGCTCTTATTTCACTCACCCGTTTTGGGTAGCCCTTGTATTAATGAGTAGTACTACGGGCTTTTATGTTCACAATGTTTTCTTGGAACTATTGTTGTTATAATTCACTATATTTACGAAAATGTTTCTTTATGCAGACTATTATTTTGTTTTCCTTGAAGCGTAATTATCACTGGTTTGTTTCTGTAGATAACACTTTTTGGGACGCGTTTTAGTAAGGACTTTAATAATTATGCAGTAATAAGATGTTTTAATGCACTTTAAGTATTTTTATTTAATATCGGTACAAGGAGCCTATGTTTACTGTGACACTAGCGCCACCAACCCAGTTCTTAAAGGATGAGGGCAAAGTTCCCTGTTCATCCTGTAATAATAAAAATAATTTTGTAGAATTATAACAATGAAATGAACTGTGATAATAAATTAAATGAATCAAATAAATTAAATAAAAATGATAATAATAACTGTGATATTTTAAATACTACTGAAACCAACTGTGATATTAGCTCTAATTCTGAATCTAGTCAAAGTGATCATGATAATACTGTACTTTCAGGTGCGGACTCGAAGTATTGTACTGGAGACGAGGGGGCTCAGACCGCTGCGATATTATTCTTTATAATGACAATCAAAGCGCTCAAAAATTGTTACAATGTAGAGAATATAGTCATAAACGCTCAAAGCATATTGATTTAAGATACCATTACATTAAAGATTTAATTCAAAAAGGTTTTGCTAAGGTAGAGTACCTAAACACAAAAGAAATAGACCCGTATGGATAGCTTTTTAGGTTTAAAGATTATTAGAGTTGTTTCTTTTTTTACTTATTGTTTATAGATCATTTCTCCAAGCCAATTCATAATTTTGTGCGGTTTTAGGTATTTCGTTAGGTAGATATTTAGGTATTTCTGATTTTTGACATTATTCATAGAAAAAAAAACTAAAGATGAAAATTTATTGTTCTTGGTATTAAACAAACGGTAATAGATGTGCAAATGCATTTTGTGCCATTTTTTTCAACTAGAATATCGAATTTGAATTAAGCCCCCTAGTTTACGCTACTTACTCAAAAGCAACTCATGAAAAAAAATTAGATTCGTTTAAATAGGTATTATATATTTCGGATTAGTAATATATGTCGCTCATATAAATTTGTGCGCAATTCACTCACACATTATTATTTTTTTATTATTTTTTATCTTGTGACAACCTGTATGCCTATAAAAAAATATTAAAGTTATGAGAGTTTGCATTTACATTATTTTATTGGGGTACTGAGTCACAATTTGTAATTTGTGCCTATTTCATCCACTAATTATCATCATTATATGTTCTTCATACATTATTTCGCATGCGGGGTTAGCGCTGGGCAGCGCGGGCGGGGCAATTTGTGTGAGGGGTGCGGGCGGGGCAAAGCGGCTGCCGGCCTACGCGGCGCTCGCGCGGTAACGATCACGTGTTGTTTGCATGCAGCGTTGCCAAACCGTCTCCAAAACGGACGGTTGTTCGTTCCTTATGGTGATGGACCGTCCCTTTTGGACGGTCAAGACACTCTTTATTGTAATAAATGATGCCCGTGATGGGCATAAGGAAATTTAGTGAAATGGTTCGACCGCTCTGCTCTGCCAGCGTGTTTGTATGTGACTGTATTTTAAATCCGGAAAATATATAAATAATAAATAAATAATAATAAAAAATAAATATATATATATATACATATATATAGGATGAATTTTTACTAGTGACCGATAGCGAAAACTTAGAACCGGCTGGAAGGAACAACTTTCCCCAAGGAACATAGGTTGAAATATGAAAAAAAAATTGTACCTTCCATAGTAACTGAAATCAGCTGATCGGCAATTTTGTATGGGAGGTCTAAATTTTCTTTTCATATTTCGACCTATGTCCCTTGGGGAAAGTTGTTCCTTATCACCAGCTGGTTCTGAGGTTTCGCTGTCGGTCACTAGTAAAATTTCACCCGATATATTTAGTAAGTCTATATGGACGCTGTTTAGCATTCATGTACTAACCCACACAAATTGAGGTTTTGAGTTATGAATGCAGTTCTATGCGTATTCACTTAAGCTTTCAGATTCTTCAACTCTTATCTTTATAAAAAAATTATATAATTAATAAAACCCCAAAACTGTTATTGCGAAATTCACAACAACCCTACTTAATTTTGCAATAATGTACTATGCACATACACTGTTATTGCAAAATACTTTTCGGGAATTTCAAAAAAGCAATAATGTACTATACCATACAAAGTTATGTACTATGCACATACACTGTTATTGCAAAATACTTTTCGGGAATTTCAAAAAAGCAATAATGTACTATACCATACAAGGTTAAGGTCAAAAATATGAGGCAATATTTTTAGTGTGGCCTGTGAGCGTGGCTTAGAAGATTAATACAAAATATTACATATTCCTGGAGAAGATAAGTTCATGGGGGGGTTCTCCCCGCACTTAATTAATGTCGTGGAGCTGATTAGCAAAGGGTCCACAGGACAGGTCCACTTTACGGTGAAAGCTATATGGACGATGTGGCTATTGTCTTTCCGGAGCCGTTTGATAGTATCTTCTGCAGCTGATCACTGAAGAACTTCAAGAATGGTGCATAAAGCATATGAACTCATGTTCACCCACAAACGTATTCTGGGTGTTTGCGGGTTCCGTTAATTAACAAATCAAGCATACAGTTTTGGAAATGCAGAAGACTCCTACGGAAGATCTGGTGCTTATCGCCGAAGAAAACTCCATGAACTATGGCTTTACAGAGAGTGCAGTCGTTTGGTGGCCCAGAAACGAACTCATAACCATGAAGAAAAACTGCTATCATTTCAGTGACTAGCCTGCTAGGCCGTTGCTAAATGCGTACGAACAACGTCGTCTGAAGTCTTGCCTGCAGTGGACATCTTCATTCAACAGGAAGCCCGCATAGCGGCTATCGGGCTCAAGCATACAGACTTTTGGCCCAATAACAGGGGTCATGAGGAAAAACGCTGAATAACTAACCACTCACTAAAGCGCCTTGTAATAGAGTCCCAAAATACACGTGTTTGACTACCTATACTAAAACTTCGAGAGCACTGTCACTTCAGTTCCAGAGATTCTCGCTGAGTTTAAGGACATGAGCGAAAGCTTCCACCCAACGCGATGAACCCCAGCTTTCCTCGCCACTTTATGTACAGATGATTTCACGGATGTAGATAGATAAATCTATATCGGGGTGGCCTCAGGCTGCTCAAAAATAAACAAGTAAAAAAATTCCGGAATAGCCATTGAAACAATCCCGGATGTATAGAGAAGAAGTGTTGTAACATTGTAATTCAAGCAAGGCAACAAAACGCTGCTCAAATACTTGCCTATCCCACTTCTGAAAGCTGTTCTCGAAAGAGGTAATAAAGAAGATAGGAGTATATCCAATCTAATCGTAAGGATTACGTCAAAACTTTCGAGGAGTATGACATGGTGACGTTATATCCCCGAAAATATTATTCACAAACATACGAGAAGATGCGACTCCGACATGATCAACAACGACAACATGACGGACAACGCGACCCTCATCAACGGAGCCAGACGTCATCATCATCAGCAACCACTGCAGTCACAACATCTCCAGCACCTCTGTGGTAACACCCCTGTCTCCATATGTCCTCGACGCCTTGAAGGCCTGGAGATAGTCACCAGTACCTGCATGGCCCTATAGAAGCCACTTTCGAAGTACTCACTCCAGTAACTTGTCTCTGCACACTTGCTCACCGCATCGCCTCGTCTGACTGAAGCACCACCATCAACAACATGACGTCACCAATTTCAACGGACATCAGCGAAACTTAGATCCCATAAACTCAACGCATCATCAAGCCACTTGGTCCTCGACAAACATCGCAGTACCAGTAACAGGTGTTCTGTACGACATGAGCTCTACCCTCGGTTGACACTCAACAATCTCATCCACACACTCCAGCGTGCAGCTTGCTCTACCATTGCTACACGCCTGACAGCACGATGAAGCAGCAACTGCCACAAGACATCAACGGCTGAACAGATTCTTCAATATTTCAAAATGGGGAGTTAGAAGGTGGCGCGCATGTGGTCGACGAGGAGGTACACAGTCCAAAAAAACGCAGTTTCTAAGTGTTTTTGCCGATCACTAAAATACAACTTCCAAACATGTCGGTTCCCTGGTCACAGCACCCGACCAAGCGGGTAGCCTACCCTTTTCCCTCCTCCGTCGTCACTCGGCCAACTGGCCCCATCATCACTCCTCCTAAAGATGTCTTCAAGACTAGGCATCCTCATCAACAGCGATTGAGTCTTCCATCTTTGCTTTTCTGAAGATATTCATAACAGCTGAAACGCAACGACCTACAAAAAAAATGATGTTCTGCTGAGATGAACTTGGTCAAGACTGAGGTCATGCTCAATCAACAATTTATCATGGTTACAAATTCATCTATCCACCCAAATCCATCACACAAAACTATAGTACTTTATTTCTTAATTTAAAATTCCTGTCAAATATTTAGCAATAATGTGATAAGCCACATAGTACATTATTGCTTTTTACGAATTACGATGTTTTAATTTTGCAATAACAGTTTTTCTTGTTTATTTAAGTAACTAACCATTTATAACTTTAACTAATTAAATAACCTAAATCTACTAATTTAGACGCAACTAGTGATACTAAATAATATAATCTCACGTTTAGGGACACTGAAATAAATCGAATAATCTCTTAAAAACTTTGAAGGCGCGTAGCTCATTTTAGTCCAAGTGTGGGTTAGTACATGAATGCTAAACAGCGTCCATATTATAGTCTTTGAAAAAGTCGGCAACCAAGGTGAAAAATAACGCAAAATCTAAATGGCTATTATAGCTTGGAAGCCGACGATGCTACATGTGTAGTGGCTGAAGCGCACTTCTCAGTGCTTACATGGGTACGTATTTGAATGTCTAAAGTTAAGTAATATTACCTAAGTTCAAAATACCTAAAATCTGAAAACCTAATGGTTGTTACACCTTAATTCAAAATACCTAAAACTTAAAATGTCAAATGGATATTTCACCTAAGTTCATCGACTTTTTATACCTACCCATAACACTTTGGGGCCGAGTGGGGTATTTTAAGACATTTCAGTTATCTTTTTAGTAACAAAAACACGGTACAATTCATTGCAAAAAAAATGTATTAGAAAGTCACAAAAACAAATTACCTACACTAAAATGCGATTTAATATATAAGGTCCTATTAAATTACTGCAAATATTTTAAGGGCATGCGTAAATATGTATAAGAAAAACATCAAAGGCATTTTAAAAAAATGTACACGCTAGATTTTTTTTTCATTTTCAAACAAACTTTAATTAATTATGTGAACATCCTTTGACTGACCCGACTGACGTTCCGCCACGTAGACAGGATTCACTTACACGGCTTTCTTTCTTCTGAAGAAAGAAGAAGAAGACTTACACGGCACGCACACTAACCAACCAATACCAGCACCTTTTTTTGGCGCGTAATTTAAATTCATCAAAGTGTGTGTTTCTAGGACAAACCGGGTGCTCTTTTTTCGTTATGTTTTTTTTTTTTTTAGTTAAATGCAGTTTTCTCGAAAACTAGCGTGTAGATTTCTTTAAAAAAATGCCTAGTACATGCTTATATTTTATTTGATCTGCCCCTAAAATATTTGCAGTGAATTTAATAGGACCTTATAAATAATAGCTGGTGCCAGAGATAGGCAAAAATTATTCAAATAACGAATAAAAATTCCAATATTATTCGTTAATTAAAAAAAATAGTTTATTCGCGGAAAATTTATTTGAATAACGAATAATTATCTTTATTCGTTATTCGCGAAGTAATAAATATAATTTCGCGAATAACTTATATATGTTACCTTACTTATTGGTCGGGTTTTGTGGAAGCATATTTAGGTTTATGCAACCATGTCAGAAGTTAATGCAACCGTGTAAGAGGCCTCTGCACCATGTCAGAGGCCTATGAAACCACGTCAGAGGACCCTGCAACCATGTCAGAGGTCATTAAAACCATGTCAGAGGACTCCACAACCATGTCAGAGGCCTCTGCAACCATGTCAGAGCACTCGGCAACCCTTTCAGAAGACTCTGAAACCATGTCAAAAGACTCTGAAACACAGACAAATGAAACCTTTTTCGCGCAACGCTAATGTCATTTTTTTGCTCTGTGCTCTGAAACCATGACAGAGGCCTTTGTATCCTTAACAGAGCACTCTGCAACCCTTTCAGAGGACTCTGAATTCATGTCAGACGAATCTGAAACCATGACAGAGGACTCTTCAGCCATGTCAAAGGACTCTGCAACCATGTAAGAGGCCTCCAAGACCATGTCAGAGGCCTCTGCAACCATGTTAGAGGCCTCGGCAACCATGTCAGAGGACTCTGCAACCATATCAGAGGCCTCAGAGACCGTTGCAGAGGCCTCGGACATGGCTGCAGAGTCCAAAACCATGGAATCCATGTCAGAATCCTCTGCAGCCATGTCAGCGTCCTCTGCAACCACGTCAGAGGACTCTGCAACCACGTCAGAGGACTCTGCCACCATGTCAGAGGTCATTGCAACCATGTCAGAAGAATGATTTATTCGGCAAATAATTTATACGCGAATACTCTGGCTGGTGCCCTTGAACTTCGTCTCGCTAAGGGATGCTTGTGTGCCAACAGAAGCGAAACATCATGCTTAACAACTTTTTAGAATTTATTATAGTTAAGCCATGCTCCTGGTGTTCCACGTCAGGTAGGTAGGCAGACAGTCCCTCGAGCGCTGATAAAAGTTATCATCACTTATCTATCATAGATGTTGATCAAGACATTTGACTGCTCAAGATTTTTGAGTGATGAATGCATGCACAATCTATGGCGGGGTCCAAACGTAACACCTGTTGCAGCGCTAACGCATGCGTCTGTCAGATACATACAAATTTCGAATTCCCCAAACTCACGTTAAAACAATGCATGCGTTATCGCTTTGCTAAAATACTCGTAGCACGGAAACGGTCGTTACGTTACGTGTGAACCTGTAATCGGTAGGTACACAGGGTATATGCAACCGGATTGTCAAAATCATAAAAATTGGTAGTTTAAGTATACCGATTACCGACTGCTTATTTTCCCTTTGACAGCTGCTGTGATGCAATGGTAGTGCGAATGCCTGCGACGCAGTAGGTCTGGGGTTCCATTACCGGCATGGGACATTCACATCACAACCCTAAGTTGATATTTTATCACTTAGTGATTGTATTACCAGTCGAAGAACACTACTTGGATGAAACAGTAGTTCGAAGAGTCTGAGCGTCGATGCTACTGAACATCGAAGCCTTTCTGCCTCGATACATCTCAACTTCGAAGCTGCTGTACTCCGAAACCTCTATAAGTCAATGCTACTCTACTTCGAAACCTTTTTACTTCGATGCTACACTACATCGAAACTTCTTTATTTCGATGCTTCTCTATTTAGGGATGACAAAAACAATTTCTAATTACTTATTAATGATGGGGTATTATATTACAGATCTTAATGGCGGGGTGTTACAGTAGGTATGCCTGGCCAGCCAGCACTCAGCGTGTGGTTCGCACAACTCCGGTTTGGCCAGCCCCGAAATAGTGCCATTATTTTTATACTACACCTGCATAGAAATTTACCCACAGCTTTACACTTTATAGAGGGGACCGTTAGTGATTGTTCAACGTACAAATTAGCAGGAGGGATTTAAGCATACAAATCACTTTCCGCCTTAGAGAGTTTTTACAAAATTTAGTACAGTCTCTCTCTCTCTCTCTTTATTGTACGGGTAGGTAAATTTTTTGAACAACATTTTTCATTTTTCAGAAAATAAAATGTTCAGTAGCATCGACGTTCAGAGGCTTCGAACTACTGTTTCATCGAAGTAGTGTTCTTCGATATTCAGTATTACACTCGTTCCAGTCTGGTAAGCGCATTGCATTCTGAACTACCAAATTCAATACAATGCTTGTCCAAAAATCATTGTCCAAAAAGCAAGATGGTTCCGTGTTTCGGAGGGCACGTTAAACCGTCCGTCCCGGTTGCTGCCTATGATTAATAAAACGGCGGTCGTTAGATAACCATGTCAGAGGCCTGCTATTTGGAGTTGGAGTAGGCGGTTGAAAAACCTGGGTTAATCGGGTCGTTGGACGACTCGGTGACCTACTCGAAAAGAAGAAGTTTACCCTCCCATTATTTTTCAGGGTTCCGAACCCCAAGAGTACCCAGTAACTGATACTTCACTGTCTGTCCGTCCATCCATCAATGACCAGGAGGCTGTATCTCATAAACCGTGATAGCTAGAGTTGAAATATTCGCATGCGTCGTATTTCTGTTGCCGCTATAACAACAAATACTAAACATTGAAATAAAATAAAATATGAGGCGATACCGATTCGGTATACGGAACCTCCATACAAATACCGTGGCGGTATATAAGGAGTCCATACCCGCTCGACCCAGGCTCGACTTGGCTCGAGTTTTAGGGGTAGGTATAAAAAGAAAAGATCGATTTAAGTATGTTTGTAAGCACTGAGAAGTGACCCTCGAGCCACTACACATGTACCATCGTCGGCTCCCCAGCTAAATAAGCCATTTAGATTTGCCGTTTTTTTACTATCATTCAGTTCTGATCTACCCATAAACATGTTGGTAGGTAAATAGGTACAGTACGCGCATGAGTTCTTGGCCATCGGGGAATGAGGAGGCGCGCGGGGGCCGCGCGCCCCGCGGTTACCCAACTACCCGCATTCGCCCGCAGTCGAGTGATGGGAAAAAAGTGTGTCACAAAGTTGTCGATATTTTGTCGTTGTGTTGTGTTTTGTGTAGAAACCATAAATACTTCTTTAATATTATTCATAAACAGTGAAGTTACAGTTCGAACAAACTATGGCTAAAAAGGCCCCTTTATTAAGCAAATGTCTCGAGACATACATTTTAGTTACTTTGTTTTAAAGAAACCTGCACTTAGTTTTTAAAGACCTATTCAATGATACCCTACCTACTCAATATTGTAGGAAAAACAACTCATTAACTAATAACTATGAGTAGTCTGAACTGAACTGTTCGGCAACAATTCTCGATATCGACATCAACATGAATTAGTCACAGCACTACCGCATTCCTCAACATGGTCATGAACTCACTCGCGTACTGTAGCTAGGTACCTAACCAAATATGCTTCAGATTTACTTAAATATAGTATGTCCATTTTAAAAATCCCATTTGATAGTTGCCAAATCCATACCAGAAGACCGGTCAAAAAAAGAAAATAACTCTCATGTCAAAGCATTGGTATGATTTCTACAGCTGTCAATATTGGCTTTTATAAAAGACGCGAGATTAAAAAGATTTAATCGAAATGACGATAAGATTAAATGTACAAAAACAGGTACCTACGTAAATAAACAAAGGGAGTTTTTCTAAGAAATCACACGCATTGTATTGCCGTTTGAGCCGTCGCAGCCACCACCGCCACGCACTGCGCCGCCGCCGGCGCCGCCGCGCCGACCCCGCTTCACTGCGGTCATTAACCTCTGAACGCATTTTATTGAAAATGTGATAGATTTCTTGAAATTATGGAATAAAGTGGCACAACTTCATACATCCGAATTGTCACAACTTAACAGTATTAAATTTATGAACTCTAATGATTGTAATATTCTTTTGTATGTTATGTAAGGCATTTCAGTTCTTTTTTAAATAATAGAATGAAGTATTGCGTCAATTAGGCATATTTTTATAATTTGATCTTATTTATGCTTTTTAAGACCAGTTGTACATATTTCATTGACTCTAATATTTTTTTGATCTCGTTTATGTAATTTTGACATAACTATGGTTTGTAGTGGTCGAAAATTACACAAAATGGAAAATTACACTATCCAATCTGTCACATTCACAATACTGGCATATTTTCAAACTTTAATTTATTTACAGATACTTATAAGTTGAAAATAAAATATGTGTCACCAATCCCTGAATTGCCAATTTTGGAAGCATGACAAATGGCACAATAATGCAAAATGTGCTTTATAGACACACATTGCACCACCATGCAAAAAATGAGCGTCTCTAGAATTTTTGTAAGATAAGGCCTCAAATCAACCTAGCGGTATCGGACTAAAATGCCTGCTGATGTACTTACTAAGCCATTAGGTTCTGTAAAACATAAATATTTCATGAATGAAATTAATGTTAAGAATGTAGTGTGTTAAATGATTTAAAATTTTATAATTTTTAATATGTTTTATTTGCATGTTTTATGGAATGTGTTTGAATATTGTGTGACTCTACATAATTGTTTCTTTGAATGTCTTGCCTGAATGTTTTAATTAAGTAAAGTAATGAATAAGGGGGTGTTTGAATATTGTGTGACTCTACATAATTGTTTCTTTGAATGTCTTGCCTGAATGTTTTAATTAAGTAAAGTAATGAATAAGGGGAAGTGTTAATATTATGTTATTCATGACTTTTGGCTGTATAATTGTTTTTACCTTTGCCTGTGACGTTCAACCCAAAATATGTTAATCTGTGCAAATTTTATTAGCTGTCACTTCTCCTTCCTTGACTGGCCAATATGTGATTTTATTTTATCAATAGACATCATTTCTTAATAATGTTGTAAGACCATTGCACATTCGCAATGCCGCCGCGAGTTGCAAGCCAGCCTAGCCTTAGCCGGCCATGTCTCAGCTCCACCCATGCCAGGGTATATGCCATGCCATGCCATGCCAAGCCAGCCGAGCCAGCCAAGCCGGAGCTGAAGACAAGCCGCCGTGGTTCACAGAATGAGGCCCCATTCTGTGTGCTAGCCAGCCAGCCGGCGTTCGCGCCTTTTTGTTTTCTATTTTTGAATTGATTTTGTTCGAACAACGCTTGTAAAACAAAAGACAGTAGTTTTCTCTCTTGCTATTGAAGTTTGGTAATAAAAAGTGGTTGTTCCAGCATAAAAGTATTTTATTTCGTATTTAGTGTTTACATTTTCAGAAGAGTGGGATAAATACCTACTAGAAGACATGGCCCACATGATAAACGAGTAAACTACCACGAGGGCCTGATGACCATGACGTGCGGATGACTGGGACATGGAGTCTCCAGGCGGCGGCCGTTCAGAACAGAAACCGAGGGCGTAAGGCGTCAAAGCAAGCCGAAGCTAGCAAGCTAGTCAAGATTCCGCCTGTACATTTGGTCCGGGGCCCGCCGGGACCATATTTCAAGACCATCCATCCATCATGTCGTACAATGTTCTGTTTTACAATACGCTGCCGTGCATCTGCTGTGCATTGAGTACCTATGTTGTGTTGTGAATTGTGGGTTCCCGCCAATTTCGCCAAAAGCTATCTATCTGTCAGACAACGACAAGGCCTAACATAAATAAAACAGAAATAATCAAAATATTACCTATTTCGTGAAAGTTGTGAATGAAGTGGCAGTGGCGGCTAGGCCCTTTCGAATAATGCAACTCTCGGACAAAAGAAAACAGGACATTTGATCGAGAAAATACATAAGAACTGCGCGGTACAATTTTGGTGCTGATATCCCCATAATTATGATCACAGGCGATGGAACGCATTGTCAGAGCTATGTACTTAACCTGAAGAGCTGTACGAGAGTTTTCGATGTGCCCTGGATGAAAGTATACCTACCCTGACCGATTTCCGTACCGGTGCCTAACCTACAACCTACAACTGTCATGCTAGAAAGGCCAGGATGTCGCTGCTATTCTGTACCTACGTGCCGGAGGCCACACTCACAGATAGAAGCATGCATGCGCCTCGACGCTCTTAAGGACGTGAAAAGGTCATGTGCTCGTTCTAATTCCATATATGTCTGCAATGCAGGTGAAAGCAAATATGGAGATCAACGCAGTAATTATATGCAGTTGTTTGTTTCAGTGTTCTGTGCTGTATAGTGCTGCTTCCCTACACTTGCCATGGTGCTGTGCTGGCGAACTGTTCAAAGCAAGCTGAATTATTCCTGTCCGTGCGGAGTGACATGAAGCAGCTGCAACTGATGGCTGCGAGCAGTGATTCTGGTTTATGGCAGCGCTACAAGGAAGTTATAAGGTCATGTAAACATTCTGTTTTCATTTATTTCTTGTATTCATGATAAAGTTTCAGAGAAAACCTAAGCAGTCATTACATGCCATGTTTTAATTGTTCACAGCTATGGATTAAAATGCTTCTTGTCAAGTGAAAGTGTTCCTGGTATCTGAACGGGGCTAGCTGGAATTTACTTGTCAGCGACAACAGAGTGAGGAGCGGTCAAAGCAGCCAGCTAAACTGTCAACAAAGCATTTCATGTGTAGCGGGTGGCCAGTCACAAGATTGGGATCTATAGGACCTGCATTAGAAGCCCTACTGGAAGCTTGATTATATCAGGTGCTATGCTTTCATTATGTTACTACTTTAATAATAAATAAGTTTTCTTCATGCATTTTATCCTCACAATGCTACAGAACAGTCTTACATAGCTTGTAGACCTAGGATATGTACTTACCTATAATAATGTAACATTGTAGGTAGATGCTTGTAGTGAGGTTCCAAATCAATGTCTCTCTGGGGGCCGATAAGAAAGTATGGGATACCAAGGATAAGATCAATAAGTAAATAGAATATTTGATACCGAGTGTTATGTTAATTTCTTATCTTTGTGCAGGAGACTGAGTCATCCAACGACCCGATGAACCCTGGTGTCAGAGTTTCACAACCAATTAAAATACTTGAATAACAAACAACCGTTGTATTATGCAATTTATAAAAGTTTAACATTAGGTATGTGTTCTGTGACCAAAATCAGTACCTAGACTGTAATTTCAAAACCGTTTCTTCTGAAATAGGTTCTGCACGTATATTGCTTAATGAAGTAGGCATTAGAGCAAATACACTTGCCAGTCATAAATTAAACCAGATTACCATAACATACACTTTAGTATGCAGGTTTGCCTGGTAGAAATTGCAATCCGAATACCTTTGGCAAAATATTATATCCAATATTAATATGAGCAATTAATATTTTCTGTCAATTTGGCAAGTCGGTATAAATGTGGATGCAGGATATTACATTCTGCATTGTAAATATTGCAAAAAGAAAATAATAGCAACAACTTGTATTAATTATTTGGACATTACATAAAAACAATATACAACAGGTCAACTTATTTCTAAAACAAATCCTTGCCAGCAGACCAGATGAGATAGAGACATGATATAATGTCAGCCCAATGGCTAAAATTGTGATAGTCGTGATACCCTATTGTTCCCCTTTCAATAAGCGGCAAAAAGTCATTCGAATTCAATGTCACATGATTCAGGCAAAAGGTAAGTCGGTCAGCGAACTTGTCAGACTGTCAGCCAGTCAGTCAGTTAGCTAGTCAGTCAGTAAGCCAGTAGGAAGTCAGTCTGTCATCTGGCTAGTCAACTAGCCAGTCAGCTAGCCAAACAGTAAGCCATTGGGAATGTTAGTCAGTCAATCAGCGTGTCGGTCAGCAAGACAACCAGTCAGCCAATAGGACAGCCAGCCTTTCAGGCCGTAAGTTAGGCTACCGAACAGTCAGCCAGCCAGTCTACCAGCTAGAGAGTAAGCCAATCAGTCAGTCAATAAGCCGGACCCTCTGCTTGCTAGACAATCGGTCACCTAGTCAGGCAACCAGCTAGACAGCCATCTAATCAGACAGCCAGCCTGCCCGTTACCCAGTAAGCCAATCAGTCTGCAAGATAGCCAGACAGCCAATCAGTCAGCTAGTCAGACGATCCGTCAGCCAGATAGCCAAACAGCCTCCTCTCCTAGTCAGCTTGTTAGACAGTCAGCCTTCTAGTCAGCTTGTTAGACAGTCAGCCAGTCAGTTAGCTAACCATACAGCCAGTCAATTAGCCAACCAGACAACCAGTCAATTAGCTTATTAGGCAGCCAGCCAGTTAGTTTGTCCGTCAGTCAGTCGGGTCACTGTAAAACAATTGAGTGTACACAGCCCATTGTTTTTCAGACATCACGAGCCACTAGGCACTTGCGCCTGCTGACAGTATTACTATGTTTTGAACTAATGATATTAATATCAAATTAGCCTAATGATTGTGTAGGGTTTTCCGAATGTAAACTATCGTAGAACTACTAGGCAACAGTAAATGTGACAAAATATTGAATACTAATAAATAACCTTCATTACATTACCAAAAGCAGTATTGGAATCTTTCAAGTAAATTTCTCTCAGTAAATGTCACTTTTCTGGCATTTTTTATCTCTAATTACAACTTAGAATGTATGCTGATGCTAGTTTACTTAAATTTGTGTTCTCAATTGCGGGGCAATTGTTGCAGGATGGCCGAGTGTAAGACCATTGCACATTCGCAATGCCGCCGCGAGTTGCAAGCCAGCCTAGCCTTAGCCGGCCATGTCTCAGCTCCACCCATGCCAGGGTATATGCCATGCCATGCCATGCCAAGCCAGCCGAGCCAGCCAAGCCGGAGCTGAAGACAAGCCGCCGTGGTTCACAGAATGAGGCCTCATTCTGTGTGCTAGCCAGCCAGCCGGCGTTCGCGCCTTTTTGTTTTCTATTTTCGAATTGATTTTGTTCGAACAACGCTTGTAAAACAAAAGACAGTAGTTTTCTCTCTTGCTATTGAAGTTTGGTAATAAAAAGTGGTTGTTCCAGCATAAAAGTATTTTATTTCGTATTTAGTGTTTACAATGTTATTCATTCATTTCTCGTGTTTATTTTGAAAATAAACGCCGTTGGAAATGCCGTAATGGTTTGAAATTCATCTGCAGCCCTGTTCCTCGTACACTTCACTGCGCACACCACATCGAGGCGTTTTACGGCAAAGTATTGTACAACAGAACATTGTACGACATGATGGATGGATGGTCTTGAAATACGGTCCCGGCGGACCCCGGACCAAATGTACAGGCGGAATCTTGACTAGCTTGCTAGCTTCGGCTTGCTTTGACGCCTAACGCCCTCGGTTTCTGTTCTGAACGACCGCCGCCTGGAAACTCCATGTCCCAGTCATATAGGATGTAAAAAAATCAACTGCAAATATTTTAAGGGGTGAACCAGCCCATGAAACTGAACAACTTTCAGTTTCATAGGACGAAAAATGAAAAAAAATTTGGGCCTCCCATATACAAAATGTACCAGCCAACCGAGTCAATTTGTATGGGAGGTCCAAATTTTTTTTTCATATTTCGACCTATGTTCCTTGGGGAAAGTTGTTCAGTTTCATGGACTGGTTCACCCCTTAAAATATTTGCAGTTAATTTTTTTACACCTTATATTTGCTTAGAGCTAGGAGCCTGACCATTACCATGATTTCATCTCATCATGCCAGCCATGGATGTCGCCCAACTGTTCTATTTTTCTTCATCATAACTGGGATCGAACTCTGGGATCAAACTTGAGTTTCATTTCCTTTTAAAGGAGAGTTTTGTAGGTACAGATTCTCGAAAAGTGGGACGTGGAAAAGTGCGTGCTGGTGTATCCGTCTCACTTCGAGACGAATTTCTGATATTTTCTACATTTTCACATTTTCAGTGCCATCACACCTACGTAAACGTCGTTGTATGGTTTCTGCATTAGCACGTTTCATTTTGAACTTTTATCGCATTTGCCACTTCTGAATATAAAAGACGAATATTATTAAAAGTCCGATTGTGTTAATATTCATTTATTACGCATGTTACAGCAAAATTCAATGATAAACTCCGAAAATCTCATAGAACACCAAAAACAAAACAATATCGCGTTGCCGCTCAATTTAAATATGACAGCCCGCATAGTGCTGCCAGCCAGTAACACCATATTCAACGAGACTTATATCAACTACCTAATGACTGATTCTTTCAGTTCGTTCAAATCTTCAAATCGGACAGATTTCGAAGAATATTTTTTTTGTTCCCGTTTTGACGTAGTTTATGAATTAGAGTAATCGTATACGTCCTATGAAAATGTTACCGGGAAAGGCGTTCATGGAAAAGCCTTAATTTTCATGGAAAGTGATGGAATGTAATGAGCGCTTGGAAGGTAATGAAATATGGAGAGAGTGTAATGATCAATATTTGGAAGGTAATGAAAAATTGAGATAGTGTAATGATTGTATTTGGAAAGTAATGAAAGATACTGAGAGTTGATATGGGTTTGTTATGAATTTTTAGTATCTGTTAGGATTTAATGTGAGAGTTTTTGTTATTTATGTAGTTTTTTGTCATTTAACAGTGCTCACGCGTAACCAACGGATAAAAAACCACCAGTAAAATGACGTTATACTTTTAATTACATTGGAATAACAAACTAATATATTATGGTAATGATGATGGTTATAAGGGCTGTTTTCCGCAACTAGAAGTCTACATGCGCTTATCTTGCGTGAAGAGTCAGGCCCACTACTCGAGCCATCACAGTTCTCCGTGGAAGATCAGCAACCGTACCAAATCACCGAGTGCATCGGGGATTGACTCCGGATGCCCAAGGTACTTTTCCGGGTGTGTTGCCACCTCTTTGCAATGTAGCACCACTTGGGTAGCTGTTTCTTCTTCTTCTATGCATGCTCTGCACAGAGCGAAGTTGGGGTTTCTTCAGTCGGAGCAATTTCTTGGATAGGTGACTGGACAGTGTTGGCATGGCCTCTCTGGCCTGCCTGCAGTCTTCTAACCCGGTCCAGTATGTGTTATGCTCGTTTTTAGTACGTTCTCTCAGTAGGGAGCGGAATTTACCTGCTGGAATGGGTAAAATCGGTTCCGATCCATAGGCTATAGAGGATACCGATGTATCCGATCCCCTTCTAGCTAGTTTATCCGCTGCATCGTTAACTCAAAAGCCGCTGTGTCCCTTGATCCATTGTAGAGTTACGTGGTTGTGTTTACATACCTCCATCAGGCGTTCGTGGCTTTCGTTGATTAGCCCTGATGTCATTGTGTGATTGTACAGTGCTTGCAGTACTGACGTGCTGTCTGAGATTATACGAATGAAGTGGCCCTTTACTTCCCTGGCAGCAATCGCTGTAGTAGCTAGTAAGATGGCCAAACACTCTGCTTGAAAATCTGAGCTGCGACTAATGGCAGATCTGTTTGTGTTTCGTTTAAAATTGCGGTGTCTGGGGTATTATTGGATATTGTTGTTTCGCCAGAAAGAATTGAGCCTTACTGCAGCCTCAGCCGCCTCCTGCTTGATATACAGGTAAAGCGGCGGTAGATTCAGCATGGCTTCTAAGGCTGCAGTTAGAGTCGTCCTCATACCTTCCGTGATCGCCATGCAGGCTGACTTTTGGATTTTTTGTAAATTGTTGATACCTGTCACGATCTTGCACCTTGTCCACCATACGATCGGGTTCATTACCATCATGTACAGCCACAGAATATTTTTCGGCGAGAGCCCCCATTTCTTGCCGATCATCCTGCGGTACTGCCAGAAAGCAAAGCAAGCTTTGTTCAGTTTGTTTTAATTTGTGGTCAAGGGTTACCCCTAGATACTTGACCTCGTTTGTGAGTTGTAGTCTCGTCCCGAACAGTTATGGTAGGTAGTAGTTCCCCAAACCCGTTTCAGCGTGAATATAACTGTTTCAGTTTTTGTGGGATTGACTGAAAGGGCGTACCTGGTGCAGCAGCGATCCACAATGCGTAGCGCCACTTGTGTGAGGTCGTAGCCTGTACTGGTAAACTTACCAGTAATTATAAGTATGGCCAGGTCGTCAGTGTATCCTATAGTGTAGAAATTGTTAGCGTTGAGCTCCTTATTACCATGTTCCACAGTAGTGGTGAGATAACTCCTCCCTATGGGCAGCCTCTTGCCATGATAGCTGTTTGATTGCACCTGCAAATCTGACACTGCGTTTGCGTTTGTTCGTGATCCATTCCGTCAGAAAGTTGTTGGTGGTGTTAGAGGTTGTAGAGGGCTACGCCGATGCTTGTGAAATTCATTTTGTCGAAGGCCCCTTCACCTCTGCCCAAGCACCTCTCAGTCATAGGTGTTACTGACAGTCCTCTGTGCAGAGCCTGCATGTAAAAAGAATAAACGGCTGCCCACGTGCTGCTACACTGCAAAGAGGTGGCAACGTACCGCGCAAAGCACCTCGGAAATCCGAGGTCAATTCCTGAGGCACTCAGTGATTTGGTAGGGTTGTTGAGCTTCCCCAGGGAACTAGGATGGCTCGAGTAGTGAACCCCCACCCTTCACGCAAAATAGGTGCAAGTAGACGTCGAGTTGCGCAAAACAGCCCGTTTAACCATTACCATTACCAATGGATAAAATGGAATGAAACTATATGCCAAAAAACTAAAGTAACTTACACAGTCTGAAAGTGCAGCAAATAAAAGTTGCAGTGGGCTGAACACATCTGTCGAAGAACCTAAGTGTACCCAGCATGTCCTGACACCTGCACGTTGGCGGACCTGTGGAACGCTTTCGACGAAACTATCCGCATCGCCACATACTGGTCAAGCCACAAAAATTGCCCACAAATATCTACTGTCGACTCGCCAGAATAAGAAATGGGTTCTCGAGTGGAAACCACACCTTGGAAAACGTAGATTTGGATGCCATAAAAATAAGCCAATGCCATAAAAATAAGCTGCTGGTTGCAACTGGATGGTGAAAGCGGTCAACGTCAACACTTGTTCCAAAAAACATCATTACCTTCCAAAACAGCTTCATTCATTTCCGCGTAAAATTTTAAGGAAACGGAAGGTAATGAAACGGAGAGGAATGAAGTTTGAGCAGTTTTTATAAGATATATTTGTTTCTACTTTAAAAAAGAAGACAACGAATACAACCTAGTATAACATCCCTGTATACTACAAATTAAAGTCAAAACCTTAATTTTATCTCAAACACTTACTTGTCAAATAATTGGAATATAATGAACACTCACCTGTGACAAAGTCATCTCCGCGCGAAAGAATGTTAATTTTTTGCACTTCTAAATTGTAGACGTCCACACTCGGCTCGGCAGTGGGGGCGACTGAAGTGCGCGTAAGTAGTGATCTACTAGTTAGGTTACTAATAGGGATATGAAACCAATTATTTTAATTTCCAACTTCGCGGAAATGAATGACGTTTTTCGTTTGACAAAACTTTTAAGTCGATTCTTTCTAGGTTACACGTTATTTAAAAATACCATATTAAATTCTGATAATCTACATTCATTTCCTAAGTACTTCGCTACAAAAAAATAATCCTTCTACATTAGGAAAGCCAAGTAATAATTAAAAACTTTTCCGTGGTACCATTTGGACAAGGACAGTAATGAAGATTTGGAAGTTCTTGTTCAGAACTTTTTTTCATTGTTGTATTCAATCCAAATATGATGAATGCATCATTTAGTTTACTCTATAAGTAAACATATTTAATCAAAATATTTAGCTCAAAGTCAATATTAGTGCCGAATTTTTATCCGGACAATGATTTGAACGAACTGAAAGAATCCATTCTAATCGGTAATCGGTTATCAATGAACTTGCTTAATAAACAAATATTAATGGCAAACGGCCCAGCTCAGCTTTAGTATTGGCAAACGGCCCAGCTCTATGATTTTGTAGCCTGTTTTTGTAGCCCATTTTTGAAGCACAACTTGAATCTTCTAAAATCATTCTGCTCTTGTAGTACATACAGCTCTCCGCCTGGGTTGCCATCTGTTACAAAATAACTTCGACTGTCCCGATGATGTAGTGGTTAGTACCCCTGTCTTCTACGCCAAGGCTCGTGGGTTCGATTTCCACCGGACACAAATATTTGTAAAGTAAATTTTCAAATATTCGTGTTTTGTCTGAGCACTCAGCCTGATAAACGACCACCGACTGGACCGAAACGGTCGTGAAATCGCGATGTAATAAGAAGTAGGTAAGTGCAAAATCCTGTTTATATTGTAAACACTAAATACGAAATAAAATACTTTTATGCTGGAACAACCACTTTTTATTACCAAACTTCAATAGCAAGAGAGAAAACTACTGTCTTTTGTTTTACAAGCGTTGTTCGAACAAAATCAATTCAAAAAAAGAAAACAAAAAGGCGCGAACGCCGGCTGGCTGGCTAGCACACAGAATGAGGCCTCATTCTGTGAACCACGGCGGCTTGTCTTCAGCTCCGGCTTGGCTGGCTCGGCTGGCTTGGCATGGCATATACCCTGGCATGGGTGGAGCTGAGATATGGCCGGCTAAGGCTAGGCTGGCTTGCAACTCGCGGCGGCATTGCGAATGTGCAATGGTCTTACACTCGGCCATCCTGCAACAATTGCCCCGCAATTGAGAACACAAATTTAAGTAAACTAGCATCAGCATACATTCTAAGTTGTAATTAGAGATAAAAAAAATGCCAGAAAAGTGACATTTACTGAGACAATTTACTTGAAAGATTCCAATACTGCTTTTGGTAATGTAATGAAGGTTATTTATTAGTATTCAATATTTTGTCACATTTACTGTTGCCTAGTAGTTCTACGATAGTTTACATTCGGAAAACCCTATACAATCATTAGGCTAATTTGATATTAATATCATTAGTTCAAAACATAGTAATACTGTCAGCAGGCGCAAGTGCCTAGTGGCTCATGATGTCTGAAAAACAATGGGCTGTGTACATACACTCAATTGTTTTACAGTGACCCGACTGACTGACGGGCAAACTAACTGGCTGGCTGCCTAATAAGCTAATTGACTGGTTGCCTGGTTGGCTAATTGACTGGCTGTATGGTTAGCTAACTGACTGGCTGACTGTCTAACAAGCTGACTAGGAGAGGAGGCTGTTTGGCTATCTGGCTGACGGATCGTCTGACTAGCTGACTGATTGGCTGTCTGGCTATCTTGCAGATTGATTGGCTTACTGGGTAACGGGCATGTTAAAACGGAGGTTTTATATCTACCACTTTGAACACCCTGGCAGTATGTAAATAAGTATACAATGACAATGTCAATTTGATAACATCACTCTAATAAAAATACTTGCATCTACAACAACGTGTGTTAGAGATTATTCCATAACTCTTCATAATTTCCTTAGGAAATTTAGTAGGTTATGGGCCCAGTTGCCCCTCTAACCTCTAGTTGCAGATGCAGAGTCAAAAACTAAGTGCTATGAAGATCCAGAAAAAAACTTCATCGGCATGTGACATGTCACTGCCGGCATCATATCCTGCAGCAGCCGCTGGTAATAAACAGTGCCAGCAGCAGCGTGAGCAGAAGACGCACAATGAAGAGAAGCAGCAGCGCCAGCGGACAGCAGCGGCGCAGCATCGGGCAATCAAGGAGACAGCTCTGACAGCGAAAATTTCCTGTCAAAGTCACCACCAGACCCCAGCCTGCAGCAAGCCAGAGAACCCTGTCGTGATTCCTACCGCTGTACAACCAGAACAGCAGAAGAACAAGTGTCATCACCAGACCCTAGCCTGCAACAAGCAAGAGAACCCTGTCGCGTCTCCTACCGCTGTACAACCAGAACAGCAGAAGAACAAGAAGACCAGAAAGAAGTTTTGTTTGCATTGTAAAATTGTAGGTCATGTAGTAAGTGAGTGTAGAAACAAAAACAAACATATTTCGGCAAAGTCTATATCTAAAAATAACATTTCGGAATTTACATTATCATCACATTGTTTCACTACCACTCCATCTACAAGTTCATGCGACTGGTATATAGATTCTGGTGCAAGCTCCCACATGAGTAATCGGCGTGATTGGTTTCATAGTATGTCCCCATACATAACGCCCATCACAGTTGCCAATAAAGAGCAACTACTCAGCCGTGGTATAGGTACAGTAAAACTAGATATTTCCGACAAGGTCCAAGATATTAGTAACGTAATATTTATTCCTGGGTTAGCCACAAATCTTCTTTCCGTTTCTAAATTAGTTTCCAAAGGTTTCGATGTTTTGTTTACATCGAAGGAGCACTAATATTTAGAAGTGGCGGCTGTCAAGTGACAACTGAAGTCATTGCCACTGCTTCCAACCATAAAGGCATGTACAAATTAGACGTACAAAGTAGTTCGCATGCTATGTATACTCCAACCGAGGAGACTGCTATGTTGTGGCATAGACGGCTTGGTCATCCAAATGCAAGGAGTATGCAAGTATTAAAAAATAAAAACCTCGGCGTAGATTTTAATGGAAAGTACACTGATAAATGTGTTCCCTGCCTACAAGGCAAACTTTCCAAAAAGCCCTTTCCAAAATCCGATAGTAGATCGAGTAAAGTCTTAAAATTAATTTACTCTGACTTATGCGGACCTATGAGTACGCACTCGTGGGCGGAGCCCTTTATCTACTAACATTTACAGACGACTTTAGTCGCAAAACTTTTGGATATCTTTTAAAATCAAAAGCCGAAGTTTTTAACATGTTTGTAGAGTTCAAACACCTAGTGGAGAACCAAACTGGCGAACGAATAAAAATTCTACGCTCCGACAACGGACGTGAATACGTGAATCAACGCATGTCTACCTTTTTGAAGGAAAACGGTATTCTGCATCAGACCAGTATACCGTATAACCCGCAACAAAATGGAGTTGCCGAACGAGTGAACCGAACGGTTATCGAGAAGGCAAGAGCCATGCTACATGACTCAAAGCTGCCTAAAGCTTATTGGGGCGAAGCTGTTAATACAGCGATCTATCTTAAAAATTTAACGCCTACTCAAGCGTTAAATAACAAAATACCAGACGAAGTATGGTACGGCAGACGTCCTAACCTGTCGCACCTACGGGTTTTCGGTTGCAAAGCGCACGTCCTTATTCCAAAAGAAAAGCGCAGCAAGCTCGACGCGAAAACGCAAACCTGTATCTTCGTAGGATATTGCACGGAAAGCAAAGGCTACCGTCTGATAGATCCCCAAAACCCTCGAACACTCATTGTCGCTAGGGATGTCGTCTTTATTGAAGAAAAAATGTTCAATGGCAATGTTTCATCCGCTAGCAATAACGACAATATAATCCAGTATGAAATTATAGAAAACATTCATACTGAGAATCATTCGTCATCTATCCATGAACCCCATCCGCCATCTAGTCCACAAGTCACCTTACCTGCCGAAGATGTGCCACCTAGAAGCACGAATGAACGACAGTCACAGCATCTACCACAGCTAGATACACCTGCGTCAGCAGAACCGGCATCACCGGAGTATCTATCTGCAACCTCCGAACCAGATGAACCTCTTACTCCTGAAGTTCCTACCGAATCTAAACGAAGATACCCTGTCCGTGAAAGGAATCCTCCTGAACGCTTCGGTTATCTCACCTCAGATCTGGAACCAGAATCCTTTAGAGAAGTAATGGATCACTCTGAAAAAGGAAAGTGGCTAGAAGCTATGCAGACTGAATACGATTCTTTAATTAAGAATGGAACCTGGGTTCTCGTCGACAGACCTTCCGGCAGAAAGACCACCAAGTGCAAATGGGTCTTTAAACTCAAAAAGGACACTAGTGGACAAATCACTAAATACAAAGCCCGACTAGTAGCCAAAGGTTTCACCCAAGTGGCAGGCATTGACTACAGTGAAACTTTCTCACCAGTGGCTAGACTGTCTTCAGTGAGACTACTACTGGCTTTTGCGGCTCACCGTGGACTGCAAGTTGACCACCTTGACGTGGAAACCGCATTCCTTAATGGGGACCTCGATGAGGAAATTTACATGGAGCAACCAAACGGCTTTTCCACAGACCCGAAAAGCAAAGTATGCTTACTTAAAAAGGCTTTATATGGCCTCAAGCAAGCTCCACGAAAGTGGAATTTAAAAGTTTGTGAAGCTATGAAAAAACTTGGCTTGCAACAAGCCTCAAACGAACACTGCATTTACTTTAAACAAGAAGGAAATGTACTTCTTGTTCTAGCAGTCTTCGTAGACGATTTCTTCGTCGTATCCACAAATGAAGCATTAAAAAACGACTTCAAAAATAAGCTTAACAAGCTGTTTACTGTGAAGGACCTCGGCATTCTTAAGGACTGTCTAGGGATGAGAGTCACTCAAAACGCAGAGGAAATAACTCTCGATCAAACGAACTATATTGAAAAGCTGATCAATAAGTTCAACATGACGGATGCTATATCTGTCACTACCCCAATAGAACCAGGCCTAAAATTGACTCTCCCACAAGGAGAAGAAGTAGAAGTTCCTTACCAGGAGCTTATCGGCTCTTTAATGTACATAGCCATATGTACGAGACCCGACATTGCTCATACAGTGTCGTACCTCTCACAATTCAATGCACATTACGGGGGGGTGCACTGGAGGGCCGCTAAGCGAGTCCTTCGTTACCTAAAAGGTTACCAAGGATCTCCGCCTTCACTTTAGGCCGACAGACGTGTTCTACCCGGAGTGTTATGTCGATGCTGACTATGGGAACAACTTGTTAGACCGACGCTCATATACTGGCTTCGTATTTATTATGAGTGGAGCCCCCATATCATGGGAGGCTCGCAAGCAGAGAACGGTTGCGCTCTCGACCACCGAAGCCGAGTACATGGCTCTGGCGGAAGCTTGCAAGGAATCTATATACCTAAAAACACTCATAACACAAGTCTTCAGCGTTACTCCACGTCCCATCGTCATTCATACAGACAACCAGAGCTCCATAAAACTAGCACATAACAACACCTTTCATGCACGCACTAAACATATAGACATCAAACACCATTTTATTCGCGACTCACTCTCACAACACAATCTGAAAATCTCATACATACCCACACAAGATATGATCGCCGACATACTCACAAAACCATTGCTCAAAATCAAGCACAACAAATGTGTGCAAGCTCTAGGCTTAGCATAAGTTAGTATTTTCGATTGTAATTTTTCTTGTAGGTATTTAAGTGTTGTTAAGTTAGTAATGATAGGTGTATCTATATACAGGTTGATGTCTATTTTGATATTAATATTTTTAGTTAGTGTGTGTAAATACTGAAAGTGTTATTTTGAGTTTGTGTTAGTGTACAGGATGTTCACATTGCGGGGGGGTGTTAAAACGGAGGTTTTATATCTACCACTTTGAACACCCTGGCAGTATGTAAATAAGTATACAATGACAATGTCAATTTGATAACATCACTCTAATAAAAATACTTGCATCTACAACAACGTGTGTTAGAGATTATTCCATAACTCTTCATAATTTCCTTAGGAAATTTAGTAGGGCAGGCTGGCTGTCTGATTAGATGGCTGTCTAGCTGGTTGCCTGACTAGGTGACCGATTGGCTTACTCTAGCTGGTAGACTGGCTGGCTGACTGTTCGGTAGCGTAACTTACAGCCTGAAAGGCTGGCTGTCCTATTGGCTGACTGGTTGTCTTGCTGACCGGCACGCTGATTGACTGACTAACATTCCCAATGGCCTACTGTTTGGCTAGCTGACTGGCTGAGTTGACTAGCCAGATGACAGACTGACTTCCTACTGGCTTACTGACTGACTGGCTGACAGTCTGACAAGTTGGCTGACCGTCTTACCTTTTGCCTGAATCATGTGACATTGAATTCGAATGACTTTTGCCGCTTATTGAAAGGGGAACAATAGGGTATCACGACTATCACAATTTTAGCCATTGGGCTGACATTATATCATGTCTCTATCTCATCTGGTCTGCTGGCAAGGATTTGTTTTAGAAATAAGTTGACCTGTTGTATATTGTTTTTATGTAATGTCCAAATAATTAATACAAGTTGTTGCTATTATTTTCTTTTTGCAATATTTACAATGCAGAATGTAATATCCTGCATCCACATTTATACCGACTTGCCAAATTGACAGAAAATATTAATTGCTCATATTAATATTGGATATAATATTTTGCCAAAGGTATTCGGATTGCAATTTCTACCAGGCAAACCTGCATACTAAAGTGTATGTTATGTACTAATCTGGTTTAATTTATGACTGGCAAGTGTATTTGCTCTAATGCCTACTTCATTAAGCAATATATGTGCAGAACCTATTTCAGAAGAAACGGTTTTGAAATTACAGTCTAGGTACTGATTTTGGTCACAGAACACATACCTAATGTTAAACTTTTATAAATTGCATAATATAACAGTTGTTTGTTACTCAAGTATTTTAATTGGTTGTGAAACTCTGACCAGGGTTCATCGGGTCGTTGGACGACTCAGTCTCTCACACAAAGATAAGAAATTAACATAACACTCTGTATCAAATATTCTATTTACTTATTGATCTTATGCTTGGTATCCCATACTTTCTTATCGGCCCCAGAGACATTGATTTGGAACCTCACTACAAGCATCTACCTACAATGTTACATTATTATAGGTAAGTACATATCCTAGGTCTACAAGCTATGTAAGACTGTTCTGTAGCATTGTGAGGATAAAATGCATGAAGAAAACTTATTTATTATTGCACTGCTGGTAAAATGGCTGCAGTATCAGTAGCCTCTTTTAGCTCTAAATGGTCACATCACTTCATTTTAATAGTTTTCTTTTTTTTATCTTGCTACAACCAACATTTTGTACAACCTTAGTGAATGGATAGTAACATAATGAAAGCATAGCACCTGATATAATCAAGCTTCCAGTAGGGCTTCTAATGCAGGTCCTATAGATCCCAATCTTGTGACTGGCCACCCGCTACACATGAAATGCTTTGTTAACAGTTTAGCTGGCTGCTTTGACCGCTCCTCACTCTGTTGTCGCTGACAAGTAAATTCCAGCTAGCCCCGTTCAGATACCAGGAACACTTTCACTTGACAAGAAGCATTTTAATCCATAGCTGTGAACAATTAAAACATGGCATGTAATGACTGCTTAGGTTTTCTCTGAAACTTTATCATGAATACAAGAAATAAATGAAAACAGAATGTTTACATGACCTTATAACTTCCTTGTAGCGCTGCCTTAAACCAGAATCACTGCTCGCAGCCATCAGTTGCAGCTGCTTCATGTCACTCCGCACGGACAGGAATAATTCAGCTTGCTTTGAACAGTTCGCCAGCAACGGCACCATGGCAAGTGTAGGGAAGCAGCACTATATAGCACAGAACACTGAAACAAACAACTGCATATAATCACTGCGTTGATCTCCATATTTGCTTTCACCTGCATTGCAGACATATATGGAATTAGAACGAGCACATGACCTTTTCACGTCCTTAAGAGCGTCGAGGCGCATGCATGCTTCTATCTGTGAGTGTGGCCTCCGGCACGTAGGTACAGAATAGCAGCGACATCCTGGCCTTTCTAGCATGACAGTTGTAGGTTGTAGGTTAGGCACCGGTACGGAAATCGGTCAGGGTAGGTATACTTTCATCCAGGGCACATCGAAAACTCTCGTACAGCTCTTCAGGTTAAGTACATAGCTCTGACAATGCGTTCCATCGCCTGTGATCATAATTATGGGGATATCAGCACCAAAATTGTACCGCGCAGTTCTTATGTATTTTCTCGATCAAATGTCCTGTTTTCTTTTGTCCGAGAGTTGTATTATTCGAAAGGGCCTAGCCGCCTCTGCCAGTTCGTTCATTCACAACTTTCACGAAATAGGTAATATTTTGATTATTTCTGTTTTATTTATGTTAGGCCTTGTCGTTGTCTGACAGATAGCTTTTGGCGAATTTGGCGGGAACCCACAATTCACGACAGCAGATGCACGGCAGCGTATTGTAAAACAGAACATTGTACGACATGATGGATGAATGGTCTTGAAATACGGTCCCGGCGGGCCCCGGACCAAATGTACAGGCGGAATCTTGACTAGCTTGCTAGCTTCGGCTTGCTTTGACGCCATACGCCCTCGGTTTCTGTTCTGAACGGCCGCCGCCTGGAGACTCCATGTCCCAGTCATCCGCACGTCATGGTCATCAGGCCTCGTGGTAGTTTACTCGTTTATCATGTGGGCCATGTCTTCTAGTAGATAATTATCCCACTCTTCTGAAAATGTAAACACTAAATACGAAATAAAATACTTTTATGCTGGAACAACCACTTTTTATTACCAAACTTCAATAGCAAGAGAGAAAACTACTGTCTTTTGTTTTACAAGCGTTGTTCGAACAAAATCAATTCAAAAAAGAAAACAAAAAGGCGCGAACGCCGGCTGGCTGGCTAGCACACAGAATGAGGCCTCATTCTGTGAACCACGGCGGCTTGTCTTCAGCTCCGGCTTGGCTGGCTCGGCTGGCTTGGCATGGCATATACCCTGGCATGGGTGGAGCTGAGACATGGCCGGCTAAGGCTAGGCTGGCTTGCAACTCGCGGCGGCATTGCGAATGTGCAATGGTCTTACAATATATTTAAAATGTCGCTCTTAAGTTTAACCAATATAGAGGACACCAAGTCGTCCAACAACCTGATGAACCCTGGTGCCAGTTTTTCAACCACCTGCTGCAAGAAGCAGGCCTCTGACATGGTTGTGTAATGACAGCCGTCTAAGTGGCCATAGACAGCAACCGGGACCGACGGCTGAACATGGCTCCAAAGCACGGAACCATATTGCTTCTCGGACAATCAGGTGGTTCAGCCTGTGTGGTGTCCTGACCAGTCTAGGAACATATTCACAAAGTGATAAATATCTACTTTGTGAGCGAAAGGAATTGAACCCGGAACCTTCTGCGTTGCAGGCAGTCGGACTAGCCGCTGCGCCACATCGGCTGACATCCTATGTCACTCGGTCAGCTGAGACTAACATTAATTTTCAATTTAACTCGAACAAAATCAGGGTTTTCCAAAATCCATAGTAAAAGTTGTTCAATTTCATAATCTGATCATACCTACAAAGTTTTCGGTACAGACCGTCAATACCCCTTCATAGGTTTGGAACTATGGCGATAGAAAAAGTATCGACGGTTTGTATTAGTTGGCTCACTGCACTAGCTAGGGTTCAGTGTGGCTCGATACTTCAAGTTAAAATTATACTTTTTACATTTAATATCGACTGGAAATGAACATCATTGAATAAGTAGAACAATCCCAAACTAACATTCTAATGTTACTTAGCAAGCTATTTACTGTTAATAAAGGCATCGATAAACTAAGATCGTTAAATTGTTACCCATTGTATGAAGGAATATTATAATCTTTATTTGAAAAATAAACGATACTGTGATGAACACCATTGTTCGACACAAAATAATAACAAAAATAACAAAATACAATCTTTTTTTATTGTAGTTCCACCTAAAAAAAACTCCAAATCAGACATTTTGTACGACTTACTGGCATTATGTACAATTTTCAATCACTAATTTTATATATTATTTAGTGATATTGTACTGGAGGAATACTTTCAGGTGAAAAGTGATATTGTTCTGTTGTAAATTGGTATTTTTACATATTTTTTTAGACATTATTAGCTCTACAATTCGGCTTTTTATCGGAGCTCATTTGACATGCGCGACTGGACTTGTTCTAGGAAAAGATCTGACAGCAGCTGGTTTTTGTAATAAGATAAGCCCCCGTGGGCAAAGGCCGTGACAGAGGGGAAGTGCTTCGTACGGCGTCTCCCTACCCAGCGTTCCTCCAAGTTTTCCTTCACATCTTAAAATGATCACCTAAGGCCACTTTATTCGTGGATAAAAAGGCTAGCTCTAGTTGATATGTCATCCGTTAAAAATATCTTCTGTATTTACAGATTATTATTATTATTTTGTAATTTGATAGAACTTGTACTGCTGCAAATTACAATCGACTGGTCCAACTTTCCGCATTGAACGAGGTGTCAAACAAGGAGATCCCCTGTCACCAAGGCTCTTCACAAGTACACTTGAAGAAGTTTTTAAGACGCTGGCTACTGCTTGGGAGCAGGAGGGGATTGTCGTTGGCGACCGTAGGCTGACAAAACTCCGTTTCGCTGACGACATTGTCCTCTTCGCCCCAACGGCACAAGTTCTAATCCACTTATTAGATAAGTCTTAATACAGCTAGCCTCGAAGTCGGGCTTCACATGAACCGGTCCAAAACAAAAGTTATGACCAATAGCGTCAAACGTAAGGTAGAGGTAGAGGGGCAGGAAATTCAGTATGTTGACGAGTACATCTACTTGGGCCAGATAGTTTCCTTCCAGAAACGGCAAGACAAAGAAATCGAACGCCGAATAGAAAATGCCTGGAGGAGCTACTGGTCCATGAAGCACCTGATGAAAGGAGACCTCCCGTTATGCCTAAAACGGCAACTCGTCGACATGTGCATCCTGCCCATCCTAACTTATGGAGCGCAGACCTGGTCTCTGACCGGTTTACAGAAGTTCCGACTCGGGGCATGTCAACGAGCAATGGAGCGGAGCATACTAGGTGTCAAAAGGACGGACCGTATCCGAAACACAACCCTCCGCTCCAAAACTCAAATCACCGACGTGGGCAAAAAGGCCGCGAGACTTAAGTGGGATTGGGCTGGCATGTGAGCCGTATGCATCCGGAAAGATGGGCCAAACTAGCCACCGAGTTTATCCCTGAAGAACGTCGCCGTAGAGGGAGACCGAGAAAACGCTGGCGGGATGACCTGGTTGAATAATGATCCCAACTGGTCGGAAACAGCCGCAGGGAATTGTGGACGGGGCGTCGTTTTCCCCTTACGATTATGTATTCTGTGCTTACGTCGAGCCTCAGAGGGGAGGCCTTTGCCCAGCAGTGGGACAGTGTAGGCTAAAATAATAATAATTATTATTATTTTTGGTGTTTTTCCTTCTGAGCTTTAGAAAAGCCGGTTTACTGATGCTACGGGCCTACTCATCTCGACATTACGTCGCCGGTATTTACAAATAATAATAATAATTATTATTATTATTACTAATAGTATTATAAAAATCCATAACCATATTTTCCATCCAGGTCGAGTTTGCGTTGAATTTCTTGCTGTTGGTTTTTGTTTTATCCAGTATTTGCAGCTGTTTCGTATATTTGTACGTAGACCCTTAAAATACGGTTCGTTGGTGCAAGTGTCCGCAAACTTTGCTGTTTGTTCATGTAGACATGTTTGTAATATCTTTTCACCAATCTGTTTCTTAGATAAAGTAACATTACTTTTCATGTTTAAATGAGGAGACTTTTTGTACGCATCGAATAATCTGTCAATAAACATCCTAATAATGACCATTTGAGCAAAACAATTTTGCATCGTTTTCCATTTTTTGCAGCTGTTTCGAACATTCGAACGTAGACCCTTAAAATACGGGTCGTTGGTGCAAATGTCCGGAAACTTTGCTTTTAGTTCTCGTTGACATACTTGTAATTTCTCTTCAACAATCTGTTTTTTTACCAGAGTAACATCACTTTTCACATTTAAATGAGAAGGCATTTTGTACGCATTGGTTAATCTGCCCAATTCCAATGTTATATTGTGCATTTCAGCATAACAATTTTGCTTTTTTTCTTCCCATTCTTTGCAGCTTTTTCGTATATTTGAACTTAGATCTTTAAAATATAAGTCGTTGGTGCAAGTATCCGGAAACTTTGCTGCTTGCTCTCGTTGACATTGTTGTAATATGTTTTCAACAATCTGTTTCTTAGACAAAGTGACACTACTTTTCACGTTAAAACGAGAAGGCTTTTTGTACGCATCGGATAATCTGCCAATTTCCAATGTAATATTGTCCATTTCAGCATAACAATTCCGCATTTTTTCTTCCCATTCTTTGCAGCTGTTTTGTATATTTGAACGTAGATCCTTCAAATACGGGTCGTTGGTGCAAATGGCCGGAAACTTTGCTTTTTGTTCGTGTTGACATAATTGTAATATATTTTTAACAATCTTAGACAAAGTGACACTACCTTTTACGTTTAAATGAGAATCCTTTTTGTACGCATCGGATAATCTGCCCAAGTCCAATATAATATTCTCCATTTCAGCATAACAATTACGCTTTTTTTCTTTCCATTCTTTGCATCCGTTTTGTATATTTGAACGTAGATCCTTAAAATACGGATCGTTGATGCAAGTGTCCGGAAATTTTTCTTTTTGTTCTCGTTGACACAATTGTAATATGTTTTCAAAAATCTGTTTTTTAGACGAAGTGACACTACTTTTCACTTTTAAATGGGAATCCTTTTTGTATGCATCGGATAATCTGTCAAATTCCAATGTAATATTGTCCATGTCATCATAACATTGTAGTTTTTTTTCCCATTCTTTGCAGCTCTTTTGCAAATTTAGACGTAGGACCTTTAGATACGGGTCGTTGGCGAAAGTTTCTGGAATCTTTTCTGGTAGTTCACGTTGACATGTTTGTAATGTCTTTTCACCAATCTGTTTCTTAGACAAAGTAACATTACTCTTCACGTTTAAATGAGAAGGCTTTTTGTACGCATCGGATAATCCGGCAATGTCAATTCTAATTATGTCCATTTGATCATAACAATTTCGCTTCTGAACCCATTCCTTGCAGCTGTTTCGTATTTTTGAACGAAGACCCTCAAAATACGAGTCGGCGGTGCAAGTGTCCGGGAAGTTTGCATTTTCTTCTCGTTGACATACATTTAATATCTCTTCAACAGTCTGTTTCTTTAACAAAGTTACATTAGTTTTCACATTTTTATGAGAAGGTTTATTGTACGCATTGGATAATCTGCCCAATTCCGATGTAATATTGTCCATGTCATCATAACATTGTTGCTCTTTTCTCCATTCTTTGCAGCTATTTTGCATATCTGAGCGTAAAATCTTTAAATACGTGTCGTTAGTGCAGATGACCGGAAACTTTGCTTCTTTTTCGCTATTGCATAATTTTATTGTTTTTTCAGCAATCTGTTTCTTAGACAAAGCGACCCTACTTTTAACGTTTGAATGAGAAGCCTTTTTGTACGCATCGGATAAACTGTCAAATTCCAATGAAATCTTGTCCATTCCAGCATAACAATTGCGCTTTTTTTCTTCCCATTCTTTGCAGCCGTTTCGTATATTTGAACGTAGATCCTTAAAATACGGGTCGTTGTTGCAAGTGTCCGGAAACTTTGCATTTCGTTCTCGTTCACATAATTGTAATATATCTTTAACAATCTTAGACAAAGTGACACTACTTTTCACGTTTAAATGAGAATCCTTTTTGTACGCATCGGATAATCTGTCAAATTCCAATGTAATATTGTCCATGTCATCATAACATTGTAGTTTTTTTTCCCATTCTTTGCAGCTCTTTTGCAAATTTAGACGTAGGACCTTTAGATACGGGTCGTTGGCGAAAGTTTCTGGAATCTTTTCTGGTAGTTCACGTTGACATGTTTGTAATGTCTTTTCACCAATCTGTTTCTTAGACAAAGTAACATTACTCTTCACGTTTAAATGAGAAGACTTTTTGTACGCATCGGATAAGTTGGCAATGTCAATTCTAATAATGTCCATTTGATCATAACAATTTCGCTTCTGAACCCATTCCTTGCAGCTGTTTCGTATTTTTGAACGAAGACCCTCAAAATACGAGTCGGCGGTGCAAGTGTCCGGGAAGTTTGCATTTTCTTCTCGTTGACATACATTTAATATCTCTTCAACAGTCTGTTTCTTTAACAAAGTTACATTAGTTTTCACATTTTTATGAGAAGGTTTATTGTACGCATTGGATAATCTGCCCAATTCCGATGTAATATTGTCCATGTCATCATAACATTGTTGCTCTTTTCTCAATTCTTTGCAGCTATTTTGCATATCTGAGCGTAAAATCTTCAAATACGTGTCGTTTGTGCAGATGACCGGAAACTTTGCTTCTTTTTCGCTATTACATAATTTTATTGTTTTTTCAACAATCTGTTTCTTAGACAAAACGACCCTACTTTTAACGTTTGAATGAGAAGCCTTCTTGTACGCATCGGATAAACTGTCAAATTCCAATGAAATCTTGTCCATTCCAGCATAACAATTGCGCTTTTTTTCTTCCCATTCTTTGCAGCCGTTTCGTATATTTGAACGTAGGTCCTTAAAATACGGGTCGTTGTTGCAAGTGTCCGGAAACTTTGCATTTCGTTCTCGTTCACATAATTGTAATATATCTTTAACAATCTTAGACAAAGTGACACTACTTTTCACGTTTAAATGAGAATCCTTTTTGTACGCATCGGATAATCTGTCAAATTCCAATGTAATATTGTCCATGTCATCATAACATTGTAGTTTTTTTTCCCATTCTTTGCAGCTCTTTTGCAAATTTAGACGTAGGACCTTTAGATACGGGTCGTTGGCGAAAGTTTCTGGAATCTTTTCTGGTAGTTCACGTTGACATGTTTGTAATGTCTTTTCACCAATCTGTTTCTTAGACAAAGTAACATTACTCTTCACGTTTAAATGAGAAGGCTTTTGTACGCATCGGATAAGTTGGCAATGTCAATTCTAATAATGTCCATTTGATCATAACAATTTCGCTTCTGAACCCATTCCTTGCAGCTGTTTCGTATTTTTGAACGAAGACCCCCAAAATACGAGTCGGCAGTGCAAGTGTCCGGGAAGTTTGCATTTTCTTCTCGTTGACATACATTTAATATTTGTTCAACAGTCTGTTTCTTTAACAAAGTTACATTAGTTTTCACATTTTTATGAGAAGGTTTATTGTACGCATTGGATAATCTGCCCAATTCCGATGTAATATTGTCCATGTCATCATAACATTGTTGCTCTTTTCTCCATTCTTTGCAGCTATTTTGCATATCTGAGCGTAAAATCTTCAAATACGTGTCGTTGGTGCAGATGACCGGAAACTTTGCTTCTTTTTCTATTACATAATTTTATTGTTTTTCAACAATCTGTTTCTTAGACAAAACGACCCTACTTTTAACGTTTGTATGAGAAGCCTTTTGTACGCATCGGATAAACTGTCAAATTCCAATGAAATCTTGTCCATTCCAGCATAACAATTGCGCTTTTTTTCTTCCCATTCTTTGCAGCCGTTTCGTATATTTGAACGTAGATCCTTAAAATACGGGTCGTTGTTGCAAGTGTCCGGAAACTTTGCATTTCGTTCTCGTTCACATAATTGTAATATATCTTTAACAATCTTAGACAAAGTGACACTACTTTTCACGTTTAAATGGGAATCCTTTTTGTATGCATCGGATAATCTGTCAAATTCCAATGTAATATTGTCCATGTCATCATAACATTGTAGTTTTTTTTCCCATTCTTTGCAGCTCTTTTGCAAATTTAGACGTAGGACCTTTAGATACGGGTCGTTGGCGAAAGTTTCTGGAATCTTTTCTGGTAGTTCACGTTGACATGTTTGTAATGTCTTTTCACCAATCTGTTTCTTAGACAAAGTAACATTACTCTTCACGTTTAAATGAGAAGGCTTTTTGTACGCATCGGATAAGTTGGCAATGTCAATTCTAATAATGTCCATTTGATCATACCAATTTCGCTTCTGAACCCATTCCTTGCAGCTGTTTCGTATTTTTGAACGAAGACCCTCAAAATACGAGTCGGCGGTGCAAGTGTCCGGGAAGTTTGCATTTTCTTTTCGTTGACATACATTTAATATCTCTTCAACAGTCTTTTCCTTTAACAAAGTTACATTAGTTTTCACATTTTTATGAGAAGGTTTATTGTACGCATTGGATAATCTGCCCAATTCCGATGTAATATTGTCCATGTCATCATAACATTGTTGCTTTTTTCTCCATTCTTTGCAGCTATTTTGCATATTTGAACGTAAAATCTTCAAATACGTGTCGTTGGCGCAAATGACCGGAAACTTTGTTGTTTTTTCGCTATTACATAATTTTATTGTCTTTTCAACAATCTGTTTCTTAGACAAAACGACCCTACTTTTAACGTTTAAATGAGGAGCTTTTTTGTACTCATCGGATAAACTGTCAAATTCCAATGAAATCTTGTCCATTCCAGCATAACAATTGCGCTTTTTTTCTTCCCATTCTTTGCAGCCGTTTCGTATATTTGAACGTAGGTCCTTAAAATACGGGTCGTTGTTGCAAGTGTCCGGAAACTTTGCATTTCGTTCTCGTTCACATAATTGTAATATATCTTTAACAATCTTAGACAAAGTGACACTACTTTTCACGTTTAAATGAGAATCCTTTTTGTACGCATCGGATAATCTGTCAAATTCCAATGTAATATTGTCCATGTCATCATAACATTGTAGTTTTTTTTCCCATTCTTTGCAGCTCTTTTGCAAATTTTGACGTAGGACCTTTAGATACGGGTCGTTGGCGAAAGTTTCTGGAATCTTTTCTGGTAGTTCACGTTGACATGTTTGTAATGTCTTTTCACCAATCTGTTTCTTCAACAAAGTAACATTACTTTTCACGTTTAAATGAGAAGGCTTTTTGTACGCATCGGATAAGTTGGCAATGTCAATTCTAATAATGTTCATTTGATCATAACAATTTCGCTTCTGAACCCATTCCTTGCAGCTGTTTCGTATTTTTGAACGAAGACCTCAAAATACGAGTCGGCGGTGCAAGTGTCCGGAAGTTTGCATTTTCTTCTCGTTGACATACATTTAATATCTCTTCAACAGTCTGTTTCTTTAACAAAGTTACATTAGTTTTCACATTTTTATGAGAAGGTTTATTGTACGCATTGGATAATCTGCCCAATTCCGATGTAATATTGTCCATGTCATCATAACATTGTTGCTTTTTTCTCCATTCTTTGCAGCTATCTTGCATATTTGAACGTAAAATTTTCAAAAACGTGTCGTTGGTGCAAATGACCGGAAACTTTGTTGTTTTTCGCTATTACATAATTTTATTGTCTTTTCAACAATCTGTTTCTTAGACAAAACGACCCTACTTTTAACGTTTAAATGAGGAGCTTTTTTGTACTCATCGGATAAACTGTCAAATTCCAATGAAATCTTGTCCATTCCAGCATAACAATTGCGCTTTTTTTCTTCCCATTCTTTGCAGCCATTTCGTATATTTGAACGTAGGTCCTTAAAATACGGGTCGTTGTTGCAAGTGTCCGGAAACTTTGCATTTCGTTCTCGTTCACATAATTGTAATATATCTTTAACAATCTTAGACAAAGTGACACTACTTTTCTCGTTCAAATGAGAATCCTTTTTGTACGCTTCGGATAATCTGTCAAATTCCAATGTAATATTGTCCATGTCATCATAACATTGTAGTTTTTTTTCCCATTCTTTGCAGCTATTTTGCAAATTTTGACGTAGGACCTTTAGATACGGGTCGTTGGCGAAAGTTTCTGGAATCTTTTCTGGTAGTTCACGTTGACATGTTTGTAATGTCTTTTCACCAATCTGTTTCTTCAACAAAGTAACATTACTTTTCACGTTTAAATGAGAAGGCTTTTGTACGCATCGGATAAGTTGGCAATGTCAATTCTAATAATGTTCATTTGATCATAACAATTTCGCTTCTGAACCCATTCCTTGCAGCTGTTTCGTATTTTTGAACGAAGACCCTCAAAATACGAGTCGGCGGTGCAAGTGTCCGGGAAGTTTGCATTTTCTTCTCGTTGACATACATTTAATATCTCTTCAACAGTCTGTTTCTTTAACAAAGTTACATTAGTTTTCACATTTTTATGAGAAGGTTTATTGTACGCATTGGATAATCTGCCCAATTCCGATGTAATATTGTCCATGTCATCATAACATTGTTGCTTTTTTCTCCATTCTTTGCAGCTATCTTGCATATTTGAACGTAAAATCTTCAAAAACGTGTCGTTGGTGCAAATGACCGGAAACTTTGTTGTTTTTTCGCTATTACATAATTTTATTGTCTTTTCAACAATCTGTTTCTTAGACAAAACGACCCTACTTTTAACGTTTAAATGAGGAGCTTTTTTGTACTCATCGGATAAACTGTCAAATTCCAATGAAATCTTGTCCATTCCAGCATAACAATTGCGCTTTTTTTCTTCCCATTCTTTGCAGCCATTTCGTATATTTGAACGTAGGTCCTTAAAATACGGGTCGTTGTTGCAAGTGTCCGGAAACTTTGCATTTCGTTCTCGTTCACATAATTGTAATATATCTTTAACAATCTTAGACAAAGTGACACTACTTTTCTCGTTCAAATGAGAATCCTTTTTGTACGCTTCGGATAATCTGTCAAATTCCAATGTAATATTGTCCATGTCATCATAACATTGTAGTTTTTTTTCCCATTCTTTGCAGCTATTTTGCAAATTTTGACGTAGGACCTTTAGATACGGGTCGTTGGCGAAAGTTTCTGGAATCTTTTCTGGTAGTTCACGTTGACATGTTTGTAATGTCTTTTCACCAATCTGTTTCTTCAACAAAGTAACATTACTTTTCACGTTTAAATGAGAAGGCTTTTTGTACGCATCGGATAAGTTGGCAATGTCAATTCTAATAATGTTCATTTGATCATAACAATTTCGCTTCTGAACCCATTCCTTGCAGCTGTTTCGTATTTTTGAACGAAGACCCTCAAAATACGAGTCGGCGGTGCAAGTGTCCGGGAAGTTTGCATTTTCTTCTCGTTGACATACATTTAATATCTCTTCAACAGTCTGTTTCTTTAACAAAGTTACATTAGTTTTCACATTTTTATGAGAAGGTTTATTGTACGCATTGGATAATCTGCCCAATTCCGATGTAATATTGTCCATGTCATCATAACATTGTTGCTTTTTTCTCCATTCTTTGCAGCTATCTTGCATATTTGAACGTAAAATCTTCAAATACGTGTCGTTGGTGCAAATGACCGGAAACTTTGCTTCTTTTTCGCTATTACATAGTTTTATTGTGTTTTCAACAATCTGTTTCTTAGACAAAACGACCCTACTTTTAACGTTTAAATGAGAAGGTTTTTTGTACGCATCGGATAATATGTTGAATTCCAATGTAAGATTGTCCATTTCAGCATAACATTTTAGTTTTGTTTTCCATTCTTTGCAGGTGTTTTCTACATTTGAACGTAGATACTTCAAATACGGGTCGTTGATGCAAGTGGCTGGAAATTTTGCTTTTTGTTCTCGTTGACATAATTGTAACATATTTTCAACAAGCTGTTTCTTAGACAAAGTTACACTACTTTTCACGTTTAAATGAGAAGGCATTTTGTACGCATCGGATTCTCTGTCAAATTCCAATGTAATATTTTCCATTTCAGCATAACACTTTTGCTTCCTTTGTTCCCATTCTTTGCAGCTGTTTCGTATATTTGAACGCAGACCTTGTAAATATGAGTCGTTCGTGCAATTTTCCGGAAACTTTTCTGATTGCCCTCGTTGACATAATTGTAATATTTTTTCGACTATCTGTTTCGCGGACAAAGTAACATTACTTGTCACGTTGAAATGAGAAAGATTTTTGTATTCATCGGTTAATTTGTCAATTTCCAATTGAATTTCGTCTAATTGAATATAACATTTTAGCTTTTTTGTCCATATTTTGCACGTGTTTAATAAATCTGGAAGCAATGTATTACTAAACATCTCATCTTTGAAGCAACTGTCCGGATACTTCCTTTCTAGTTCTTCTTGACAGAATTCTAATACTCTTTTACTAAAAAGACTCTTAGGCGCAGGATTATTACGATCCATCGACCATGCAACAGGATCTTTGTACCCCGAGATATGCATTTTTATTTTCCCTCCATGTAACATTATGCTATTCATACATTCCATCCGCTCCCTTGGCCCTCTTTCTTGTTCATCTATCTTCCTCTGATGTTCCTTAAATCTCTTAGTAAGTTCTTCTTGAGTAACTTGTTTATATCTGTGTTCCTCCATCACCGACATGCGAAACAAGTACATTAAAACAACTACCATTAAATAATCACTTCTCATATTTATCGTTACAATAGGTATTTGATATAGCAATATAGACAACCGGAAAAAATCTCAAAATAATTGAAATTTACAAGGCAAACGTAAAAAATAATTTGAGTGAAATAAATTTGAAAACAAAAGAGCGGCGATGACATTTGTATGCAGTCTTCGCGGAGCCAACCCGAAAATCGGTAGTACCGGTTTCAACTCTGTTCTACCGATTGTAACACAAATTATTCACGTTACAAAAAAATGTAAAAGGAGATGTTTGGCATATAGATTGACATTGTCCATGCTTAGACACTTATTATTATGCAAAAAACAAATTAAATATTTTTCAATTGCATTTTCTAATCTGCAGTGTTTTGAAGTGAAACATAAGATGCGCTAAATAATAATTTGGACTGATACAAGTATATTATTTAGTGAAAATATGAATCTTCCAAATCTACCGGTTTATTGACTCAATAAACCGGTACATACCGATTTACGATTTGGTCAACGTTTTTGGAGATTTTTGACATAATCATAAAGGCTGAATTCAAAATGGAGCGGTGAGTACCGAAAATTTCCCGGGTACGGGAATTTTGATTGTTACAAATTAAAATATTTCTAGCTAATTTACGAGTGTACATAGATGGGGAAGGGCTAAACAAAAAAGATTCTTTAGGTGTCTTTGAATATCAATACAACTGAAATTTTAATTTTTTAACCGCAGCGCACCAATGAACTGAGTGACCTTAACACCGTTAGGAAATTCGTCTACCTGGGTTCACAAATCAGCGACGATGGTGACTGTGGGCAAGAAGTCGTCAGGAGGGGCCAAATGGCTAAGTCAGCTGTGAAGAGGCTAGAGAAGATATGGCGCAACCGGGAATTAATCGCAAAACGAAAGATAAATTATTGAGGACCCTTATCTTTTCTATTTTTCTGTATGCCTCTGAAACCTGGACATTAAAAGCCTGCGTCCGAAAGAGGATCGATTTGTTCGAGATGTGGCGCTGGCGCAAGATGCTCGAATATCCTGGACAAAACGCCGCCTTGAAGAACTGAACATAAAGACCAGGCTTGCCATCATCTGAACCCAACGCGTCCTTAAATTCTTTGGGCACACAGTCAGACGAGCCACAGATAGTCTGGAGGCTTCTCATAACTGGCCGTGTTGAAGGCACAAGAAGCAGAGGACGGGCGCAATCTCGTTGGAGTGACACCGTACAAGAGGCCACACACACCACAAGCGGCCATACAAATGGCTTAAGAGCCGTGGAGTTTGGAGAAAGCTGGTGACGAATATAGCCCAGTGAAGTCACGTCCCCTTAGAGTTTATATAAGCAAGCTATAGAGTGCGCCTAACAAGTTAGAAAAGACGTCAGTAGTCTGGGCGCCACCTCTCTGTCTGTCAGTAGCAAAACGCCAGTAACAGCACTACTGAACATCTATAACTTCTCATATATTTGACGTCTGTATCTAGGGAGCAACTGCTTACGCTTTGACAGTACGCCGCGGGGCCTAATGCGCACTCTATAGCTTGCTTATATATACTCTAAGCACGTCCCTCAGTCATGAGGATACGACAAAGAAGAAGAAGAAAGAAGAAGAAACTTTAAATGTCCACTAAACACATCGCCATTTGGTTTGTAATCATAAAATGTTAAGGTTTATAGTGATTTAGAAACCCTCTTTGAGATTTGGTGGCCTATGATGTTTTTGTAAAAGTGTACCTACTTTGCTTATTTATGTCACTATGTCACTGTCTGTTAGTGAAGACATGTTTGCGAAAATTATGTGGTTTCTATTGTAAATAAATAGTTAGTAAGCGATAGGTAAACCATTGCACTTTCTGCTGAAAACTAGATACATTAAGTATATATTAAACAAATTGTGATGTGCATGGATTGCTTGTGAATGTTTTGAAATCAAATTATAGAGTTTGTTTGTATGGAATATAAAAGAGTTTATTTCACTTCATTAAAAGTAACAATAAATGTCTATATTAGCTCTAAGTTTATTATAATGTTTTCCCGATAACGTTATAATACCTAGTAGTTTATGCAACTGCCTAATAATGAGAGGCTTTAGGATGAGAGTGTCTGTTTATCACACGAGGCGCAGCCGAGTGTGATAATAGTTTGACACGAGCATTCTAAAGCCTAATTATTTGCAGTTGCATACACCATTTTATCTACACTCTACAAGAAAACTATGAAAAATAATTCAAACCTCCGCACTGCACTATGGCGATTGCAAGCCTATCTACTGGACCACCAACTGAACGACTTTTGTACATAAGTAACTACACGTTAAAATGGAGGCTCATAAAACTGAACAATTTTTAAAATTAAATAGCATTTATCGGTGAATTTTAATTCGAAAAATGATTTGAAGCAAAGATTTAATAATAAAGAAGTCCTCATAATTTCAAATGTCGTCACACTTGTTTTTTTTTTATTCGACTTACCTACTGATGGCCAGTGTCAAATTGGAACAGATTACAATTTGGTACGCGGGTCAATTCGTTTAAGTTTTTTTCAAATACTAGAAATCGAGTTACTTTATGTAGCTGCCACTGTGAGCTGCCAGTGGTATAAAAGTTTTTTTTTAAAGGCTGTATATTCGTAATGCAGTTCATTACGTTCGGACTTTCGATTCTGTAAAACGAATATTACGAACTGAGTGTAGATAAAATGTTTAATGAATGCACCCGGACGCGACGATTCCGTAAAATGCACTAAAGTTAGAAGATGCTGCGCCGGGGAAATCGGTGCGTGAGTTTGACATCACGGCACGTGTTCGGTAGTAGGTACTACACCGAACAGGTTATGTGCCTGCAGTAACGATTTTAATCAAAATGGAGCTAAGCAAAGTTCAAATTCAAAAGATTGATGCAACCAATTGAACCCATTGGAAGTACTGAATTGAAACGCTGATACGCGGATTGGGTATGATGGATATCGTCCAGGGAAGGCCAAAGCGGCCTGTAAAACCAGCAGTCGGCAGTAAAGCAGCTGCTGTCAAGGCGATGTAAAAATTTGAAAAAGCTGATGCGGGGTACACGAAGCCTGAGTGTACTGCCCTGCTCCTGCTAACCAATAAATAATATTTCAAATGAAAACTGTCAGATACGTAAATCCCCCATTGTCAAGCAATCAAATACCGTGAACCACGAGTTCACCGGAATTCACGGGAATTCCAGTCATATTTTAATAGACCTCAAAACTTTAATGTGCGGTAGCGATGGCAAAAAAATATTCTCCACTTGAGGGTCTATGAAACTGTAGAAAATTACATAGATTAATACTTTTGGACCCGATTTGTCCAGATGATAAAAGTATGTTTACGATCATAAATTTTATTTAAATTAGAATTCAAAATTCTTTTAATTGGTCATGAAACTTGAAAATAAACCAAACACTTACTAGAAAGTACAAGGAATTTTTAATCTAAGAAGTCCATAATAAGTATATTCCGTCCGAATATGTCCAACTAACCAAGCCTTTTTGGTTACAAAATTACTTGACAATGGGGATTGTCAATGGGTTAAAATTTGGCACTTTAATATATTTAAGGCCATTTCTCAAAAAATTGGCCACACAACCTGTGCATCAGTTTACGTCAGATATTTTTTATATTTATGCACCCAGCTGATAACTTTTGCCATAATCGTTTTTAAACACAGTTCTTACACAAAGGCCATGTGTATATAATATCGCTCGAGGTATATTATATACTTTTATTCTGATTTTTACGTATATTTGGTCGCTAACCTGCGTGTCTTTTCACGATGGGCTTAAGTTTAAGCATTAAAAAATATATTAATGCGCAAAAATAAAATATTCTACCAAACGTTTCTATTTACGTATATCCATAGGAGAAGAATCACACAATATAATAACCTAATATTCATTATTCATAACATAAAATACAATTTAAAGTTTTGTACGAACATTTTTGTCGTTAATCTGCAAATGTGAAAACACGATCGTACCGCGGGTACCACTTCACCTCTCCCGTCTCACTCTGCAACACCTGAACCAGCCATTCACTAGCAAACATCTGCTGAGAGAAGGCCTTGTCAGTTGTTCAGTTTCCGGAGAAAAGGCGAGCTATATATCGGATTCTGGACTTTGTAACGGGTATGTAGTCGTTTTTATGCCTCTTTTATGTAAAAAACTATGCTACCCGTTGCACTCATTTCAAGTTATAATGTGTAAAATAGTGTTTGCTTTAATGTGTCTAAGTGAGCAATCCTTGTACAAAATGGTTTTCCTGTGATGACGAAATAACTGCTATTTAGTCGTTAACCTGCCGGTCGTTCACCTGTCTCAAAAATGCAGGTGAACGACCAAATAGCAGGTTAGCGACAATTATCATACAAATGTGTAGTTAATAATATAAAATAAATGATCTAATTCATTGCTTAATATTTTACTAATTTGATAAAAGTAGTCCCAAATTTATTAAACAATAATTTTAGAAGGGTTTTTCTAAAAAACATTGAATTATTCATAGAGATACTTTATTATACTTATTAAAAGTTTGATTTAGTTGAAGTGCAAAAATGTTCATATGTGTGCTGTACGAATTTAAGTTACTAAATGATTAGGTATTTTGTGTTTTTATTGCTGAAAAATTACAGCCCGTACCCGTAGCCGTTAACCTGCTGACGTTACTTAGTAAATTTGTACTAAAATGTCGTTCACCTGCACCTATTATCCTTAACCTGGCGACATTGTCGTTCACCTGCCTCCCTCGTAATTTAGATTGCCCATATTTCCTAAAGTAATGAAAAAAATTGCTTCCCTCCACTAAATATGTAATAAAGAACCATTAGTCTAGCTAGCAAGATATTTTTTTTCGCGAAAACACGAACTTTTTAAAAACACGCAAAAATGAAATCTTGCGGCCAATTTTTTGAGAACTGTCCATCACAATATCATTCTAATCTCCAGTAATTTCTGTTTACTTTACTTCTAATTTCATCAAAATCAGTTAAGTTTTTGCGAAGTTATAGAATTTTAAAAATCAGCTACAGTTTTAGAATTTGATTTTGCTGTATTTATTCAGAAGTGGCACTTTTCTTTTTAAGTCCTATATAGTATCTATATTGTAATATTGTATGGCATTCGATAAGACATATTTGCCAGTGTCAAGTGAATTTATGCATTTATTGGGACAATGAGTGAATAGGTAAGGTAGTATTGGAACGTACAGTGCAGCAAAAAAGAGTAGAAATTAAATAAAATGGAACTAAAAAAATTTCATACTAAATTGTTGCCATTCATAGTCAATGTTGCCATTTAATTTTGACATTTCATACAAAGTGGCGCCCTCATTTTTTGTCTACTCTTTTTTGCTAGACTGTAGCTACTGGCCACCAAAACAGAAAAGCGCGCGAGGCTGTGTCATCTAGACACACGGCAGTGTGTCCGCCAAGTTCGAGCAAAAAAAGCGACACACCGGCCGTGGGTTATATTACACGAACCATTTCGGGCCAAGTTCAACCCACCTATAACTCAAAATCTATTTTATCTACGCATATGAAATTTCTAGTATCTGTCGAGATCTACTTACTTATCTAAAATACAAAATTTCATTAATGTACCTATTGTAGGTCTTGAGATATTGACGTCAGAAAATCGCTATTTTTACTATACACTCACTGACTGACTGACTGACTCACTCACTCATCAAAAACCTAGACCACTTCCAATGGTCGTATTGACTTGAAATTTGGCATGGAGGTAGGTCTTTAGGTCAAGGTAAAGGAAAAAATCTGAAAATGGCCAAGTGTGAGTCGGCTTTAAAAATAATGAAGGTGTAAATTTCATACCCCTAAGGAACTAAAACAAAAAATTTCCAATGGTCGTATTGACTTGAAATTTGGCATGGAGGTAGGTCTTTAGGTCAAGGTAAAGGAAAAAATCTGAAAATGGCCAAGTGTGAGTCGGTTTTAAAAATAATGAAGGTGTAATTCATACCCCTAAGGAACTAAAACAAAAAAATTATCTATATCTTCCAATGGTCGTACCGACCTAAAATTCGTTACGAAGGTTTGTATTTAGTCAAAGTAAAGTATAAATGAGATATTTCCTTACCTAACTTAATCATAAGAAAAAAAAGAAAATAAACCTTACAAAAATAAATGAAATCCCACCCAAAACATAAATGTGAAAGGCTGCCAAGTTCGATAATATTGGAATGCTTCGCCTATAAAAGAAGTGAGATCTAAATAAGTACCAAGTTCCATACACACACAGACCTCAGTTAAAAATAGTTACAGGAATGCACACTTGATTTTCCGCAGTTTGGAAAGTAGATTCTTATTTCCAAACTGCGAAAAATCAAGTGTGCATTCCTGTAACTATTTTTAACTGAGGTCTGTGTATGTATGGAACTTGGTACTTATTTAGATCTCACTTCTGTGACTTTCTCACTGTCATGTAAGTTTTATAATCTGATGCATGTTTAAAAACATTTTATAAGGAAGCTGATTGTTTATTTTAAAATCAAGTAAGTCAATCATTACAAATTTTATGAACCAAAAACCACCACTACTCCGACCAGAGTAAGACGACACAGCGTTGTGATAAGATGACATACGCGTTAATATTTCTTAAACAGTGTACTCAATTATTTCCTGGCCATTTGTTATGTGAGGAGATACTAAACATGGTCGGGAATATGGAAATTAATACTGAAAACAGTGAATACGAGTTTTTATGGGTAAGTAGACATACAACCTTACACCAACTAATCTGGTATGTCGTCTTACCTTCCTCTTACTCAAAGCGTAGTACTAAAATAATTATTTTTTTGTTAAAAATGTAAAAGCTTCACAGTACTCTTTTATTAAAATTTACTTACTAATATAACCCTAGATTATACCAAAAAATATTTGGCTTACTAAATTACATATTTTGGTAGTTCCCCAACAAACAAATAAGAATCTGAAGGTGGTCGAAAATTCCTTGAAGTCAAAAATCACAAAAATCCGCACAATTTTTACACTTGCTGTCATTGACTGATCTATTGAATATATGTATTAGGAGCACCAAAAATACACATAAAATCACTACAGGTACACCTCTTACATCAATACTTTAGTAGACATTAATGGTGTGTCATCTTATCTCAGTATGCCATCTTGGGCACAATTCCCCTACCTGTAGAGTGTGTGGTAGAGTATGCCGCTCACGAATTGGTCTATTCAGCCATGAAAAGGGCTGCAAACCTTCCTGGCACTGACATTGTTTAAATCGTCTGCAATAGACGGAATAAGGCCAATGATGAATATTTCGTAATTGATCGGGGTACAGGAATCATTTATAGATTTCAAAAACACTTCTATACCGCATTTTAGAAAACCTACAGCGACATCTATTTTTTTTACCCTTTTTCGTTTGTACGCGATAATCTTCGAAAATAATGTTAACCATAGTTACATAAATTATGTAGTCAACTTTTTTGACTTTTTTGCTATCCCTACAACATTTGTGTGCATTTGACAATTTAGTTGACGTCCCTGATTTGCAAGAAGGCCCGGTCGCAATCGCAACAACTCGCAAGAACCACAAATTGTTCAGCCAGTAATGTAGTGTCAGCTGTTACTAGGGTAACCAACATTTTTTGTTCGAAATATAAGGTCCTATTAAATTCACTGCAAATATTTTAAGGGCATGCGTAAATATGTATAAGAAAAACATCTAAGGCATTAAAAAAAAATCGACAACCTAGATTTTTTTCATTTCCAAACAAACTTTTTAATTAATTACGTGAACATCCTTTGACTGACCCGACTGACGTACCGCCACGTAGACAGGATTCACTTACACGGCACGCACACTTACAACCAGCCAACCAATCACAGCATCTTTTTTTAGCGCGTAAATTAAATTCATCGAAGTAGCGTTAGTGTTAGTGGTGCGTTTCTAGGACAAACAGGGTGTACTTTTTCCGTTTTGTGTTTTTTAGTGAAATGCAATTATCTCGAAAACCAGCGTGTAGATTTTTTTTTAAATTTGCCTAGTACATGCTTATATTTTATTTAATCTGTCCCTAAAACATTTGCAATGAATTTAATAGGACCTTATATATTACAAGCTTGGCCAGAAAGAGTAGAAATTATATGGCAACCAAATGGCAACAGCCAAACAATTGTCAAACATCAGTCAAATGTTCAAAACACCCGAGTCAAAACACAGAGTACCTTGTTCAAAACAAGAAAAGTTTTTCTAAGCTATCTATTGCTTTTTTTGCTATATTGGAAATATTCGTGGTTAAAAGTGGGTTAAAATGGGCAAAACAATAAGAGGTGGCGCCAGAGAAGTCATATTTACTGTTCTTAAGATGTGCTTGGCGGAACATCATGCCGGAAAACTATTAACGAGCTGGATGACTTGAACAAGCGAGTTGCTACTATGAGGGGTAATTATACGCTTTAATTTCATTTAATTTACGTAGTATACCTACTATTTAAATTACAATAATTTTCAGTTGAGTGAGTTATAGGTATATATGTCGGAGAATGATCAGACTCTGCGGGTATTTAGTGAAATTATTTGACAGTTGATAGTTCGCGTTTTGATAATTTGTCTTTCCATTCCATTGCTAGTTGAATCTTGCAGAAACGAAACGCATAGCGCTGGCAACACTCGACGTAGGCGGTGCGCTTTATTTGAACACAGTAGACTAAAGACAGCAAGATAGACTGGATTGACTTTAGAGGCGATGTAGTTCGTTCTCACAGTTCATTGTTGGCTGCGTTCGTGATAAAGAATCGGAACTCGGGCGGCAAACTGAGTAAACAACTTTGACAGTTCCAGTTTGGGTGCGAATCGGGTCGTGTTTTGAGGTTAGGTTTCAATCCGCTGAAATCGTGGTAATCTTGGAGTCTTTCGAGGTGTTGTGGTCCCCCCTCCTTTCTGATGATCTTCGACATATAAATATTACGAAAACAAAGTTTTCTTTAGTTTTTACCCGACTGCCTCAGTAGGAGGGTTATGTTTTTCGAGAGTATGTATGTATGTACGATGTCGTCGTATTTGTATAGCGCGAAGCGCGACTGCGTAATTTTGGTCGTTACTTACCGTACTGTTTTAATGTTTTTAAACTTGATTACAGGAATATCGAAAATAACAGACCGACGCATAATTGCAGAAGGAAATAAAAAAGCGGGCAAGAGCGTGTCAGACAAGAACACAAATAGGGTTTCGTATTCAATGTTTAAATATCAGGTCTTTCAGCTTTACAAAGTTAATTTTGTTGCTGGTTTGTTTGCAGCTGTATGGTTACCAACCGCAAATTGAAAAACTTTAATATTTCCACTTAAGGGCACTTCTACAGCTATGGTGAAATTTTCTCAACTCCATGAACAATTTATTTTATCTCCTTTTCTGGTGTAAACAAAAATGAAAAATTGCAAAAAAATGAGTTTGATGAAGTGGTGCTAATTTGCCACCAATTGCTTTACTAGAATCAGATTTAAATTTTGTATGGTCACAGAGTTGAGAAAATTGCTCACGGAATTGAGAATTTTCGAAATTAGTTAAATTTTTCAGGGTTTTCAGAGAAATATCTAGTAAAAATAATATGGAAGGTAAAGAAAAGGAACCAAAAAATCAAGTCAAGATGAAAATAGCACATTTGATATCACTTAGTTAATTTTTTTTACTGTTTTGTTAATTTTAAGTGGATTATGTAAAATCATAAAATAAATATCCGAAAACGGCAAATGTTAATTCCAGTGCATTATTATACTATATGAACTATTGTTTGAATATCAAGTGTTAAAAAAACTTAAATCAAGTTTTGAAGTCTCAACTCCGTGAGCAGTTTTCTCAACTCCGAATACAAAATGTTCACGGAGTTGAGAAAATGTTGTACTATCAGGAAAATCTCATTTTCTCTTAACTTGCGAAAAGCTTATTATGACTTCTGTACTTTAGGCGAACTATATTTAGGCAAAGAATAAACTCATAAACATAAATCGTTTAGAAAATATTGACGATCCGGTGTTGAGAAAACACCGTGCACCAAAAATCGGCACCATATTCAACCTATTGAAAGTCGTAAAAATCTGTAAAATTACACAATTTACTCAATTAGTCCCCATGGGAACAATGCCTAGTTTACGTGAATCTATTGACAACATGCGAATTGTAAATATTTCATGAAATATTCAAAGTAATATTGATAATATTATTGAAAAAAGCTAGCGCGTGGGACGAATTTTTGAAAGTGTCACTCGCGTTGCTGAGACGAATCTAACGATACCTCATATGTCAAAATCCAACTATCCGTTTGGGCTGTAGCCCGTGAAAAAGAATTTTCTTGTCCACATACATACATACTCTCGAAAAACATAACCCTCCTTCTGAGGCTATCGGGTAACTAAGTTGTAATAATAGTTTATTTAAAGCTGATCACATATCCCTTGGTCTGCCCAAGCCCAGTCCGGTAGTATCTCCGGTACGATCGCTTTTCACTCTCAGTAAATTTTAAGTTGTACTAGGGAGTTGGCCCCGTCAATAAAATGAAAATTTTTCAATGTACAGGAGCGAGATTTACAGAGCTGTAATATCTGCAATATCTAGATAAAGAATATGTCGTTACGAAGTCGAGTGTCGAAGAGTATGTTGCTACTAGGGTCAGGTAGGCTACAGTGACTCGGATTTCTTCAATCAATAAAATTTTATAGATAACTTTGAAGTACCAAACTGAAATTCATATCTAGGATGTATTGATTAGTACTCTTTAGTTTTGCATTATCAATTTTTGCAATAACACGACACTTAGGTCACCAGACATATTTTTCTAGAAAAAAAAATGTGAGTCACTGTGTGCCTGTACCTGTCTACACTGACTCAACCCCTGTGGTACACAGTGACTCTAACAGTTTATATGGAATTGGCAACCCTGTCGTGCAAGTATAATATTTATTGAAACTATGCATTTAATCAATTATATTTATCAAAGTATCTTTAGATATCATTACTATTGCCATAAGAAATATTTTACAATTGTCTGTTAAGGCCGCTATAGAGCTTTTCACGAAGCCCATACAATTTTCCCTGCCAGACCTCTCGGAGCGTCATTTTGCGAAAAACATGGGGATGTTTGAATATTTTTTACAGTGATATTATGAATAAAAATAAATATATTTTTCTGCAATTAGATTAAGTACATCTTTTAAATCTTTACTACTGTTATTTTTTCATACAGAAGCCGTTATAATGGCGCATTATTTTGCAAAAAATCGTATATAAAAACGTGGTATTATTCTATATTTCTGAATAAAATTGTAAAATGTTCACTGTAGACTTTGTTCTCAAATATATACTCTATTTTTTTGTATAATTGATATTTTTTTACAGTGAACCAAAACTCTAAAACTCACGCTTGATTTGAGGTCTTTTCCTGAATTTTGGTTTTGTCGCTTTAGATATCGCTGTTTGCAACAGGTTTAAAACTAAAATGTTAATATTTACATTGTACATTTTTTAGATGAAGATATGCTTGATTAAATGTTCAAGTAACATATTATTTTTACATAACGGTTTTCGAGAAACTCGCATGTTTATAAAGCCAATATTTGCAAATTTGCTAGAAAAAATTGAATGCGCTCTTAATGTTTCTAAAAATGGAGAGATGAGCCAGTACTGAATGTTAGAGTCACTGTGTACCACTTAAATTTGAGCCAGTGTAGACGCCGATGCTATTTTGAAATAATTAGCCTACAAATATTACCAGACTAATCTAAGAGCTAGCAAATCTAGCTTATTACTTAGTATTTGAACACCACTTTCGATCATAATAATTACATTTCCCTAAATCTTTCAATCTTAACCGATAAAAATGCATGTGTGGTACCTTGAAAAGCATTTTTAGAGGTGCAAAACCAATCGTACATTTTTTTCACAATCGAACCGTACTTTTTTTTTTTTTTTCATTTATTTTGTTTTTACTAAATAATTACAAGGTACATTGAAAGATGTCATTAAACCCGAAAAGGTTTGTCTTGACACCGGAAATTCTCGCTCGTTATTAACTATAACATAAATAAATATCCTACGAATATTTCTCCGGACCATGCAAATTCACGTGATTTCTCTGGCGAATTTGAATTTTGAGTTAATTGAAATAATACCAATGGATATTGAAAATATATCTCAAAGATAAAAATGATACCTTTGGCCCTCATTTCCACTTATATTTCCAGAGAAAACAAGTTTGAAAAAATCTCGCCAGAGAAATCAATCAAATAGGACAGAGAAATCAAACTCGTAACTTTAATTTCGTTATTTGTATCATTTACTAATGTCAGTCATTATTTATCGTGGCTGTTGTCTGCTCGCAGGCTTGCCACAGACCTAGCCACCGGGCAGGCTAGCGTGGCTGTTGTCCGCTCGCAGGCTCGCCACAGACCTAGCCACTGGGCAAGCTAGCGTAGCTGTTGTCTGCTCGCAGCGCTGTGAGCAGAAGCGGCCACAGACCTAGCCACCGGGCAGGCTAGGGTGGATGTTGTCTGCTCTCAGCGCTGTGAGTAGAAGCGGCAACAGACCTAGCCATAGCAGGCTAGCGTGGCTGTTGTCTGCTCGCAGCGCTGTGAGCAGAAGCGGCAACAGACCTAGCCACCGAGCAGGCTAGCGTGGCTGTTGTCTGCTCGCAGCGCTGCTGTGAGCAGTAGCGGCCACAGACCTAGCTACCTAGCAGGCTAGCGTGGCTGTTGTCTGCTCGCAGCGCTGTGAGCAGAAGCGGCCACAGACCTAGCCACCGGGCAGGCTAGCGTGGCTGTTGTCTGCTCGTAGACTCGACACAGACATAGCCACTGGGCAGGATAGCGTGGCTGTTGTCTGCTCGCAGCGCTATGAGCAGAAGCGGCCACAGACCTAGCCAACGGGCAAGCTAGCGTGGCTGTTGTCTGTTTGCAGGCTCGCCACAGACCTAGCCACCGGGCAGGCTAGCGTTGCTGTTGTCTTCTAGCAGTGCTGTGAGCAGAAGCGGCCACAGACCTAGCCACCGAGCAAGCTAGCATGGCTGTTGTCTGCTCGCAGGCTCGGCAAAGACCTAGCCCCCAGACAGGCTAGCGTGGCTGTTGTCTGCTAGCAGCGCTGCGAGCAAAGTGGCCACAGACCTAGCCGCTGGGCAGGCTAGCGTGGCTGTTGTCTGCTCGCAGCGCTGCGAGCAAAGTGGCCACAACCTAGCCGCTGGGCAGGTTAGCGTGGCTGTTATCTGCTCGCAGCGCTGCGAGCAAAGCGGCCACAGACCTAGCCACTGGGCAAGCTAGCGTGGCTGTTTTCTGCTCACAGGCTAGCCACAGACCTAGCCACCGGGTAGACTAGCGTGGCTGTTGTCTGCTTGCAGCGCTGCGATTAGAAGCGGCTACAGACCTAGCCACCTAGCAGGCTAGCGTGGCTGTGTGCTCGCAGCGCTGTGAGCAGAAGCGGCCACAGACCTAGCCACCGGGCAGGCTAGCGTGGCTGTTGTCTGCTCGCAGCGCTGTGAGCAGAAGCGGCAACAGACCTAGCCACCGGGCAGGCCGTCGTGGCTGTTGTCTGCTCGTAGGCTCGACACAGACATAGCCACCGGGCAGGCTAGCGTGGCTGTTGTCTGCTCGCAGCGCTGCGAGTAGAAGCGGCCACAGACCTAGCTACCGGGCAAGCTAGCGTGGCTGTTGTCTGTTCGCAGGCTCGCCACAGACCTACAGTACGCGAATGAGTTCATGACCATGTTGAGGAATGCGGTAGTGCTGTGACTAATTCATGTTGATGTCGATATCGAGAATTGTTGCCGAACAGTTCAGTTCAGACTACTAATAGTTATTAGATAATGTGTTGTTTTTCCTACAATATGGAGTAGGTAGGGTATCGTTGAATAGGTCTTTATAAACTAACGGCAGGTTTCTTTAAAACAAAGTAACTAAAATGTATATGTCTCGAGACATTTGCTTATTAAAGGGCCTTTTAGCCATAGTTTGTTCGAACTGTAACTTCACTGTTTGTGAATAATATTAAAGAAGTATTTATGGTTTCTACACAAAACACAACACAACGACAAAATATCGACAACTTTGTGACACACTTTTTCCATCACTCGACTGCGGGCGAATACGGGTAGTTGGGTAACCGCGGGCGCGCCACCCCGCGCGCTCCTCATTCCCCGATGGCCAAGAACTCATTCGCGTACTGTAGCCACCGGGCAGGCTAGCGTTGCTGTTGTCTGCACGCAGCGCTGTGAGCAGAAGCGGCCAGAGACCTAGCCACTAGCCATATCACAATTGTACAACTACACCACATGTAATTTTGTTGAATAAATTGAATTGAATTGAATTGACCTAGCCACTGGGCAGGATAGCGTGGCTGTTGTCTGCTCGCAGGCTCTTCACAGACCAGATTGATTTTTCGGGCATTTTTTTTTATTTCTCTGGCATTTTCGCCAGAGAAATCAATGCCAGAGAAGGCAAAAAGTAGTGATTATTTAGAATAACCCTAAACCGTAAGCGAATATAATCGTAATTACACAACCAGCTCACCACCCAAAAAGCTACGTTTCTTTAACAAAATCACAACACTATGACTGATCAATTAATTTTTTACTTTACCAGAGAAATCAAATGTATAGGTGTACCAAAGCCAGAAAAACACTTGATTACCTCGATGAATCCAAAATGTAACAGCGAGTCACGAGTGCACACACCTCCGCTGCTGCGGCGTTACTGACTCTTTTGAGCGGCCGGGATGCCGACAGCGTACCTACAAAGACTAGTGATGATGTTTTTACGCGCCAGAGAATCCCAGAGTTTTACGCGGACAGAGACATTTTATTCTGTAACTCGCTAAACTGTTATAAGTATGATTAAATATTAATTGTAGTTAAACTAGAACATATAAAAGGTCTGTGAACATCGTCACAAATTCGTATCATAAATAGTTATCGAAATATAAACCCATGAATGTAGCAAGTCAGCTTTCGGACACGCCAGAGAGCGTCAATTTGGGGGGCATATATATTTTTTATAAAAAAAGCGTAATATCCCTATAATTTTTTATTGCTTCTCCAATTGCATTAATAGCCGTACTAACCATATAAAAAATACTGTTCCTCTATAATAGCAAGATATGCAAATTTTAGGCCAAGACAGTGATTTCTCTGGTGCTGAAGAAAGACCCCTACCATAACATACGTCCAACCTTTAATTTCACTATAAGTAAATAAAAATACAAAAACACTACCACACAACCGCATACAAATACATAGTACTTTTCTAAAGGTAAAGTATAAATAAGTACCCATCTCGACAAATAAGACTTAAACAAGCGAGTAGGTAAGTACTCATTCCCCATCCGATACTTGTAATCGGGCCGGGTAGAACGGGACGGAAAATCCGCGTGCTCGCTCGAATCTTGCAGTTAAAAGGAGACAGCGTTGCAACCAGTTTTGCCAGGCGACAGATACAGGATGAGTAATTAATACAGATTAGCGGAAATTTAAGAGATTTCGAGATCATCTAAGAAATAGTTTTTCAAAAGTGTTGTTATATTAGTTTTATTTATTTTACATTTAATCTCACTAGGTAAGCTGTTAATTATATGGGGGACCATGTAACTGGATGTTCGTTTACCATAATAATTTGTACATTTATGTGTTAATAATTTTTTATTAGTTACTTGCCGTGTTATTTTGATGTGTGATATTGGAGTTTGAATATCAGTTCTAAAATAGTTTTCTTTTATAAAATTTAGTCGAAATTTTTGAAATACTGGCAGGACTTTACAATAACCGAACAATTCACTGTCAGTTTTTGTCGCTGCCTTCACTTTAGGGGGTACAATAAGTTTCAATAACCTCAGTTGTAAATTATAGATCTGTTTAAGGTAGGTGGGAAATGTGCGGCCGTAGCTAGTTAACCCGTAGGATATTATGCTTTCTGCTAGGGCCAAATACATAGATAACCTTACCGAATAAGGTATTCTGCTTTTGATTATATAAAACTTTGCCATGATTTGTCTTAGTCGAACGCAAACTGTTTCAATATGCTTACCCCAGTTAAAGTGACTATCAATCGTCAATCCCAGATACTTCTGTTCTGATACCTGCTCAAGCGCAGGGCATTGACAATTGTCAGTGTCGCAATTACCGTGCAAGCATTTATGTTCGTGAGCTGTTATTCGAACAGGTATGTCGAGTGTTTTACAATGGTTAGAATGAACGTGAACCAGTTTTGTTTTTTCAGCATTTAACACAAGCCCATTATCGTGCGACCACTGGCAAATCAAGTCAAAATCATATTGCAACTTCACAATGGCGTCAGCAAGGTTTCTATCAGCGGCTACTAAGCAAGTATCGTCTGCGTACTGAAACACGTCACAATGCTTAACACAGTTATTTACGTCATTGACATAGGCCAGGTAGTGCAGTGGACCAAGAACAGAACCCTGCGCTGTACCTTCAGTGACAGTTACCTCGCTACTTAAGGCGTCACCAACTTTAACTTTATGCGTTCTGTTTTCGAGGTAACTTTTACACCATTGCAGCACTGGCCCTCTTATTCCGGTATCTTCAAGTTTACTAATTAATGTTTCGTGTCTTAATGTATCAAATGCCTTGCTATAATCAATAAAGATTAGCAAGACATGTTTCTTTTCGTCAAGATGTTTATTAACAGTGTCAGTGAACTTAGATAAAAGAAGAGAAGTGCTTTTATTTGGTTGGAAACCAAATTGGTTAGGCGACAGTATCTCGTGCTCCTTGTAATAGCTGTGAATTTGATTACTGAAATGTTTTTCAGCAATCTTATCTATAATAGGAAGCATTGTTATAGGGCGATACTTAGCGCAGTCTTTACTATCCCCGCCCTTGAAAATTGGTCTGACAAGTCCTACTTTGAGTTCGTCAGGATATATACCAGAGGCAAGGCTAGAGTTAATTAATTGTGCTATGACCGTAGATATTTTGTCTGCAATTTTCTTTATGTCAATAGTCCGTATGCCATCTATTCCTGGTGATTTATTACTTTTTAGACTACTTATAATTTTTTGTACACTTGTGGTGGTGGCTTTTTTATAAAGCATAGAAGTTTCCGACGGAAACCTATAGATTCCATCGTCAATCATTTTCTTTTTACAATTAGGTACAATGCTTTGCACATTTTGTGTGAATTTATTTGCAAATAAGTCGGCTATATTTTTATTACATCCCGTTGATTTAAAAGCTTTTCGAACAATATCATCTATTGAGTTAATGATTTTTCCAGAGATTCTATTTAAAATACTCCATAATTTTTTCATGTTTCCTCTGTATTTCCATATTTTATTATTATGAAATTTGTTACGAGATTGTTCTATTATTTTATGAGTTTTATTTCTTTGTTTGTTATATTCAATTCGTGCCACTTGATTTTTTGTATCTTTCTTCCATTCTAAAAAAAGACTGTCTCTTTTTTGACATGCATTAGTAACTTTTTTATTTATCCATGGTTCTTTATTTCGCTTTGAATTACTTATTTTTTGTACATACGTAGCTTTATCATAACATTCTTTTAGTTCCGAGTTCATTAGTTTATAAATGTCAATGGGGTTCTGCATAGTTTTAAACATATTCCAGTTAATATTTTCAAATTCTTTATAAAGAATCTCATTATCTATTCGTGATTTGAAAAAAGGAGCATCATGTATATGGGGAGCTCCCAATAGCGCAGCGGCTATCATTCGATGGTCTGCCAGTACGGTGCAAAGAGCCCCACAGTACACATCTCGTAAGCGGGATCTAATAAATATATGATCAATACATGTTTTAGAAATCACTTCATTTTTAGATTCAATTCTGGTGTAATCTGTGATTCCGCTTACGAGACCGTGTGAACCCATCATGTCCAAATATGTTTTCTTAATAGGATCATCAAATGCGAGATTTATGTTGGTGTCACCGATACAAATTAAATCGGATTCTTGTGCAAATGACAGTGTATTTTCTAGTTCTGCAATGAAACTTTGTTTATTTTTACTAGGCGGTCTGTATATAGCACACACAGCTAAGGTATAGTGCTGCGAAGTTTCTAGTTTACCAATTAGGGACTCAAAGTGAATGTTATTTGATTTTAACATTTGGAATTTGTGTTTTTTGTGGACGTACATAATAATACCTCCACCTTTACTGTTTTTTCTGAGTTGTGTGTGGATATTATAACCGTCTAAGCAAAAGAGATGACTTATTTGATTTGATATATTTGCTTCTGTTAAAACAATTATATCAATCTTGTTCAAGTTGGAGTAAATTATTTGTTCTATTTTGCTAAAATTTTTCAAGGTTGAACGTATGTTGACATGAATGCATGTTATTTTAGAAGTATTTTTGATAGGTAATTGGTTTAAGAAGTGAGTAACATCAATGCAATCAGCCAGTTCAATTATATTATCTTGGAAATCTTCCATTAATTTATCAAATTAAGTTAGCAAGGAGTGGATAGGTATATATACCGGGAGTAACGGAAAGAGTATAACAAGCCGAAAGGAGGTCAAGGTACTCATGAAACTGAACAACTTTCCCCATGGAACATGGGTCGAAATATGAAAAAAAAAATTGGACCTCCCATACAAAATCGCCGATGAGCTAATTGATTTACTATGGGAGGTCCAAATTTTTTTTTCATATTTCGACCCATGTTCCATGGGGAAAGTTGTTCAGTTTCATGAGTACCTTGACCTCCTTTCGGCTTGTTATACCCTTTCTGTTACTCCCTGTATATATATTTTTAAGCTTTGGCTAACAACGACTTAATGTCAGACTCACTTCTTATCCAGTATATCTTATCAGTTTCAGCCTTCCGAGCAAACACTTTTCCATACTTGCACCAAACAAATTTGTAGGTAGCCGAGAGGTCATGCTTAGCTTTTCCTAGAAGATGTTTGTTTCTGTTGGTTAGTGCTTCCCGTACGTAGATTTTGCTAGAAGCTGCTTCACCTGCTATATTCTTGTTTACATCAGCGGCGACGATTTCTCGAGAGCGTGCAGCAGCTAACCACTTGGTCCTGCTGTCCTCGTCAGCCAGCTCAACAAAAATGTTTCCTGCTTTTTTATCTTTTCGAGAGGGTAGTCGCTTGGCACGTACAGGTTTGCTTTCTTCAACTTCTAGTAGAACGCTTACATTTTTAGCATATTCCATCGGATTTTCGTTGTCGCTTATGGGCAAATTAGCAATTTCAATGCATTTCGTAAGTTGAACTTGTTCCATTGCCTCTATGCGCTGCTCTAACGCTTCTACTTGGGTTGTTAGGTGGGTGTTTTGATTTTTCAAAGCTTGTTGTTTCCTTTCCATATCTTTAATAGTTTCCTTGGCATCTTTCAGCTTCAGATCAAACTCTTCAACTTTATTAGTTGCAAATTCCACGGAGGTAATTAAGGCAGACAACTCACTTTTGACGATCGCTTGCACTCTTTTGGTCATAATATCCAGCAACTTCTCTACGTCCACGCCAGATTTAGCCGCAGAGTTCTTCACAGTTTCTTCTTCCTCATCCAGTTCTTCCGCTGAAATAAAGGATGATCTTCGGGAACCGGAGAGATTGCAGTCTCGGCAGACCCATTGCAGCGTCTCCGCCGCGCGTAATGGCGTCAGTTGTTTTGCTGTAAGACCACTGCATGCAGTAGCAGTGTGGACTTCAATATCACAGTTGCTACACACCAGTCCAAGCTTCTGCTTGGTGAAGTTTTTGTTGCAAACATGACACTTTTTCATTGTGTGGGTAAATGTTTCACAAATTGTATAATCGGAGACGTGTATACTCAACTACGAACGAGCGAGAAGTGATTGGTTTGAATGTGTTTGGTTGTCAAGAGCTACCATTATGTTAAGAATACAGATAGATATAGCTGTCCTATTCCGAAATATAAAAGTGAGTCAATGTACCCGCCTGAGTCACCGATCCCTACTTGACCCTACGCTAAACGTGTCAAGCTGTGCCGCGGCAGACCACGACCAATCCGAGTTACTAGAGCTCCTCAACCCGTACCTACTTACCTACATAGCTAAAATATTCTATTATTTTGTGAGATAGGGTGGCCAGCAGTCGCCGCTCGGTCTATTAGGAGTCAGAAGTCCTCAACTTCAGCTCTGAAAAATAAACTTTGTTCCTCTCCCCCCACCTCACAGGCGTGAATTAAGTGTAGCGTCTGTGGATTTTCTTTGAAGACTACCTAACTGACAAACGCCATTACCAAGGTTTAGAAAATATTCTATCGCAAGGTTCTTATTAGCTAATTTGGAGCTGGAAGTCAGCTTCAAAAAAAATATGGATTTCACAGAAATGAAGAATATTTTATTCTTTGAAAGTTTTATGTAACTTTAACCGTTTTTGAATTAAAGCAAAATAACTGAATATAGAGTCACAAAAGGAGGGGAGAGGGGGGAAACATTCATTTGTCAGCCTCTACTCCCTCCCCCGAAATAATTAATTACCTATACGTGTGAAACTTAGGTGTGAAAGCTATGTACAGTCTCTCACGCTAACTCATGAACAATTCCATTTTTAAGGTTTTGATTTTCTTGTGATTTATACCGACAAGCCGGACAAAAACTATGTTGTACGACTCAATAAATGTTGCGGCATCTAAGAAAGCAACAATTATTTATTGCTGTAAAATATTTTGGGGCTTACATTTTGGATTGTTCATCAGTGAGCGGGAGTGACTGTACATGCCAAGTTTCATGCCTTAATGCCTTCGAGCAACTCATCTTCCGTCCCGGCCCGGAAGGGAGTGGGTATAGCTACTTTACTCTATACAAATATTTCTGTCATTATTTGCGGGGGAGAGGTAAAGCTGTCAAACCAAGCTAGCGTTGGGATTGACAATATCGATACTTGACCTATCGATTGATTACAACAGTCTACTCAAAATTGTGTTTTATTTTTGCATTTTCAAAAGCTAGAACAGGATCTTTTAGTAAATAGAAATATAGGCGCAATAACATCATTTTAAATATTGCATAAGGTATAAATTAACCAAAATATTAATTTCTTTCCCCATAGACCAGATAATACAATTATATAGGTACAATCAATGCAATACCTACCTTCTATTTACTGATAATTAAGTATCATAGGATATTATGTAAGGGAATTTACTAAAAAACCACCTATACAACAAATCATACATTATAACTTCGACTGTCCCGATGACGTAGTGGTTAGTACCCCTGTCTCCTACGCCGAGGCTCGTGGGTTCAATTTCCACCGGACACAAATATTTGTAAAGTAAATTTTCAAATATTCGTGTTTTGTCTGAGCACTCTGTCTGATAAAGGACCACCGACTGGACCGAAACGGTCGTGAAATCGCGATGTAATAAGAAGTAGGTAAGTGCGCGTCCTTTACATATATAATTAACCACCTTTTTCAATAACAGTTTTTCAACCACCTACTGCAATAAGCAGGACTCTGATATGGTTGTGTAACGACAGCAGTCTAAGTGACCATAGACAGCAACCGGGACCGACGGCTGAACATGGCTCCAAAGCACGGAACCATCTTGCTTCTCGGACAATCAGGTGGTTCAGCCTGTGTGGTGTCCTGACCAGTCTAGAAACATATTCACAAAGTGATAAATATCAACTTTGTGAGCGAAAGGAATTGAACCCGGAACCTTCTGCGTCGCAGGCAGTCGGACTAGCCACTGCGACACATCGGTTGACATCCGATGTCACCCGATCAGCTGAGACTGACATAAATTTTCAATGAAACTCGAACAAAATCAGGATTTCGCAAAATCCATAGTAAAAATTGTTCAATTTCATAATCTGATCATGCCTGCAAAGTTTTCGGTACAGACCGTCTTTACATAGTATAGGTTTGAAACTATGGCGATAGATAAAGTACGATACTTCAGTGTGGCTCGATACTTCAAGTTAAAATTATCGTTTTTTCATTCATGGAGGAATGCTTTCAGATGAAAAGTGATATTGTTCTGTTGTAAATTGGTATTTTTACATATTTTTTTAGGCATTATTTACTCTACAATTCGGCTTTTTATCGGAGCTCATTTGACATGCGCGACTGGACTCGTTCTAGGAATTAATCTGACAGCAACTGGTTTTTGTAATAAGATAAGCCCGCGTGGGCAAAGGCCGTGACAGAGGGGAAGTGCTTCGTATGGCGTCTCCCTACCCAGCTTTCCTCCAAGCTTAATGCGGATGGGATGGTACCTTAGGATGGTAGGTACTTTTGGCTAACAAGCCGTACTATAAAGACAAATTTACCTTTGCTGCTGCGAATATAAAATCCCATACATTGTATATGGGACATTCAGAAGTTTAGCTGCAAATATAAGTTTGTAATCACCCTGTTAATCACAAATGCATAATTATTGTTTTTGTGATAAATATGAAAAATTATAGATGTTTGATTTTTTCCTGTGTATTCACATAGTTATCTAGGTGCATGCGAAATTTAAAGTCTCTAGGTCAGTCATCTTCAAGTGGGCTAGGTTTTTGAGCTATAGGTAGGTTAGGTATGTCAGTGAATAGTAAAACTGCTGATTTTTGATCGTCAATATTTTAGTAACCGTTCAACTTATGTTTATGAAATTTGGTATACTAGATCATCCAGGAGGTCTGAACACGTATACTAATATAATAATTTGGCGTGCCTAACTTAAATAGATTTAAGATTATGAGGGGGTAAAAAGTTGCTCTAAATGGTTCGTGTAAATATACACACGGCCCGGTCCACACGCTGCCGCGTTGATATGTATGATGTTAGAAATAATAAGTAATAATAGTAATAAGTAGGTAATAATGATTACAAAGGGTTTTAGCAAATATAAAGGTGCGTACGGACTAGAGGCAGCCTCGCCCGAGGCACGCACGGCCCGCCCTGTTGCCTCAAGTGCGTACGCGCCTCAGCACGAGCCATTCGGTGTCGGTTTTTTGACTGTGCTCAAAGGCGCCTCGGCGTACGTGCCTCGCAAGTATGGACGCGATTTGAGCACGGTTTCAGGCTGCGAATCCACCAGAGCTGTGCGAGGTAGCTAAGCGGTGTACGAGAAAAAAATCCGCCAATAGAATCACTTCATTTTCCTTTTCCATGAAGTTATTCTATTGGTGGATTTTTTCCTCGCACACCGCTTAACTACCTCGCACAGCTCTGGTGGATTCTCAGCCTTACCGAGTCACACAGTCCTTTGTCTTTTTTGAGGTTATTATATTTTCGATCTGTGTCTTAGATTGAAATTAGATTGGAAGTTCATAGGTATTATTTCTGCTATCAAATGATTATATGCTCTTTCGAAAATGGTCAATTAGAGCAAGGAAAAATGTAACCAACTTTTAAGTTTATATTAAAAAGAATAGGTTTTGTGGAATCCCCGCGATGAAAAGTACTACGATAAAATGTGAAAACACATGCATGGAAAAGATTAGCAAATAAACGCAGCAGCAGCACGGGTTTCGTTCGACGTCATGGTTTGTCGTGCGTGGATAGGAGTAAAATGGCGGAAGACGCCGACTCAGAAATATGAGTGAATCAGCTGTCGATCCGGCGCCATCTTGTCCTGCCTGGCTCGACCCGAGGCTGGTTGCCTCAGTCTGCTGCCTCATGTTGTTTTAATTATCTACTGAGGCAGCCTCTACACGAGCCGTGCGTAGTGAGGCTGCTCAACCTGAGGCTGCCTCTAGTCCGTACGCACCTTTATATTTTATTGGATCAAACTAATCGAGGAAACCATAGCAAAACTAATACAAGAAAGGCATGTAGTGTATTGAGTAAATCTATTGACTATTGTAGTATATTAAGTTAGTGTATTGACAGTGTCTCGTGCGCATACGTCGCTACGGTGGGGACTATGTCTGTCCAGTCAGTCTATACCACAGAGAAACCTACCTTTTTATATAGTGTTGTGCTGTCGAGCCAACTCCTGTCAAGTCAATCATCAATACGATCCCTGTGGATGGTACATACACGACTTCAGAATATTATATGAATTTCAAACCTTCCGGTAGACGAGAGGTTTGGTAAAACCTTAAAGTTAGAATTATTAAACACAAAAACTATAGACTCTTGACTGCCTGCAAAATATTGAATTATGACGTCATATTTCAGTAATTTCATACAAAATACCGTTTTCAGTCGTCTTAAAAAGTAACTCATTTGAACTGTCAATCAAGTAGCGTATTATTAGTGTCCCTCAAGCTGTAATCCTCACTATTTAAAACTTATCGATAAGTAATTTTTGTTCAGCCAAAAAATAGTGCTGAAATAGTGATAATTAGTGACCCATGCGAAATAATTAGTGACTTTATGGTTCCGGAGATATAGCTATAGTTTATTGAGGATTACAGATCGAGGCTCAATCTGTAATCTTCACCTCTCGTGTGAGCAAATGGTAATAAATTTTCAGTTGGTTTACATTCCAAAAAATAGTGACTAATTAGTGACTAACACAGACGAAAGGTGAGAGATATTCGCTTTGTAGTTCCGAAGTTATGAGTGCATCTTGGTGAGGATTATACCTAAAGCAATTTTGCTATAATCCTCACCTCATTTTCTGCTGAACGCTTGGGGTCTTTTTATTAAAATGTAGTATCAGAAAACAGTATTGAAATAGTGATTTTAAACTACACTGCAATTAATTGATTTGCAGTCCTACATAAGTCAAAAAGTCAATTTACAAAATCTCATACATTTGTAAAGTCAGGTACAGTCGCAAACAAAAGCGATATCTGCCTTTTGGGTATGTTTATGTTTATATTGTATGTTCCAAATAGATTTAATATAGTAGTAACACGAAATTAATTACTGGATGTAGTAAAATAATTTAAAATAATGCCTACCTACACTAAAGTGACCCCAAAAAAACTACTATTTATATGTCCCTAACAAAATTTAGGTATTTCATG